>BSBK01002037.1:907500-1507500 GCA_027943335.1 Chamaecyparis obtusa
TCTCTTGGGACTATTCCTAACAATTGGTAGCAGAGCCAAGTGCCTCGAAGAGAAATTTTAATAGCTTGAGGTTGATCAGATGACATTCTTCAGAAAAGAAAGTCCTAAGTTTGATGGAGAGAATTATCTTTATTGGAAGAACAATATGGTGACTCATTTGCAATGCATTGCTTTTGAAGTTTTTGATGTAACTATCAAAGCAATCAAGATCCCTACCTTAGAAGACCTTGCAAAGGATGATGCTACTCAAAATAAAAAGGAATTGTTTCATCAGAATGCAATAGCCAAAGAAGCCCTTATCAGTGCCCTAATTGATAGTGAGTTTTCAGAAATAAAGAAGGTAGATACGACCCACAAAATATGGAAGTACCTAGAAGACATATTTGAAGGAGACAAACAAGCAAAGGATGCACACAAAAAAACATGGAAGAAAAGATACAATGCATTAGAAATGCTACCTGAAGAAAACATCAGAGCTTACAATCAAATGAAGCAATTGCTAGAATCAGGAACAATGGTGGAGAGATCTCAGAGGAAAACATTATGGAAAAATTGATGACTACTCTCACTCCAAAATATGAAAAAAAGATCAACATCCTTGATGAGACCATGCAACTTACATCAAATTTCAAGAGAGAGACCTTGATCAGCAAAATCTCAGCTTTTGAGATTTCAAGATTAAAGACAAAACCTAAAAGTGAGACACCTTCAAAGCAATAGTCCATGGTAAGAAATCTGCAAACACTTCTGGTAATTTTGATGATGATGATGAAGAGAAAACACTAGATGATTTCATTGCTATGATTGCTAAAAGAGAAAAGAAAGGAAAAGGGAAATATGAAGGTCAATTTCCATTTAAGTTCTTTTCATGTAATAAGATTGGTCATTTTGCATCTAAGAGTCCTACAAGAGCAAGAAAATTTAAAAATGACTACAAGCCTAAGCACTCTAAGGAATGTTACTATGCTAGAGATGGAGTTTCAGATGATGATTCAGCTGAAGAAGAAATTAGATTCATTTCTATTATAGAGAAAATGAATAATAAGACAAATCATGAAGATGCGAAAGAGGAACAAGAGCTAGCATTGATTTCACAAGCTGATATAAGGATAGACTGGATTATAGATTGTGGCTACTCACATCACATGACAGGTGATAAAGATAGATTTGTTCATCTAGACAAATACAATGGTTGCATGGTCAGATTTGGAGATAACACTCCTAAACCTATCATTGGTAGAGGAGCTATCACATTGGATGGAAAGAACAATACTGATGATGTTATCTATGTAGATGGTTTGAAACATAACCTTCTTAGTGTTGGGCAATTACTTGGAAAAGGTTATCAGTTGGAGTTCAAAGACAAAAAATGCATCATGAAAAATAAGGATGGTGTTATGATTGCATCAAGCACAAAGACTAAAGGTAATGTTTTCCAACTCAGTTCAAAAGCAAGTTGTTTTGTTGCTAAAGTTGATGACAGTTGGTTGTGGCATAAAATTCTATGTCATATAAATTTTGATAACATTGTAAAGATAAGAAATGTAAAGGCTGTAAGAGATCTACCTAGAATAGTGAAGCTAGTTGATACTATATGCAAGGAATGTGTAATGGGAAAGCATGTGAGAAACTCATTCAGGAGAAAGCACAATTTAGCAGAGAACAAGTTGGATCTGATTCATATAGACCTATGTGGTCCAACTCAAACAAGATCATACTATGGTGAAAGGTATTTCATATTTTTGGTTGATGATTATACTAGGATGATGTGGGTTGCATTCTCGAAAGATAAGTCAGAAGCATTTGAGAAGTTCAAAATATTCATAGCTAAGGTTGAGAATGAATCTAGACTAAAGATAAAATGTTTGAGATCAGATAGAGGAGGAGAATTCACCTTTGATAGATTCTATGATTACTACGAAGAACATGGCATAAAGAGGCAATTAAGTGCACCTAGAACCCCTCAGCAGAATGGAATTGCAGAGAGAAGGAATAGGATCATCATTGATACAACGCGCACCATCATGATTGAAGGAAAATTTGCACATAGCTATTGGAGAGATGCACTCAATACAATAGTCTATACTATCAATAGAATTCAATTGAGGCCTAGCATGGACAAAACACCATATGAGCTATGGTTTGGTAATGTTCCCATAGTAAAATACTTCAAAATATTTGGAAGCAAGTGCTACATCAAGAAGGATGAATCCATAGGCAATTTTGATGCAAGAAGTGATGAAGGTATTTTCCTTGTGTTAGCACCTTGAAAAAATTGCATGGCTCTGGCCCTTTTCTTCTGGTCTCTGCAGTTGTTTTTAGGTCTCTGGCATAAACCCTTAGTTCAAATTTTGAAAATTTAGCTGTTGGTAAGAAAAGCCCAAGCCTTGTTCTAATTTCAAGTTACCTTTTTGGGTCACTTAAAAGTCCTAATTCACATGTGCTTTATATTTTTGGTCGACTCACAGTGGTTTTCCTTTTATTTTTCCTAAGTTTCTATACCCCCGATGACCTTAAATATTTCCTAAAGTCCTCAGCACTTAATATTTCCCTAAGCCTAATGTCCTGATGACCTCTATATTTCCTTGGGCCCAGCTCTCTGACACCATCTTAATCCTATGGTTGTCATAAGTTTGCAAGGGTTTTGTCAGAGGCTTGCGATCTTAGGATGGTTGTTGATTCTCTTTTATGACGTAACTTTTCAATGTGGGCAGGTCCACTACCAGGTAAGCCCAGGTGGTGTTTCCTCATTGGCAGAGATAAACAATGAAGTGGCAGAGTTGTCAGAGTGACCTGTGAGTGAAGGAAAAGTTACTTGTCCGCTTGCTGGATTTTGTGACGTGGCGGTCTCTCATTCATTGAGATATCCTATGAAGCACAGTGGGGTCACACTCTGTGATATTGGCTAAGATTCCAAATTGACGGTTGGTATATAAGCGCATAGAATCTTTTGAGCCCTTTAGATCATGCACCATCCATCAGATCCTCTAGGTGTTCATGTTAGAGATAAAGGTAGGTCCAAAATAACACATTGGCATAGTTGGCAGTTATTGATTGGTCCACATTTTAATGTGTTAGCAGTTGTTAGTGGGACCTATTTTTTGGCTTGTCAGAGGATCCTGACATTTGTAGAGAATCGATGACAGGTGTAAGTTCTTAAGCAATGTGTTAGACGCATGGGATCTTTAGACAACCATCAATTTTACCCTTTTTAGAGGGGATAAGTGCAGCGGGTCCACATGCTAGGTGTGCTGATTTGCCGTTATCTAATTGGTCCACATTGTGTGACTGGGATGGTGTCAGTAGGGCCTATTTCCTGGATGGTTAAAGTATAGCAAGATCTTATGGTTGTCATTATACCATTGAGATGAGATGCACGAAGTTTAGCATTGCGGTATAGCAACAACCATTTGATGAAGAGGTGGATGAGATAGTATGAAGTGGGTCCTCCAGTGCTGACATGCGTTGTTTTCATTGGTCAAGCTAGATTATGTGGCAAACGTGTCAGTGGGCCTGAATATTTCAAAGAATGACAGTGTGGTAGGATCTACGGAGGTCACATGATCGCATGGAATCTTTTCAGGCCATGTGATCATGCAACAACCGTTCAATTTGAGGGCTTGTTTTCTATGGGTCCTGTGTCAGTGGTGACCAGGTGGATACAGTGACTAACATGGTGACAAGTGGCATAAAGTAGGCCCAGGCAGGGGTTAAAAGGCTTAGAGGTTCTGACAAAATTCTTAGCAGCTCGACAAAAGTTCAAAGTGGTTCGCTCATTCACAAGGAGAATTGGTGGTGTTCTAAAGGGTCTGGTGATTCAGTGAAGAAAGGTTGCATGATCGCTAAATATTTTAGTGGTGACTTAAGGTGTTCTGTGAACTGGCAAAAACCTTCAGTCACCAGTTCGCTAAATAAAGACCGAGGTTAAGTATTTTCTTTTGTTTGCTGATTCGATGAAGTTAAACATGAGTTAGGGGTTTCATTTCATGAATGAGACAAGTTTTGGTCACATGGTCGCTAAATGTAAACCAGGATTCCTATAGAGTTAAGACAAAAAGCCTGTGAAAAGGAAAGATCCGACGGTCAGGACTTAAAGTTGACTTAAATTCAAATGTGGACCGCCGATACACTGCTAGCGCCATGGAAATAGTCGTTGCTTCTAGAATTTGAATTTTTGAAGGGTTTCCAGTGACAAAAAGGACTAAAATTTATTGTTATAGTGGCTGGATTTGGTGAAGTTGGTTTCTCAATGCATCTGCAGAGTCCAGAGGCTTGATGATTGACTGCAGAGGTGTTTTTGTGCTGTAAGGGTATGGGAAAATGTTTCTCAAGGCATGTTGTAGGTGGCTAAAAGGACTGATTGACATAGAATTCCATGATTTGTAGTACTTTCTTAGAGATCTACCATAAGTGCAAATCTTTCTCAGGCATGCCTGACTGGTTTTCATCCCCTGTAATAAATTCTTGACCATTTCAATTGATTTAGTGGGTGAAACCCTAACCCTAGTCATCCATAGCTTGTTGCAACCTATTTTGGGTTTCCAAGATGACTAGGGGGTATATATTGCAGAAGTTTTTCTATATTAGTTGTTGTTGATGGTATTATACTGAGCAAGAAGAGCCTAGATTTTGTGTCTTGTTCCGAGCACTTGTTTTCTTGGTAATGTATTGATCTTGAAAATTAATGAGAATACACTTGAATTCCTGTCTCAAACTTTTGATTGTCTTCTTGTTCTGTTTGTGGATTCATATATGTTAAGGTCACAAAGTGGATGAGCATATGGTAAACAAAGAGTATTGTGAGATTATCTTGGAGTTCCTAACAAAGTTAGGATTAAAGCCTTTAGGGTGATTTCAGTGGGTTTATTGTTGGATTGGAATTTGATGATCATGTTTGGGAGTGAGGGGAGTAATAGGCAAAGCACTTACTCTGAGTTCATGTGTGTTTGAGTTAAGGTTTTAGTTGATATATGTTATTAAGTGACTCTTTGCCCTAGGTTAAGGCACTGATCTATTCTTTGGAAGTAGTCCATCATCATCAATCACACACACACATTTAAATGATAATATCTTTCAATCAATTAGTAAAGGACATAGTTGTATATTGTTTTGAGACTCCTTTGGAGAAGTGTGTCAAGGGTACACCCACCTGAGCATTAAGGCTCAAAGTGTAGGAGGATCTCTTTGATCCTTGTTAATTGGCCCTCTTCCTTGTAGACTTTGGAGTGGTGATAGAGTTAAAGTATCATTAAAAGTTATCCATCAAAGTATAAATCTCAAGTTGAAGATCAAAGGGAAGAACCAACACCTTGGTTACTCTACTAAAAGCAAAGCTTATAGATGTTACCATTTAAGGTTAAATAAGATCATTGAAAGTGCTCATGTTAAGATTGATGAAAATTTTATGGTTCAAGAAAGATATCATGATTACTCACCTATGATTGAAGAAGAACCTAGACCTTCCACTAGTGAGATAGTTGTTGAAGAAATGTTTGACAGTATTGATGTTCTATTTAATGACCCTAAAATAAGTGAAATAGAAACTCCAAAGGCTGATGAGTCAATATCACCTAAATTTCCAAAGTTTACATCTAGATATCACTCTAAGGATGACATCATTGGAGATCAGAGCAGAAAAGTCACAACAAGATCAAAAGCTAAGAATTATGCAAGTAGTGAAGCGGTATGTTTACTATCTTAGATTGAACCCTTAAGTGTTGAAGATGCATGCAAAGATTTAGATTGGCATGATGCTATGAAAGAAGAACTAGATTAGATTATCAAGAATGATACTTGGGAATTGGTCCCAAGATCTAGTGATAAGAATGTGATTGGAACAAAGTGGATATTTAGAAACAAGATGAATGAAGATGGTACAGTAGTAAGGAACAAAGCAAGATTAGTATGTAAGGGATATGTGCAAAGAGAAGGTGTTGACTACTCAGACACTTTTGCAACTATAAGCATGTTAGAAGCTATTAAGTTGTTTCTAGCTTTTTCAACATTCAAAAACTTCAAAGTTTATCAGATGGATGTTAAGTTAGCATTCTTGAATGGAGAGCTAAAAGAAGAAGTATACATTAAGCAGCCATAAGGATTCACTCTATCAGATAGAACTGATATGGTATGCAAATTGAATAAAGCCCTTGATGGACTTGAGCAAGCCCCTAGAGCATGGTATGAGAGACTGGATGGATACCTAAAAAAGATTAGATTCAAGAAAGGACCAGCAGATTGTAACCTATTTATAAGAGAAACATTTGAAGGACTACTACTTGTGGCTATATTTGTTGATGACATTATCTTTGGGGGTAATGACAAATTGAGTGTAGAATTTGATAAAGAAATGTAGAGTGAGTTTGAGACGAGTATGATTTGTCCTATCAAATAATTTTTGGGACTAAATGTGGAGCAGACAAAGAAAGGCATTTTCATTAATCAGTCTAAGTATGTGAAAGAGATATTGAAGAAATTCAAGATGGATGATTGCAAGCTAGTAGGGACACCTATGATCACTGGATGCAAGCTAAAAAAGAAGATGATTCTCCAGTAGTAGATACAACATTGTACAAGTCTATGATTGGTAAACTCATTTATCTTACTCAAACTAGACCTGATATTTCAAATGTAGTTGGCATAGCTGGAAGATTTGTAGTAGAGCCTAAACAAAGTCACCTCATGATAGTAAAGAGAATATTCAGATACTTTCAAGACACTATAGATTATGGTCTATGGTATCCTAATTTAGAAAATGTTGAGCTTCATGTGTATACTAATGTAGATTGGGCAGGATGCGTTGATGATAGAAAGAGTACATTAGGTGTAGCAGTGTTTTTTGGTGACAAACTTATCACTTGGACAAGGAAGAAGAAAAATTGTATCTCTCAATCAACAGCAGAAGTGGTGTATGTTGCAACAGCCTTGAATTGTTCTACAATTGTTTGGATCAAGCAGCTGATAAAGGATTTTGGAATTTAGATTGATTATCCTATTGTTATTCACTATGATAACACTAGCACTATCAACATGTCGAAGAACCCTATGATGCCTGCAAAGATAAAGCACATTGAGATCAAGTATGACTTCCTAAGAGAGAAAGTGGCAGAGAAAGAATTCAAGTTGGACTATGTGAGTACTAAAGATCAGTTGGCATACATATTCACAAAGCCCTTGCCAAAGGATACTCTTGAGTATCTAAGGGAGAAGTTGGGAGTAATTCCCTTCCCTGATTCTTCTTAGAAAGAAGAAAGAGCATCAGTCCTCAAGGACTGATGGATGGTTGACTACTCTACTTCAGGAGTAGTACCAGTGCTTAAACTGATTGGTGTCCTTTTCCATTGATGTCAAAGGGGGAGTAATATATAGTCATGAAAAATAGAAGTAAAAGGAGTAATATACTAAGGGGGAGTAACATTCAGTTATGGAAACAATTCAATTGAGTAAATGGAGAATGTTGAAGAATATTGTAGGAGATGGAGGATTCATCCTTGGGGGAGTTTTGAAGAGGAAATGGAGAATGTTATAAAATAAATGTTCATTTGGATTGGTGGAGTTTTTCATTCCATATTTTTCCATCAATGCCAAAGGGGGAGATTGTTGGAGATTTGCTAGCAGGCCAGTACTGACTATATGTTTGTCATTGATGACAATATATGGCAAGTAGCATGCGTGGAAGACTTATGCAGTAAGCTTTAAGTATATTCAGCATGGACATGTTATCAGGAAATGTTCTATGTATGGTTGTCTGTACAGTTATCATGGAGCCTTGCACCTTTGGATATGTGATAGAGACATGATAGTGATGTTACATTCATGGACGCAAAGTCTGATGATTATTAAAAGTGAAGTTATGCAGTCGCTATTCACCAGTAGTAGTTTCTTGTATTTATTTAGAAGAGACGATAGAGATTATATTGGTTCTGGAGTTCCACCTATCATTTCAGTATGCGCCCTTGGATTTAAGCTTGGAGAAGAGTTAGTGTTCTTCAGTTAAGAGCACATGAAGTAATTCAACTTGAGGAGAAAGATCTAGTTATTTTGGTAGAGCCGACAGTGTGTAGCGTACATCTATAATTATCTTATTAGACAGGTCCCAGAATGTGTTGCGTGCTTAGTAGAGTCGATTGAATTATTATTGGAGTTTGTTATGGGTTCTCTAATATGATTTCAAGGTGGTTCTAATAGGTCATCTTGATTATATCATTTGGAGAAAAGATATTTATAGGCAGTCATTTGTGATTGCTTGAGTGTGGTTCATGGTTGATAGTAAGAGCAGAGCAGAGTGTGCGAAGTGTTGAGCCATCAGAAGAAGGTCTATGTGACCAAGCAAAGTATTTGTGCTATACATTGGAACTGATCCAGATAGAAGGTCAAAGCACAATTCACCAAGATCCAGATATATTGTGTATCTTTTAAACAGAAGGTTGTAGCCTTCACCCCTTTGAGCAGTGTTCTCTCGGATAGTGCATCCTCTCCCCTAACAAGGACTATTGTAAAAGACTCCTAACAGGGTCCAACCCTTGACCAGTTCTAATATACTAAATATATTGTAAAGCAACTCCTAACAAGGTTACAGATCTTCTAACAAAGATCATAATACACTAGTGCAGAATATTAGTGGGTGTCAATTCCCACCGAGGTTTTTACCTATTTGGGTTTCCCCGTAACCAAAATATTGGTGTTGTGTTCAAGTGTTCTTTCATTATGTTTATGCTTTATGTTTAAGTATACTTAATTGTATAAAGAATTGAGACTTGTAGATAACTGATTCACCCCCCCCCCCCTCTCAGTTATCTCTTGGGACTATTCTTAACAAACACGTCATACAGGAAAATAAAAGCATACATGATCACCATACACATGCAAGTATGGGGTAAGTATAATCATAATCATAAGCATCATTTAAATCATCATCAAAACTAACATCATCTAACTGCATCAATATAACAACCACAATCATCCATTTATTAAAATCACCATGTAGTGTCATACGTCCAAAACCATAATATAACTAAAATATCAATGCATACATAAAAGTGGCTTAAAAGAGTTTGGCAATATAAAACTGAAAAGAAAACTATGGGTGAGCACTACAATAGGAAATATAGTATTAAAAGTATAGTTTCTAAATATGTAATTTATATTAGTACCCAGATAATAATTTAATTGATTTTAATTAGGTGTTTCTAGAAACCATTGTTTAAACATTACCTATTGAAGACCTTCCATGCTTGTGTACATCAACCATAATTTTACATAAATGAAAGTGTTTTTTTTGGGATATGATTTTTAAGACTCATAATATTAATGATCATATTTTTTTGTAATTTTTTTAATATATTTTTTTGTAATTTTTTTAATATATTTTTTTGTACTATTTTTCTATTGGGCGCAATTTCTATTTTGAAAACCCCTCGTGTACAACAAACATAGTTTGACCTAAACTCATCATTTTTCAAATTTTATTTTTTTAAAAGTGAAAAGAGTTTTCTATAGTGTGATGTCATATAATTTTTTATTCAAAAATTGTGATAAAATTAAAGTTATTATAAAAATAAGAAAACCTGTTATTTCACGCTTATTTATCGATTTTATTCAAAATTATTTTAAAAATAGAAAATTAGTCTAGTTAAACCAAAATTTTATATTTTAAATTTATTTAATCATATCTATAATTGGTAATTTTTTGAGAAAACTCCATACAAAATATCTTCCACCAAAGTGGATTTTGTGTAAAAATAGTTCCACTAGAAGTGGACTCAATTTCTTGCACTTACCCATATATGAAAAAATATATAATATGATATATAGTATTATATATTATAATATACAATATTTATGTTACAATACTATTATATATTATATATATCCCATTCTCTCCCTCTCCCCTTCTCCCTCCGCCCCCCTCACACTTGCTCCTTATCCCTCTCTTTCTCTCTCTCTCTCTCTCTCTCTCTCTCTATGAGAGAGAAGGGGTGAGAGAGAGAGAGTGTGTGTGTGTGTGTGAGAATATATTATTTAATATATATATAATATTAATAGTATTGTAATAAATAATATATAATATTATAATATTATAACATATAGTATTATAATAATATATTATATATTATATACATTATCTATATGATATATTATATAAGAATAAATATATAAATTAATATCTAATATTGAATTTCATATCCAATATCAGATATCAAATCTAATATTGGATATTACAAGTATCAAAATTTCAAACACTTTACAATGGCGCCAATATTTTTTCATTAACACCATTGTGAGGGTGTTTGATATCAAATATTATTTTTCTTTGGTGTTTTCTTTGGCAAGGTGTACTAAGACCCAGGCCTACTGAAAGTCAACATAGATTTTCACATTTTGGGGGAGATGAAAAGTGTATTTTTTTTCACATTTTTCACATTTTAGTCCCCCATGATTTTGTGCATACCCAATGAAGGCTAGAGATGAAGAAAATATTGAATGGGGACCTCCACGAGAGGATAGTCTAGCTAATTTTCCTAAAGAGAACATTGATGAAGAGGCCAAGAGAAATAAGGAGATACACTTGTAGAGGATATCACAAAATAAAATAATGAGCATACCATCAAAACTACGATACAAAAGGAAAAATAAATGAAGTGGATAATAAAATAGAGAAGAAGCCTATAGAAACAAGGGAAGGACATGTAAAGGAGAAAGAAAATGAAAAGAAGATAAAAAAGGAAGCAGAAATGGACAAGGATTAAAAAAACCAAGATAATATAGATGAATCACCCTTAGTGAAGAATGTTGGAGTGAATAGTTCTTGTTCTTTACTACATGTAACTTCCTTAGGTACAATCATTAATGAGGTGGATGGATATTATTAAATCCTATTTCAACTTTAACTTGTCCTAGAGGATATTATTGAGTTCTATCAGAACACTACTTCGTCTAGGTTGAGACATTCATCTCAACCCTATCCCACTACTACATTTGGGGCCAAATTTTGACAGAAACTTCCAACAGGCGATGGTGTCAGTATTCCGATGGGTTTTAAATGGACCATCAAAATTCTAACAGTTTCAGGGTATAGATGAAAAAAAAAGTTAAACAACCAAATCATTTTTATTTTGATTGTATAGAAAAGGAGTGGGATAAAATGAACGAAAGCTGAGTGCGAGAGAAGGTGTGTGATTTCTTCATCTTTTGAACCTCTGGCATCATATTTGACTACAAATTTCAAATATGTTGCATTTTATTTAATCATGAATGCTCTCTAAAATGACCGCATTCTACTGGTGTTGTGCCCTAGTCCATGCTTTATCTCTATTATTTGATGTTATTGGTGCTTGTGCTCAAGGATATCAATTCACTATTTTGAAATGTTTGGGTTCACGTTTGTTGATATTACTGGCACATTTAATGATGCCATTGTATATTGCTGAGATGCTCATTGAAATGACCGCATTATTTGATGTTATCAATGCTTGTGCTGAAGGATATCAATTTTTTTGAAATGTTGACTGTGCTTATCAAATGGACAACCTGTGAGCTTCTAGCTAGGCACTATTTGTATTGATAGCTTAGGGAATCAAATGTATTGTATCATTAATAGTTGAGACTTTTTTAAAAGGAAATAGGACAAAGAACAATTTTGATTTATTTTCTCTATTTTAATACCTAAGTGGCTTACAACCCTAGAGAAGAATATGCAGATTTATGGATGTAGATGTAGGATACATAGCAGCTGATAATTCAAAAGAAATACATGCATCCAATTTGAATAGCAATTAATACAAATAAATAGGGTCCTCCAGTGGCCCAATCATCCAAACCTTGACTGTCCCCTCAACCAGTGACCCTTCAAAACTCGGTTATCATGCAATCAGTGAGTGATCCTTCATTCTCCTGGTCTTCCTTGCATCCAAACACGTTGGAAATATATAATACAATGATAAAAAGTCTTCCACAATCCCCCTTCCCTCAAGGAACACTATCAACTATCCCTATATAGCTCTCTACTATCACTCCATCCCGTGATGACCATAGTGATGAGTAAAAGTCTACCACTTCCTTGTTGATTGCATCTGATTCCACAACTTGTTGACCAACTTCATTCTTTATTAAAGCTATTCAATTAATTAATGGTCTTTCCTTGACTGAACTATGGAAAAACATTGTATTGCAATCCTCATCTTTCAACCAATTCTCTCTAGATTTTTGGCATCAATATATTTCTTCTCTGGCTATAATTTCCTCATATTGTTTTTACAAGTCCTTTTCAGTTAAGAAATTAGTTTTATGCATACCTTCCTGAATCACCTTATTTTTTAAAACCTCTAGCTACTCGTCCAATGTTTTTTTCCACAAATATATCCTTGAAATGAATTTGGTTCTAAGACTTCCGTTTATTCTTGATATACTATAAATTTTTGAACAATTGAAACCCCATATTTCCTTAAATAACAAGTACAATCTTCCAATAGTTTGCCACCATTTTCTGGAATCATTCTTCTCTTAGCTACATTTTCTCCATCTTCAAAGAGCATCAAATTGGTACCAAATCCTTCTAAAAAACTAAAGCATCTAGAAAGTGATTCGACCAAGTCATGGGAAGTATTTTTTACTCAAAGATCAAGGGGAGGGATCTCCCATTCTCTTTCTAGAAAAAATGGTACAATCTCTCTGTGATGTGTGAGAATCCATGTCTCCTATTCATCCATATAAACACCCCATTCTTGGTTTTAACTTCCCACAATCCATTTTTGGTGACAAAGATCTGAAAATCAAATTGGATCTTGCTCATAGTCCCCTTGCTCCCTCTCTTATTAGCCATATCCATTGTTTCATTGAAGTCACGACCAAGAATGAAGGTCACCTTACCCATACCATTCATGGATTCTAAAATGTTGTTCCAAAATTCCTTCTTCTCTTTTGTTTTAATCAAACCATAAACATTAAACATTAATGAAAAACATGATACCCCCCATCATGAAAGGGCCATTATTAATTACCCATTGCTTTTATCTTGTATTTCTAGTGACTAAGAAAAATAAACCATTAGGTAATGACTTTAGAGAGAAATGCTTACCTATTTCTAAATACAACGATATGGCATCCATCCTCTACTCTATTTCATAAAAATACCCACTCTCTTAAGCACTGCACTAAATCCTTCCATTCTTCTAGTTCAATCTGAACTGATATGACTCAGTTTTCTACTATAGAAGGTTTTTATTTGGTCACCTATTATGGATGGAAGGGGACCTTTGGCTTCCATTCCTTTCTTTCCAATGCCTTGAATCCATCTTTTGGGCCATTGAAGATCCTTGAATAACCCCACTAATTTCTATTGCTCCCTTCTCCTCACTGAGGATCTCCTCTTCTGCTACCCACTCCAAAAAAATTCATAAACTACCAAGCCCATCCTAGAGGGCACCATGGAAATATTTTTCCTTTCCTTTGTCCACCACGTCCTTGTCTCTGGTTTCTACCACCTCCATCATCATTGCTAGGAAACCCTAGCCTCTGTCTTCTCTTCATTATCACTCTCACATCTAATTAGGATTTCCTTTCTATTGATATTAGTGTTTAAGACTTTGTAATTGGAAATTTAGTGAATATCAAAATGTCCATACCTTACACAAAAATGGGTGAAATCTTGGAAGAAAACCATCAAGAGAAACTAAAATCTATCGACTGGTTGAAAACAATGTAGTTTTAGACACCAAAGTTTCTCAACTCAAAGTCGGTCACTAAGGCCCTTTAAGTTACCAAAACCCTCGTGTTGAAGATTTTTTTGGATTATATAAGGTATAGGCATACATAGTAAACACTTAATGTTCAAAGACAAATTTCAAGTTAGCAACATTCATCTAAGTTTCATGGAAGGAAAACCAAGAACCATTATCTTCAAATATTACAATATTTTTTCTCACAAACATAGGTGCCATTGAATGGGAATCGAAAAGGAATACTCTCACACAAAAGTGACATAAAATGAAACTATAAGAATGACCCTAATGCCTACATTTTTGTTCATAAATATTGAGATTTTTTAACATTGGAACTCTTTAGGAAGATTCAAAGTTCGTTATTTACATAATAGAGGTTTACAACCCTTAATCATGTTTATCTACTAGCATGTATTAATTGGTTGACAAATAAAGAAGCATTTAGACAATCAAGATAATTTTAAATGCATTTAACACAAAAAAAAATTACAAAACTAAACCAATGGCATGTTTACAACAAAGAAATAGACTGATAATAATATGCTGAAAATTGTATTCTGTTTAATACATGCCAAAGGACCAGTCCCAACAATTATCAAACATACTTTATCTAATATGATGAATTGTTAATAAAGGTCTAATTCTGAGAAGAAAAACATAATTCAATTTGGTGTTTTCGGTTTATGTTAAAAGTTGATTTGGTAAAATCCTCAGAAAACACACTACATGTTCTAAAATGTAAAGAAGTTGAATGTTAAATGTAAGATATATATCTCATCCATAGTAATAAAAAGAAAGGACATGAAACTAAGGAGATTTACCAATCCAAAAATATAAGCAAAGAGAAAACATGATTGGTACCTTATGAATTGGTTTTTGAGGTGCACGATCTTCATCAATCTCCTCAGAAGAAGACCCCTCCTCACTGGTACTACTTTCTTGTTTAACAATTGGTTTGGAAAAATGCATTTAACACAAAAAAGAAATTACAAAACTGAACCAATGGCATGTTTACAACAAAGAAATAGAATGATAATAATATGCTAAAAATTCTATTCTGTTTAATACACGCCAAAGGACCAATCCCAACAATTTTTAAACATACTTTATATGATATGATGAATTGTTAATAAAGGTCTAATTATTTAGACTGCTAGCATGAAGGAAGATTTGACCTAGCCAAATCTTCCTTGTACCACACAATAAACTGTGTGATAACTATGTCTACTCCAACCTTAATTGTTTAAGAATTCATCATTTCAGATAAAGTATGTTTAAGAATTGTTGGGAGTTCTATTACACCTTTTTTGTAAACATTCCATTGGTTTAGTTTTGTAAATTTTTTTTTTGTGTTAAATGCATTTAAATGGAACATTAAGCATAGTAATAATATGCTTAATCTATTAGTAATTGGCAGATTAAATGCATATAACACCTTTATCAGTTTAGCATGTTATTATAAGATACTAAAGAAGACCTGATATTTGTCAAACAAATCTTTATTGCCCCCCACAATGAAGATAATGAAGATTGACCTCCCACCCTACAACAAAGAACATTGTAATAAGACCTTTTAATCCTAGTGACAAGAACATAGAAGCATTCTAACTCATTTGTAAAGAAAATAAGCTTTCTATAAAATGAAAGGTTCAACCTAATTAATACTAGCACTTGCACTCAAAGGATAGTGATATGGCTGAAAGACTTAAGAGAGACTTTGACCCAAGAGCTTCATCGTCAAGCTCTACAACCTCTTGTAGCTATCTTCATAGAAACAAGAGTCATTAGATATGTCAATTTTCTTGGAAGTTTGTACTTAGTTTGTTGGTTGACTTTGTACAAAGTAGATTGTAATTGAAAATTTAAAAAATATTTGCATCTAGTCATTATTCATGCACTATGCAATATGCATTGTGCAACGCAATGAAATCAACAATGTGTATAGAAATGAAAAAAACTATGTTCCAAAATTCTTGGACTAAACTCTAAATTTAATTTCTTTTTATATCTCTATGCTATTGAGACCACTTCCATTTTATTAAACATAATTTTTCCCAATTAAAATTCTCAATTAGAATAAGATATAATATAGTGTTAGAATAAACTTTGTACAAAGACATGTAATGATTATGTTAATGATCAAACACACATATGAATTCACTATTCTATTCAATGTTCCATGGGATAGTGGATTACCAAAGTTGTAGAGAATTTAATCTTTTATTGATATTCCTCTTCTTTATTTCATACATATTGATGTAGAGCCCTCTACTATCACCTTAAGGAGACCAACTCAACTCAAGGATTCAACAAGTACCTTGGAATCCACTCAAGGAATTAACCTCAACTCAATGATTAAGTAGAGCTCCTTGACTTTGTTAATCACTTCCACAACCTTGCTACACAAGTTCACTTCTTCATTTCTTGGCAATTTCTCCTAGTACGATCTTCATCCTAGGACACCTAGTGCACCTAGTGCCTCGACCATGTCAAAACCTCAACTAGGCTTTTCAACCTGATCCTAACATGAAGTATCATCTCATCATGGTCTATTCACCATGTTTCAACACCCCATTCACTCTGATCTATTCAACTTACACCATTCTTCTTCTACAGTCCTTCTAGGACTATCTAGTAGCCCTACACACATAGAAATAAGCAAATTAAACCCAAAGTTTCCAAACAACCTCACAAAGTACTTACCTTTTCATGAAATACCCTTTTCAAAGTTACTAACCACATCTCAATCTCAGTCTTCCATCCTTGGACTGGTGAATAATTCCATCCCCAAATGCTCTTCTCCTAGGCCTAATTAGCCCTCACTCAACAAAGCAACTCCTATTTCCTACAAAATTAGACCTTTATTAACAAACTCATATCAGATAAAGTATGTTTAAGAATTGTTGGGACTAGTCCTTTGGTGTGTATTAAACATAATAGAATTTTCAGCATATTATTATCATTCTATTTCTTTGTTGTAAACATGCCATTGGTTCAGTTTTGTAAAAAAAAATTGTGTTAATTTTTTTTTCTATTTTTTCCATTTGATAACCACAGTCAACATTTCAAAATAGTGAATCGATATACTTGAGCACAAGCACCAATAACATCAAATAATGGAGATAAAGCATGGGCTAGGGTATGACACTAGTAGATTAAAATTGAACCAATGGCATTTTTACAACAAAGAAATAGAATGATAATAATATGCTGAAAATTCTATTCTGTTTAATACACACCAAAGGAACAGTCCCAACAATTCTTAAACATACTTTATCTGATATGATGAATTGTTAATAAAGGTTTAATTCTGTAGACTGCTAGCACAAAGGAAGATTTGACCTAGCCAAATCTTCCTTGTACCACACAAAAATCTGTGTGATAACTATGTCTACTCCAACCTTAATTGTTTAAGAATTCATCATATTAGATAAAGTATGTTTAAGAATTGTTGGGATTTCTATTACACCTTTGTTGTAAACATGTCATTGGTTCAGTTTTATAAAAAAAAAATTGTGTTAAATGCATTTAAATAGAACATTAAACATAGTAATAATATGCTTAATCTATTAGTAATTGGAAAATTAAATGAAGATAACACCTTTATTAGTTTAGCATGTTATTATAAGATACTAAAGAAGACCTGTTATTTGTCAGACAAATCTTCATTGTCAGAAATACTTTATCTAATATGATGAATTCTTAAACAATTAAGGTTGGAGGAGACATAGTTATCATACAATTTTTTGTGTGGTACAAGGAAGATTTGGCTAATTAAGAGTGAGGCCTTCTTTATAATCTCATGAGTTTTGTACTACACATGCAATGTATTGTGAGTTTGAAGAGAGTTAAAGGTTTCTAATTGAAATCAGTGATCTTAAAGGTGTTAAAGTCTTGTTTTGGTTTTTCCTTTCCACTATGCAATAAGGAATAGTCTTCAAAAATTCATATTCATTTATTGAATGCTTTGGAGACTAGTGTTTTGACTTTACATACGTTGCCAGTGACTGAGATTCATTAAAGGATACAAAACCCTTCATTTTGGGTTATTGTGTGGATTCAAATGTAGGTTTGATTTAGTTAATGTTTTGAAGAGATCAATAAAGTATTTAAAGATAATATTAAATGTTTGAAGAGGTTTGAGAGGAACTTATCATGATTGTACCCTCACAAACAGTGGCATAGACTGGTTTTACTAAGTTTCTTTTCTCTATTTTGAGGTTCTCATTGCCAAAGTGGCCAAAGACTATGTTAGGCTGATAAAATATGGGGATTCTCTTTACCACTAAAAATATTTGAAGGTTGCTTCAGTTGGATGGATGTGTACCATTGTTAAGAGAACTGGACCAAGTTTGGATTACCTCAAATAGGTGAGGCGGCATATGGAAAGGTTTTCATCTATTGACCCAAATACCAGGACTATTTTGAACTATGGGTACCCTAATGTTGGCAAGAGTTATTTTATTAATTATGATGAGTTGTATCAAACCCATCATGTCCCATGCTTTCACCATGTGTACCCTTAAATATAGGATGTAAATCATTGTTCTCTTCTTGACCAAAGGCTTCCATATCTTGAGGTAGTGGAGTTATGTCACTGTTATGAACTCAAAATTATGGTCATACCCTGGTGACAAATTTTAAATGGATACAACCACCTTTTTTGTGCAATGGTCAGGCCCAACCTTTATATCTTGAATGCCAATGCTAGATGCCTCTTCTTTACTAATTAATCGATGTGACAAATCTGTAGACTTGTGAGAATGAGGAAAGGAGCCTCTACTGTCCAAATTCAAAACTTGGGACTTTTCTTTCCTTCCATCTTCAAATTCACCACAGACCACTAAATTTAGATTTTCCTCATAGTCTTATCAATTGAGAAGAGGAGTTGGTGTATCAAATGAATCCCTATCCATATCAACTTCATGTTCTTCACCAATTTCTGATTCAAAATTAGTCTTTGAGTAGTCTAAATACTCATCAAACCTCTCTTGAATGTCCTCACTACAAGGCACATGTGATGACAAAGAACTGCTAGTCAAACTCAGACAATCAGAATCATGTTTAAGTTTTTAACAATAATGTTTCCATGGACTGTGGTACCTTGCATATTGCATGAAGTAACAAAATTCTCCTTCACATATTCCACCATGAATGATAGGACAACATTGTAACCAACCAAAGAGACACCAATTGGATTTATACCTTGTAATATCCTAAGGCTGATCTAAATGTATTTTATAAACACTTTGACTGAAGTTGTTTTCCGAAGTCAATTTTCAATGTCTTGTATTTGTTATATGAATGGTTTAGTTTAAATAAGAGAGCATTGTATTCAGGTCATTCATAAAGGTTTACTCAAATAACCATGATAACAATTTAAAATCACAAACTTCCAATTAAAAAATGTATCGGACTTAACTTCAGTCAATACAAAGTGAGAAGGAAATGTAATAACCCAACTTGGTTCAATCTTCATATGTTGAAATACTTGGACTATTTTGATCTATGGGTACCCTAATGTTGGTAAAAGTTCTTTTATTAATAAGATTACTAGGGTGGATGTGGATGTGAAACCTTATGCTTTTACTACTAAGTCTCTATTTGTCGGGCATATTAATTATAAGTACTTGAGGTATCAAGTTATTGATACCCCTGGTATTTTGGACCACCCCTTGGAGGACAGGAACACCATCGAGATGCTCAATATTATTGCCTTGTCTCATTTGAAGGTGGCTATTTTGTTTTTCCTTGATGTTTTGGGGTCCTCTGGTTGTAGTATTGCGCAACAAGAAACATAAAACCTCTATTTTCCAATAAGCCTCTTATTGTAGTTTGTAATAAGATTGATTTGCAACCACTAGAGACACTAATAGAGGAGGATGCAAAATTGGTTGTGGAGATGAGATATGAGGCTGGGAAAAATATGGGTGGGTTCTTTGTGAATTAGGAGGGGGGTGGGGGATGATGGCACACTACTCTACAAGCTTGAAGAAGTGGTATATTTTGGTAAATGAAGAGTGGAAAGAAGATGATATTCCTGAGATCATGGATGGACACAATGTTGCAAACTTTATTGATCCAGATATCTTGTAGAGGATTGAAGAACTAGAGAGGGAAGAAGGGCTTAGGATGGAAGCTGAGGGTGACAAGGATGATGAGATGGGAAAAGTGGAGTTGAATCCTGATGAAAAGGAAGCTCTTGCTACAATTAGGAAGAAGAAGAAGATGCTTATCATTGAACATAGATTGAAGAAGAGTACTGTAGAGAGTAGGCCTACTATACTAAGGAAGTTTGACAAGAACAAGGAATATGACTTAAAAAAAATGGGAAGACATCTTTCTAGGCTGGGCTTGGATCCTTTGACAATTATCTTGATAATAAATGAAGCAGATGAGAGTTGAGCAATTAGTTCCCAAGAAAAATCTCATAAATGAACTATGTGTACTCCAATTCCTGTGCCCTCTATGCGTACCTAAATGATATATTTGAAACAATAAGGGAAAGGCTTAAAGAAGTTAATTTTGCATCACAATCTATAGTTGTTGCACCAGTAGAGCATTAGGAATCACCTTTAGCACAATATGATCACTAGATAGGTCTATATGTTTTATGAAGTTTGGTCATTGTGGATGAAACATACAGATCTATCTAGTGATGCAAAATTAACTTCTTTAAGCCTTACCCTTGTTGTTTCAAATATATCATTTGGGTACACACAGAGGGCACATGAAGTGGGGTACACTTAGTTCATTTATGAGATTTTTCTTGGGAAGATAATTCCTCATTTGTCATCTACTTCATTGTTATGAAGCTAATTGTCATAGGATCCAGGCTCAGGCTAGAAATATGTCTTCCAAAACACATAAAAAACATGCACATAAACACGAAAACTGAGAAACATAAATGTAGATATTACAATAGATGAGAAATATAAATTTAGGCATCATGGTCACAATTCTTTGGATACAACATAATTGAGTTGTATACCCAGACGATGCAAAGAAGCTACTACTCCTCCAGTTCCAAGTTGACACTACGGGATCCAAAAACCATAGATAAGTTGAAATTTGCATATACTAGTGTTTTAAGCCCCCTCATTATATGATTTATTATTGTAAGCCCCCTCTAACTTACGCATCTAGAAAATGAAACTAAAACCTATTGGGATTGAGACAAACCTTATAAAACAACAACAACTAAGAAGGATCGCTTGCCAAAATCTATTGACTACAAGGTCCTCCAATAGATGTATTTAGAAGATGTTGGCAAGCGATCATTCTTAGATATTGTTGTTTTATAAGGTTTTTCTCAATTCCAATGGGTTGTAGTTTCATTTTCTAGATGCGTAAGTCGGAGGGGGCTTAGAACACTAGTATATGCAAATTTTTATTATTTAATAATGAAAATCTATTAAAATATTTGCAATTGCCTCATTTAACTTGAGGTTTTTCCTCATGTATTATTTTGGTCATTATGACCCTCCTCCGCTCTCTAAATTTATTCCTTATCTATGGTTTTTGGATCCGCAGTGTTGACTTGGAACCAAAGGAGTAGTGGTTGCTTTGCATCTTCTGGGTATACCACTCAATTATGTTGTCTCCAAAAACTTGTGACCATGATGCCTACATTTATGTTTCTCAGCTATTGTGTCCCATGACCCCTTATGACCCTTTACGATCCCTAAGAATACACATCTTAGAGGTCTTAAAATGTCATAAAGGGTCATAAGAGGCTCCTAGGAGGGGCCAGATGAGCTTCCACCTTTACGATGTTGGCCCTGTTAAGTAGAGAATGTTAAAATATTCTCAAAACAAAGAAAAGCTCAATAATTTAAGGTATTAGTCCATGGAGATGCTAAAAAAATGACAGGAATCAATGATGAGGAGTTTTAAGATACTGAGAAGACGTATATGCAGTGGAGGCTAAAAGGGATTTTTGTAGAGATTTACTAGATGTGGATATTTTCTAGAGAGGGTTTCTAGATTGAGTACCAGTGTAGAGATGATGATTTAGTACTACATCTATAAAACCTTCACAGATATCCCTTTTTTGGCCTCCACTCATACCTCTTCTTAGAATCTAGAAACTTTGGATATTTTTTCTCATCCATGCACGAAATGTGCTAGTGATCATAAAAAATTACTTTTGTGAGACTGGGATCAATTATGAGAAGGTAAACAACAAGATAATTTTATTGTACGTATCTTTCATTTCTTTTATCCATTCATATTTTTTGCCTTCTCTAATATTGGATACTATGTAGTGTACATAAAGGCAAGGCGGTGATTATTTTCAATGATTGATAGGTATAAGTCTTCTAGCCTTTACCCAATAGCTAGGACTAAAGATAGCAAAGCTCAAGAGACCATCATAGTTGGTCTCCATCTTTGGTCCATATACTGACAAAACATTTTACATTTCATTAGCTCATCAAATGCGATGATTTGAAAGAATTTAATGGATGATATTTTCATGTATAACATATATTATTTTAGTTTGACGGTGAATGAATTTATCTACTTCACGTACTTGTATACATCAAGAACATCCATAAAGAAACATCCCCTCCCATGGCTTGAGTAATGTAGGCCATGAGAGGAGATGCTTCTTTATGGTTGTTCTCGTAGCATACAAGTGCATGGAGTTGATAAATTTGTGCAATGTCAACTAAAATAATATACTTTATACATTAAAATATCATCCATTAAATTCTTTCAAATCCCCTCATTTGATGAGATAACGAAAGGTAAAACACTTTGTCAGTATATGGACCTAAGATGGAGACTAACTATGATGGTCTCTTGAGCTTTGTTATCTTTACTATGCTAATCCATCGCTTTTGTGATGGGTTGTAAATTTATTCCGACAAAAGTGCTATACATCTGACGGATTCTCCTATCAGTAGTTTACTACATACCCTCAGATTTTTGACAGGTTAGCTGACAGAGGGAACCCCAATTTGACAGATTTGTGCGACGGGACTGCTATACATCTGACAGGTTATCCTATCAGACATCTATTGCATATCCATTGCCTTTTTGATAGAAAAAACATCATAAAGAACCCTTTTCGAGAGATCTATTCCATAGTAAAGGTTCTATTTATGTGGCATCTTCCAATGGGAAACTATGTCAGAATACTGACGATGATCACTTCCATCACCATTTCCAACACAAAAATGTCGACGAACACATTTGTCACAATTTTGACAAACAGGCATTGCAAAACCAACACATGGTTGTTAGAATTTGGCCTCAAATGTACTAGTGTCCTTTCCTTATATCTTCTCTTTCTTATTTAAGCAGAGCCTTTGTACCTTTGTATACATCTCATTACAATACATTTCTTGTGTTAATTATTTCTTTGTTATAGAGGATGTCTATAAAATGGCTCTTGGATATAGGATGACCTATCTTAACATGGTATAAGACATTATTCTTTGTGATGATTTCAGTCACTCTCCATACATTTTAAGGTCCAGTCTTTTACCTTTTCAGTCTCAATATTTTAATCTATAAATCCTATCTAATTGGACTTCCTTGGTTGTAAATCACACGATGTGGTTTTACAAATTGTATCTATTTCCTTTAACAAATATGTGGTTTCTTGATAGAGCTAAAGTTTTTACTTGGGTTTAAATTTTAGGTAGCCCAAAATCTAGCTTTAAACCCACATGCTTTGGAAAATGTGTGAAGGCAATGTGTTTCTCTCTAGGCATTTTCTCATCCTCATTATGTTGTATAGAGTCACAATTGTGCTTGATGCCTTTGTATAGCTTCATTTCCTTCTTTGTACATTCCACATTTTGATTTTCCTAGTTGTGACTAAGGCCCAAGCATTTTGTTGGAGTGCAAGATCTCTAATCTTGGTCATTTCCCATGTTTTAGTTTATGGAGATTGTGTCTTAGACTAGAGCTACCAGCCTGCCTTTAATTTCCTTTTTGATTGGTGTTTTCTATTGAGTCCAAAAATTTCTCTGGCTTGGGTGACTTTCAATTTTATTTTGTGTCAGTTAATTATTATAGCTGATACTTTATGGTTGTGTAATTTGGTCTCAGAGCCTATAGTCTCTATGGAATTGGCCACCGCCATAGTTTCTTTTGCTATGCTTATCTAGATCACTCATGAGAGCCAAGCTATTTTGGCCAACAAATTTTGCATTGTTGATGGGGTCATATCTTTTTTTCTGGTTATGCTAGTGATTAATCTATTTTTGGTCCCAAATTTCTAGTGATGTTCTTTTTGGATGGATCAATTTTCTCAAAACCATCACACAGTTTTAGTTTCTTTGCTAAGTTGATGCAGGGGCATCCAAGGTTGATGCAGGGGCAATCATTGTCCTTGGTGAAACTACATGGGTGTTATTATTTTGGTTGGTGTTACTTAGTTGCATCCTTGACCGACAGTCTCGGTCATTGAAGGAAGCTCAGTCACTGAAGGAGCTCGGTAGTCTCTAGCCGTCAGTGAAAGTGTTACTCAGTCATGCCTGCGGTGCTCAGTTGACACTGGTACTTGATGATGTTTGGCATGCTTAGTTGATTCATTGATGCTCGATATTTCTGGCTCATCGACTGGAGTTTTGTGTGAATTTTTGGGCCAATTTGGTGCATTTAATGTTTGTATCTTTTCTTGGATTCACCTAAGTGGATCTGGAGGCCGACATGCTGAATTAAATGTTTTTATACAATTTGTAAGCTAACTTGTATGGCATTTAATATTTGTTAGGAAGAGTTAAGGGTTTCATCTTGCCAACTTGTGGCTGATGATTAGTATTTAAGGGGGTATTTGGGTAGGTGTTTAGGGACATGACTTACCAGATATGGAATGTCAGATGTGAAGCTCAAAAGATGAAGTTGGCAAAGTTGTGGAAAATATCTTGCATGATCTTGCAGATCAGATTTCTATCTGATAGTTTGTAATAGCAGAGCTAGTGGTTTGCACACTTGGGAACAAGGAGATGTCTTGGAGGCTTGCGAGCTTAAGTTTAGATCTGCCTTAGGGTTTCCATCATCTTCTAATTGTCTTTAGAGCTGAACTAGTTGAGATTGTATTGAATCTATGTGAGGATCTTACAAAATTGTTTCTAATTATAATTGGCCCTAACCTAGAAGGCCTTACAGCCGAGCATGTTAATGCAAATTACTTAAAACAATTGATGTGTTATTTGTTGTGTTGTGATTTTCATTGTGTAATTATGAAGCTGCAAGGTCTGAACTATCCTTAATTGGATCCTTCTAGCCCTTGGTCTGCGCTAGGTGGTATCAGAGTGATAGTTGATCTTGTGGGAGCTGAGTGAAGGTTGACCTAGTAAGGCTGATCTTGCAAAGTTGATCTTGTTGGTGAAGAGATCATATGATCTTGATTGTAGATCTGTGGCACTAAACTTGTGAATTTGTGCCCTAGTTGTTTGTAAGATTGTAGATTGTGATCTGACTTGTTTGCAACTTGGAAATTGTCACAAGGTGGTCAGTGAGGGTTTGTTGCAAAGGGTTATTTTGCATAAATTTAAGGATGAATCCAAGAAGATTGGACCCTAGAGTTATTTCTAATCTTTGTGATACTATGAAATCCTGAATCACAGAGAACGTGAAATTAGATTTCAGATTTGAGATGGAATTGATGAAGAATGACATGGTCACCGAGATCATGAGAGATGTTACTGGAATACCTTAGAATGTTGGTATTGAGGATGGCTATGAAGAAGTTTCTAAAGACTTTGAAGCTACTGGATCTAGTGGTGATGACCAGAGGGATAGATCTAGTGAAGACAAAACCACTCAGTTGCCTATATCTGGTGCTCAATGTAGTAGTTACCGAATGGAAGTTTCTACTTTCTATGGTACTTTGAAGCCCAACAATCTGATTGATTGGATTGGTGAACTTGAAGATTTATTTGAGTTGTAAGAAATTGAAGATCCTCTTCAGGTGAGATTAGCACAGACTAAGTTGAAGGGACATGCTACTCTTTGGTGGAAATAACTACAAAGAGATAGACAAGATGAAGGTGAAATGAAGATCAATTGGTGGAGGTTGATGGTGACAAAATTGAAAGCTAAGTTCATACCGGTTGACTATGAGCTTGACTTGTTTAAGAAGTTGCAGAATCTGAAGTAGAAGGATTTTTCCATTGAAGATTATACCAAGGAATTATACAAGCTTACTATTCAGTTTGGACACCAAGAACTTGGTAAGGAAAAGGTATCTCGGTATGTGAATGGTCTAAGATTCAATATTCAGGATGAGCTTGGTATGCAGAAGATAATTTGAAGAGGAAACAACTTGCTAAATCCCAAGGGAAGGAGAAAATTGATCACTCGGTGAAGGATAAACTGACTGATGCAGAAGATGAATAGAAACCTAAGGAACCAAAGAAGAAGACAGGTAGAGTTATCTTTAAGGGAACTTGCTATAACTGTGGATAGGAAGGACACCGTTCTTTTGAATGTACACAGAAGAAGGTTGACCGAAAAAATTCTATGGTGGATGAGAACATTCAAAATGAACCTGAATCAGAGAACTTGCCGCTTGGGCGAACATTACTCAGTACAAAGGATGAACCTTGTCAGAGGAGTAACTTGTTTAGGACCTGATGAAATTCTGAAGGTAAAATCTGTGATGTTATTGTTGATAGTGGTAGTATTGATAACCTTGTTGCTAAGGACATGGTTCAGAAACTTGGTTTGAATAGAATGAAACATCCATGTCCTTATAGAATTGGTTGGTTACAAGATGACCATGCTCTGGAAGTTAGAGAACAATGTTGTTAGGAATAGTCCCAAGAGATAATTGAGAAGGGGGGGGGGGGGGTTTAATCAGTTATCTAAAAGTTTCAATTCTTTATCCAGTTAAGTATACTTAAACATAAAGCATAAACACAATGAAAGAACACTTGAACACAACATAATATTTTGGTTACGGGGAAACCCAAATAGGTAAAAACCCTGGTGGGAATTAACACCCACTAATATTCTACACTAGTGTATTATGATCCTTGTTAGAAGATCCTTAACCCTGTTAGGAGTTTCTTTATAATATATTTAGTATAGTAGACCTGGCAAGGGGTCAGAGCTTGTTAGGAGTCTTTTACAATAGTCCCTGTTAGGGGAGAGGATGCACTGTCCTAGAGCACACTGCTCAAAGGTGTGAAGGCTACAACCTTTTGTTTAATAGATACACACTATATATGGATCTTGGTGAGCTGTGCTTTGACCTTCTATTTGGATCAATTCCAATGTATAGAAAAAATACTTTTCTTGGTCACATAGACCTTCTTTTGATGGCTCAACACTTTACACACTCTTCTCTACTCTTACTGTCAACCATGAACCACACTCTAGCAATCATAAATGACTGCCTATAAATATATTTCCTCTAAATGATATTATCAAGTCAGCCTATTAGAAACACCTTGAAATCATATTAGAGAAGCCATAACAAACTCCAATAACAATTTAGTTGGCTCTACTAAGCACACAACACATTCTGGGACCTTTCCAATAAGATAATTCTAGATGCATGCTACACACTATCGGCTCTACCAAAACATCTAGATCTTTCTCCTCAAGCTGAATTACTTCATGTTCTCTTAACCAAACATCACTAACTCTTCTGCAAGCTCTAATACAAAGTTGCATACCAAAATGAGAGGTGCAACTCCAGAACTAATATAATCTCTGTCAGCTCTTTTGAATAAACACAAGAAACTGCTACTAGTGAATAGCGACTACATAACTTCACTTCTACTGATCATAAAACTTTGTGTCCATGAATGTAACATCACTAACATGTCTCCATCACATATCCAAAGGTGCAAGGCTTCATAACAACTATACAGACAACCATATGCAAAACACCACATGTTACTCTATTAGGAACACTGCTAACACAAGCTTCTATATAACTATCTGTACTAACAGTTAACCTTTGTGTCCATGATATCATGCTGATAACACATGTCCATGCTACATATACTCAAATATTACTGCACAATTCTTCCACTCATGCTACTTACCATATGTTGTCATTAATGACAAACATACAGTCAGTATTGGCCTGCTCGCAAATCTCCAACAATCTCCCCCTTTGGCATTGATGGCAACATATGGAATGAAAAACTCCACCAATCCAAATGAACATTTCTTTTATAAAATTCTCCTTATCCTCTTCAAAACTCCCCCAAGGATGAATCCTCCATCTCCTACAATATTTTTCAACATTCTCCATTTCCTTAACTGAATTGCTTCCATAACTGAATGTTACTCCCCCTTAGTATATTACTCCTTATTTTGCTTCTATTTTTCATGACTATATATTACTCCCCCTTTTACATCAATGGAAAAGGGTGCCAATTAGTTTAAGCTCTAGTACTACTCTTGAAGTAGAGTAGTCAACCATCCATCAGTCCCTCAGGACTGATGCTCTTTCTTCTTTCTTCTAAACAGAATCAGGGAAGGGAATTATTCCCAACTTCTCCCTGAGATACTCAAAAGCACCCTTAGGCAAGGGCTTTGTGAATATGTCTGCCAACTGATCTTCAATACTCACATAGTCCAACTTGACTTCTTTCTCTACCACTTTCTCTCTTAGAAAGTGATACTTGATCTCAATGTGCTTTGTCTTTGCATGCATCACAGGGTTCTTCGACATGTTGATAGTGCTAGTGTTATCACAGTGAATAACAATAGGATAATCAATCTGAATTCCAAAATCCTTTATCATCTACTTGATCCAAACAATTGTAGAATAATTCAGGGCTGCTACAACATAATCCTCTTCTATTTTTGACTAAGAGATACAATTTTTCTTCTTTCTTTTTTAAGTGACAAGTCTATCACCAAGAAACACTACTCCACCTGATGTACTTTTTCTATCATCAATGCATCCTGCCCAATCTACATCAGTATACACATGAAGCTCAACATTTTCTAAATTAGGATACCATAGACCATAGTATATAGTGCCATGCAAGTATCTGAATATTCTCTTTACTACCATGAGATGACTTTGTTTAGGCTCTACTACAAATCTTCCAACTATGCCAACTGCATTTGAAATATCAGGTCTAGTTTGAGTAAGATAAATGATTTTACCAATCATAGAGTTGTATAATGTTGTATCTACTACTGGAGAATCATCTTCTTTTATAAGCTTGCATCCAGTAATCATAAGTGTCCCTACTGGCTTGCAATCATCCATCTTGAATTTCTTCAATATCTCTTTCACATATTTGGACTAATTAATGAAAATACCTTTCTCTGTCTACTACACATTTAGTCCCAAAAAGTATTTGATAGGACCAATCATACTCATCTCAAACTCACTACATTTCTTTAGTGAATTCTACCCTCAATTTGTCATTACCCCCAAAGATAATGTCATCAAAAAATATAGCCACAAGTAGTAGTCCTTTAGATGTCTCTCTTATAAATAGGTTACAATTTGCTGCTCCTTTCTTGAATCCAATCTTTGTTAGATATCCATCAAGTTTCTCATACCATGCTATAGGGGCTTTCTTAAGTCCATAGAGGGCTTTCTTTAGTATGCATACCATATCAGGTCTTTCTGATAGAGTGAATCCTTTTGGCTGCTCAATATATACTTCTTCTTTTAATTCACCATTCAGGAATGATGACTTAACATCCATCTGATAAAATTTGAAGTTTTTGAATGTTGCATAAGCTAGAAACAACTTAATAGCTTCTAATTTTCTCACTAGTGTAAATGTGTCTGAATAATCAATGCCTTCTCTTTGCGCATATCCTTTACATACTAACCTTTCTTTATTTCTTACTATTGTACCATCTTCATTCATCTTATTTCTAAATATCCACTTTGTTCCAATCACATTCTTATTACTAGGTCTTGGGACCAATTCCCAAGTGTCATTCTTAATAATCTGATCAAGTTCTTCATTCATAGCATCATGGCAATCTGAATCATTACATGCATCTTCAACACTTAAAGGTTCAATCTGAGATAGTAAACATACTGATTCATTGCTAGTTGAGTTCTTTGCTTGTGATCTTGTTAAGTCTTTGCCACTTTGATCTCTAATGATGTCTTTCTTGGAATGGTTTCTAGATGTAAACTTTGGAACTTTAGGTGATACTATCTCATCTTCCTTAGGATTTTCTTCTTCACTTGTTTCACGGTCATTAAATAGAACATAAATACTATCAAACATTTCTTTAGTAATTGTCTCACTAGTGGAAGGTCTAGGTTCTTCTTCAATCATAGGTGAGTAATCATGATATCTTTCTTGAACCGTAAAATTTTCATCAATCTTAACATGATCACTTTCAATGATCTTATTTAACCTTAAACTTTAACATCTATAAGATTTTCTTTTAGTAGATTAACCAAGGAAAATATCTTCATCACTTCTTGCATCAAACTTGCCTACTGTTTAATCCCTCTTGATGTAGCACTTGCTTCCAAAGGTTCTGAAGTATTTAACTATGGGAACATTACCAAACCATAGCTCATAAGGTGTCTTGTCTATGCCTAGTCTCAATTGTATTCTATTGATGGTGTAGACTGTTGTATTGACCGCATCTCTCCAATAGGTGTGTGCAACTTTTCCTTCAATCATGATGGTACACGCAGTATCAGGGATGATCTTGTTCCTTCTCTCTACAATTCCATTCTACTGAGGGGTTCTAAGTTTAGTCTAATGTCTCTTTATGCCATGTTCTTTGCAGTACTCATAGAATCTCTCAAAGGTGAATTCTCCTCCTCTATCCAATCTCAAACATTTTATCTTTAGTCCAGATTCATTCTCAACGTTAGGTTTGAATATCTTGAACTTTTGAAATGCTTTTGACTTATCTTTCAAGAACACAACCCACATCATTCTAGTATAATCATCAACAAACAAAATGAAATACCTTTCACCATAGTATGATCTTGTTTGAGTTGGTCCACATAGGTCTGTATGAATTAGATCTAACTTGTTCTCTATTGAATTGTGCTTGCTCCTGAATGAGTTTCTCACATGCTTTCCCATCACACATTTCTTGCATATAGTATCAACTAGCTTTGCTATGCTAGGTAGATCTCATACTATGTTTACATTACTTATCTTTACTATGTTATCAAAATTTATATGACAGTCTTTTAAGCCACAACCAACTGTCATCAAATTTAGCAACAAAATAACTTGCTTCTGAATTGAGTTGGAAAACATTACCTTTAGTCTTTGTGCCTGATGCAATCATAACACCATCCTTGTTGTTAATGATGCATTTTTTGTCTTTGAACTTCAACTGATAAACTTTTCCAAGTAATTGGCCAACACTAAGAAGGTTATTTTTCAAACTGTCTACATAGAGAACATCATCAGTATTGTTCTTTCTGTCCAATGTGATAGCTCCTCTACCAATGATAGTTTTAGGAGTGTTATCTCCAAATCTAACCATGCCACCATTGTATTTATCTAGATGAACAAATCTCTCTTTATCACCTATCATGTGATGTGAACAACCACTATCTATAATCCAGTCTGTCCGTATATCAACTTGTGAAATCAATGCTAGTTCTTGTTCCTCTTTCTCATCTTCATGATCTGTCTTATTGCTCATTTTCTCTATAATATAAATGAATCAAATTTCTTCTTCAGCTGATTCATCATCTAAAACTCCATCTCCAGCATAGTAACATTTCTTAGAGTACTTAGGCTTGTAGTCATTTTTGAATTTTCTAGCTCTTGTAGGACACTTAGATGCAAAGTGACCAATCTTATTACATGAAAAACACTTAAATGGTAATTGACCTTCATATTTTACTTTTCCTTTCTTTTCTCTTCTAGAAATCATAGCAATGAAATTATCTAGTGTTTTCTCTTCATCATCATCATCAAAATTACTAGAAGTGTTTGCATATTTCTTACCATGGATTGTTGCTTTGAAGGTTGTCTCACATTTAGGTTTTGTCTTCAATCTTGAAATCTCAAAAGCTGAGATTTTGTTGATCAAGGTCTCTCTCTTGAAATTTGATGTAAGCTTCATGGTCTCATCAAGGATGTTGGTCTTGTTTTCATATTCTAGAGTGAGAGTAGTCATCAATTTGTCCATAATGTCTTCCTCTAAGATCTCTTCACCATTGTTCCTGATTCCAGCAACTGCTTCATTGATCCTTTGATTGTAAGCTCTAATGTTTTCTTTAGGTAGCATCTCTAATGCATTGTATCTTTTCTTCCATGTTTTTCTGCATGCATCCTTTTCTTGTTTGTCACCTTCAAATATGTCTTCTAGGTACTTCCATATTTTGTGGGTTGTATCTACTTTCTTTATTTCTGAAAACTCACTATCAGATAGGGCATTGATAAGGGCTTCTTTGGCTATTGCATTCTGATGAAACAATTTCTTTTGTTTTTTAGTAGCATCATCCTTTGCAAGGTCTTCTAAGGTAGGGATCTTGACTGCTTTGATAGTTACATCAAAAACTTCAAAAGCAATGCATTGCAAATGAGTCACCATCTTGTTCTTCCAATCAAGATAATTCTCTCCATCAAACTTACAAATTTCTTTTCTGAAGAATGCCACCTGATCAACCTCAAGCTATTAAACTTTCTCTCCGAGGCACTTGGCTCTGATACCAATTGTTAGGAATAGTCCCAAGAGATAACTGAGAGGAGGGGGGGGGGGTGAATCCATTATCTACAAGTTTCAATTCTTTATCCAATTAAGTGTACTTAAACATAAAGCATAAACACAATGAAAGAACATAACACAATATTTTGGTTACGAGGAAACCCAAATAGGTAAAAACCCTAGTGGGAATTGACACCCACTAATATTCTACACTAGTGTATTATGATCCTTGTTAGAAGATCCTTAACCCTGTTAGTCTTTACAATATATTTAGTATAGTAGACCTGGTCAAGGTTCAGACCCTATTAGGAGTCTTTTACAATAGTCCCTATTAGGGGAGAGGATGCAGTATCCGAGAGCACACTGCTCAAAGGGGTGAAGGCTACAACCTTCTATTGAACAGATACACAATATATCTAGATCTTGGTGAACTATGCTTTGACCTCCTATCTGGATCAATTCCAATTTATAGCACAAATACTTTACTTGGTCACATAGACCTTCTTCTAATGGCTCAACACTTCACACACTCTGCTCTTCTCTTAGTGTCAACCATGAACCACACTCTAGCAATCACAAATGACTACCTATAAATATATTTCCTCTAAATTATATAATCAAGTTGGCCTATTAGAACCACCTTGAAATCATATTAGAGAAGCCATAACAAACTCCAAACTCCAATAACAATTTAGTTGGCTCTACTAAGCACACAACACATTCTGGGACCTATCCAATAAGATAATTGTAGATTCACACTACACACTATCGGCTCTACCAAAACATCTGGATCTTTCTCCTCAAGATGAATTACTTCATGTGCTCTTAACAAAACATCACTAACTCTTCTCCAAGCTCTAATCCAAGGGTGCATACCAAAATGATAGGTGCAACTCTATAACCAATATAATCTCTGTCGGCTCTTTTGAATAAACATAGGAAAATACTACTGGTGAATAATGACTGCATAACTTCACTTCTACTGATCATCAGACTCTATGTCCATGAATGTAATATGACTAACATGTCTCCATCACATATCTAAAGTTGCAAGGCTTCATGACAACTGTACAGACAACCATACACAGAACACTGCTTGTTACTCTATCAAGAACACTGCTGACACAAGTTGCTATATAACAATTTGTACTAATAGTTAACCTTTGTGTCCATGATATCATGTTGATAACATGTCCATGCTACATATACTCAAAGCTTATTACACAAGTCTTCCATGCATGCTACTTACCATGTGTTTTCATCAATGACAAACATACAGTCAGTACTAGCCTATCATAAAATCTCCAGCAAATGCTTCATTGATGTTCAGATTGGCTAGTATAAGGATCTTGTGTTATGTGACATTGTGAAGATGAATAGTTGTGATATATTTCTAGGTAGACCTTGCAAATATGATTGTAGAGCTATTTATGACTGTGTAAAGAATGTGTTTACTGTTGAAAGGATGACATGGAGTTTTCATTGTTGCCTTTGATGGATATAACGCTTGATAGGAGAAGCCTAAGTACTGGTTCCCAAGTTGAGTTGGTGGATCTAGAGATAATGAATGATTAGTTTTAAGAACTGACCTATATGTTGTCTAGAAAAGACTTGAAGAGATAGAGAAAACTGAAGTGGAAGAATATGCAAGCTGAGAAGATGGAGGACTTGTATGTGAAGAACCAGTTCAGAGTTTATGTGTTGAATCTTGCAAGATGTTCTTCTCACATATGAACATCTTTTGGAACCTGGGGTGTCTAATGTAGGGGCATCCAAGTTTGATGCAGGGGAAATCATTATCCTCAGTGAAACTACATGGGTGTTAGTATTTTGGCCAGTGTTAATCAGTTGTAGCCTTGACTGACGGTCTCGGTCATTGAAGGAAGCTCAGTGACTAAAGGAACTTGGTAGTCTCTAGCGCTCAGTGAAAGTGTTACTCAGTCATGCATGCGGTGCTCGGTCAATATTGGTGCTCAGTGATGCTTGGTGTGCTCGGTTAATTCACTAATGCTCAGTAGTTATGGCTCACTGATTGGAGTTCTATGTGATTTGTTAGGCCGACTTGGTGCATTTATTGTTTGTATATTTTGTTGGATTCTCCTAACTGGATCTGGAGGCTGACATGCTGAATTAAATGTTTGTATACAATTTGTAAGCTAACTTGTATGGCATTTAATATTTTTTAGGAAGAGTTAAGGGTTTCATCTTGTCGACTTGTGGCCGATGATTAGTATCTAAGGGGGTGTTTAGGTAGATGTTTAGGGACATGACTTAGCAGATTTGGAATGTCAGATGTGAAGCTTGAAAGCTGAAGTTGGCAAAGTTGTGGAAAAGATCTTGCATGATCTTGCAGATTAGATTTCTATTTGATAGTTTGTAATAGCAGAGCTAGTGGTTTTCACACTTGGGAACAAGGAGATTGCTTGGAGGCTTGTGAGATCAAGTTTAGATCTTCCTTAAGGTTTCCATCAGCTTCTGATTGTCTTCAGAGCTAACCTAGCTGAGATTGTATTAGATCTGTGTGTGGATCTTGCAGAATTATTTCTGATTGTAATTGGCCCTAACTCAGAAGGCCTTATAGTCGGGCATGTTAATGCAAATTACTTGAAACAATTGATGTGTTATCTGTTGTTTTGTGATTTCCACTATGTAATTTTGGAGCAGCAAGATCTGAATTGTCCTTAATTTGATCCTTCTAGCCCTTGGTATGTGTCATAAGTTTATCTTGTCTTTGCCCTTGCTGACTACAATAATTGGTGCAATTTTTTGTTTATCTTTATTAATGATGTAAGCATCTTTATAATAACTATTGTTGTAGACATATTAGATCAAGTTTCATATCTATGTATTTTTCAGGTTTTTACACACATGATGTGCCATATAGTTATTGTACTTGCATTAAATTATAAAGTGCTATGAGAGGTTGTGTCAAGCCTTTGTTTTCCAATCATAAATTTTTCAAAGTAAGAGTTCCCTCCATGGTAAAAGTGATATTATTTCCTCATGTGATTGTGTAGTTTGACCACATACAACCTTTTCTCAGTTGTAGATACACTTTTGGACCCTTATTCATAGCACGATGACACACTATTTTTGTTGATCTATCATGCATCACCCAAGTGAACATTATGGGGAAAGGATCGTATCATATTATCCGTGTTAATGCTTCCTTGGTTTTTCGTCAAGTTTGTTGAGACAGTCTTGCATTCCTTTTTATAGAAGCTCCTTGGTTTGGCTTGAAGTGTAGTGAGACACTCTTGCATTCATTTTAAGACTATTGCACTTTCATTTTCAACATGGAACTGAGAAGTGATAATGGTATCACTCAAACACCATCATTGATTGTGTAGTGAAGGTCACTCATGTAGATTTATTTTCCATCTGTATCTTTGATCGACAAATGATATTGCCATTGTTGTCATTTGATCATTGTTCAAGAAGTGCTAATTAGAGAACTCATACAAATTTTTGTCTTCCTGATCATCATCTTCTTCAGAAGAGGTCATTAGATATAGCACCATTTCAGTCATTAATAGTAGTCTACAAAATCTTTATGCTTTAGTGATGTTCATGTTCATAATTTCAAGACATCTTTTTCAATGCATCTCGAACCTTTATGTTCTCTCTTTTGGAGAGGATTTTTCTCCTGCTGGGTTTCTCCTTTTATCTGGTTATGAGAGTTTGCATTGCTATTGTACATGGTTACCTAACATGGATTTATTGTTGGGACCCATATAGCTTTTCTACTACATTGTTGTACTCCCCAAGTTGCACTTAAGGGGGGTTTTGGAGTAAATAGTTCTTACTATTTACTACATACTTAATTTTACTTAGGTACACTCATTAATAAGGTAGATGGATATTATTGAGTCCTATATGTACTCTAACTTATCCTAGAGGATATTGTTGAGTTCTATCAAAACTCTACTTCCTCCAAGTTGAGACACTTGTCTCAACCCTATCCTTTCCTTCTATATGCTCTTGTCTATTTAAGTAGAGCCTTTGTACCTTTTTATTCACCTCATTGTACAATAAATTTCTTGTGTTGACTATCTCTTTGTTCTAGAGGATGTGTGTAGGCTAGCTCCTAGATATAGGATGAACTATCTTAGCAAATAAATAGGTTAGTATAATTATAAAAATTTTGGGAGAAGAGGAATAGTTATGTGTGGATCTACAAGTACTACTATAGCTAGCAATGATGGGATAATATATGGATATGGCAAGCATCTGTCCACTTCAAAAGATTCAATTGGCTGAATAATTACAAGCTACCACTAGGTGGAGATTTTAAATGCATATGTATAGTATATTGAATAATTAGAGGATGTGGTAACAAGCCTATAGAGTTCCATTCTACATATTCAAAGGGATGCACATCATTATCACTAGTGCAAAGACTAATTTTTTTGGTTATAAAATTGAAGGGGGATTTGGCCTTCAAGAGAAACAAAAGAAGAAAATAAATAAGATTGCATAATTAGCTAAAAAATGCAGGAGTACATGAATAAGTATACACAATGAACAAGTACAATTGAATACAAAAATAAATAATTTGACAAGTGTTGATAAGGGAATTTACTATCATTGAGATTGATGGAATCTTAAGATATAAATTTACCCAATGCCAACTCTCTTCTACTAGTGCTTTGGTGAGCTAATGTGATCAAGAAGACTAATAAAAAAATAAAATTTAAGACTTAATAGAATGCAATATGAAGTGAAGAAATTGGATTTACTAATAGATAAAATATTTTGGCTATTACAAAGAGAAAGGATATCTATCAAGACTAACTGCTTGGCTCCATGAGCTCACTATTATGGATGGGAGTGTGACTTTGGGAGTACTTTGAGACTATAGTGTCTAGATATAAGATAATTGTGTGGTCCACATACATCCTATATAAATAGGATGCAGAGTCTAACATAGATATTTCAAGGCATTGAATTAACTAAACAAAAAATATGACTAGTATAATAATAGGAAATGAATAGTGTGACTGTAATATGAAAATTATTATAAGAGTAGAAACAAGGGGAAATATAGAGCTTACATGAAGGATATTTAAGAATCCCAATAGCTTCCACTCCTTTCTCTTAACAAACTTACACAAATAAGAAATGAAATATATTGGGACTATTTGGAGACCTTCCTCAATCAAGTCTTTTTTTGTGTATTTTCACCTTCATAGTAGCTAGCTAGCTAGATAGTCCAGTGTTAGATAATTTAAATATGATGGATAAATGTTAATATGTAAATGAAATAACAAGAGTTCAATCACAAAGCAGATATTTCTTGAATATTGCAAAGGACACTTTCAAATTCATTCAACCTCATCTGTCACGACAAACATTGACTTTCATTTACTTGTTATAAAGTCAAGTATGAACAAAATTACAAACCACGGTCCAATTTGAAAGGAAAGAAAATCCTCTTTAATATTCCTGAGTATTTTATACATGAAATGAAACATCGAGTGGAAATCACACAAAAAATGTGGATGTTGTTACTTTTTAAAGATGCTACATTTAACTTGGAATAAAACATAAAAGACATATATATTAATATTGCATCCAATTTTAAATAAGAGTGGTTATCTTCCTGTAGACACCTAAAATTGTCCCATTGCTTGTGCTCAATGACTTTACTAATTTTTATCTTAATTAATTAAATAATCTTAATTATTTAATTGATTGGTGTCATTCTCCTTATTTAAATTCAAATTGGTGTTTTCTCACCAAAATTTAATTCTTCCACTTCCATGATGTCAACTAAAGGCTTCTAAATAAATAAATTATGCAATTTATTTATTTCTAATCATCAACAATTTTAAATAATTTCTTAATTATTTAATGATAACTAATATTCTACTTCCACTTTTAGGACTAATACTAATTTTCAGTCTAACTAGTTACCCATCATTTGTTTCTTATGTCCAATTGAATTAATTAATTCTCTTAACTAGTCAATTGAATTAGTCCTTTGATCAATCAACTCTTTCATGCAATCAATTAACTTCCAATTAGTTCGAGTTATCAATTCAATCAAGTCATGTCTAAATGATTCTTAACTATTATTATTAGTCAATCAAAACTATCTATTGAATGTAGGAAAAAACTATATAATAAAGGGTGATTCCTCATTATTCACAACCATGATTTTTGAATCCTCATGTTATCATAATTGGAGCAATTATGAGAGATCACAATTGCAAAGAGAAGGAGAAAAGGAAAGGAAGAATTTATTGGTTTGATGCTTGTTTATGATTGATTTATAAATTGCATGCAATCAAGCGAAGTTATAAGTCAAATCCCATGTCATTGAGGCAAAACTAAAGTATAAATTACAATAAAGCGAAGTTATAAGTATAAATTACATGCATAAATTACCATATTTACCATATTTATAATAATGGTAAATTACCATATTTATCATATTTAAAGTCGTAATTTATACTTTAAGGTAATTTATACTAATAACTTCTCTTTATTGTAATTTATACTTTAAATTATAAGTATACATGTTATAAGTATAAATTACCTTATTTATACTTTGAGGTAATTTATACTTTAAGGTAATTTATTATAAGTATATTTATTATAACTATAAATTACCTTAAAGTATAAATTACAACTTTAAGGTAATTTATAGGTAATTTATACTTTGAGGTAATTTATACTTTAAGGTAATTTATGCATGTAATTTATACTTTAAGGTAATTCATACTTTAATTCGTAAGTTTTAAAGTTGTAATTGGCCTAATTGTACAACATAATTGTCTATCTATTTACTTGACCAAAACACTATCTTAGAATATTTTACCAGTCTAGAAAATTCTAAGTATTAGTCATAATGACACAATTCCAATTCATTCAATGTAATTAAGTGGTAAAATTAGGGTTTCCAAATCAAACAATTTAGATTAGACTTAGGGTCAATTCACAAAATGACACACTATCAAACAACATAATTTAGATCTTTATAGAAGTGGTTTGTGGATTCTTTTTTACCTCTCCTATCAGAATTGTATTTTTATCAAACGTTGTCTTGTCTTGTCAAAACTACTTGGAGGTCATGAGCATCTCTTTCTATCATTTAGGGTTGCTCCTAAGAAGTCATAATCTCAAAATTTTCAACTTTTCTATTAAAGATTTATGTTTTCCTAGAACGTTAGTTATCATTCATAATATTGCATTGTCTTGCTTGTTATTTCCCCAAAATGAAAAGATTAAAAAAAAGAGTAGTTTCTTCCCTAGGTCATTATCATAGTAAAGTCATAGTTAGTCTTGCATTGTTAATTCCAAAAATTTGAAATTCCAAAATTTCTTTCTTTCCTAGGTTATTATCATAGTTTGTCTTCCGTTGTTATTTCAAAAAATAAAAAAAATTCTAAAACATAGTTTCCTTCCTAGTTGTTACTATAGTTTACCTTTGCATTATCATAGTCTCTCCTTGGATTTCTAGATGTCATTTACTCAATTAAAGAAGAAAGGATAGATGGACCCAAACTAGGATCCAAATGTCAATCCTACCAATACCATGAATAACTTCAACATACATATCGGTTCACAAAGACCACCTATAAGTGGGGCTATCTTGTGTGATACTAATGGACTTTATTTCCTAATAAACATTCAAGAAAACTGTACCCATGAAGAGATAGAAAATACATCAAAAGATCCTAAGGTCCTTACTATCATGAATGCCTTATTATCAACATATCCTAATAGGTACTTTCATGTTCTTGTGTAAAATGGAGCTAAGCTACCATCAATTTTTGACACCTATACCGCTGTGGAGGGTAACCAAGCGGTCTCTATTGGGGTCAAACAATCATCCAAAGTCTCTACTATTCTACCGTCTAGTAGCCCTACCCATACTTCCCTACAAGTTATGACTTTGGCAATATCCATTTGAGACCTATTACAATAAAGCAAAGTTATAAGTCAAACCCCATGTCATTAAGGAAAAACTAGAATACCAATATGCCCTCTAGTATGTCACAAACAAATGCAAGTGTCGTATCACAAACTTTAATAGTGACTATTATTTTACCTAGCACGACAATTACACCAACCTCTAGTGCAAGTGCTAATATCAATACCCTAGCTCAAGGGATACTCTCTAATCAAAACCCTAACGGTACAAATGTCAAATTTCAAGGGCCACCTCCTAATAAAAGCCATAGCGATCCAAACATCAACTTTTAAGGGGCACCCTCAAATCAAAACCCCAGCAGTCCAAACAACAGCTTTAAAGGATCACCCTCAACTCAAAATCCTAGAGGTTAAAACATCAACTTTCAATTCAAGTCCCTTCCAACCAAATCCTTAGTGAGGTAGACACAAATTCCCAAGGGCCCTGCTTTGGTTAAAACTTAAGTGGAAAAAATGTTAGATTAGCACCTCAATTTCATCACATGAATCCTTTTGCTCAACCCAATCCTACATTTACATATTTCACATTGTAGAACATGTCCAATTATGTACCCACTTGTGTGCATTCTTCCAACATAAATCAAGGGTCTCAACACATTTTCATGTATAATTAAACACCCACAGGCCCCAAAATTCAAACCCATTTATGGATCCTAATTGGAATTTCAATATGAAAATGCTTCTAACACCTACTAATATATTCATGCAATAGGTGCAAACACTACAACAACAACAATCTAGAATATATTCATGCAATAGGTGCAAACACTACAACAACAACAATCTAGAATGTAGACTATTAGCTCAAAGAAAACATACATGGTAGAGGACATGTGTCCCTACCCCTTTGAAAAGACATTGTACATGCCACCCTTTCCTCCACATTCCAAAACAACTAAATTTGATAGACATAAGGAGAAAGGAGATCCGAAGAATCACATTCGAGAATTATTTACAACTTATATAGAGGTTGCACACAATGAAACCTATTTAACGTACCTCTTTTTGTAAAGTCTTAGTAAATCCGCCATGGAGTGGTTCTCATGCTTGGCAGCTAGAATACAATCATGCAATAAATTGGCAAAAAAATTAATATCAAACTATTCACACAACATTGTCACAGAGGTGACGATCATGAATCTATGCAATACCAAATAGAAAAATGGGGAACCCTTTGCATCCTTCCTACAAAAATGGGGGAATTTAGTTAATAAGGCACCATTCCCATTCCCAAAAAAGAGAAGGTCATGATGTTCATCAATAACTATCAAATTGGCATAATGTGCGCCTTACACTCCCAATATATAGAAACAAACTGACACGAAGAATTCCATAAGGAGTTGGCAGCCTTCCCTTGCTTGGCGGGACACTGGATGGGTGCAGTAGGTGCTATTGCCATTTTCATAATTTGTTTTTTAATTTTGTGAGTTCTGTGGATAAGGAACTTGCATAGTAGAGAAGAATTTAAACAAACAATTGATAAAATCCTTGAAAAGGTGGAGCATCCATGGATCTCATATGAGGAGCTTCTTGCGGCAACCAATAGATTTCACCACTTCAATCTTATTGCAACAAGCAGCTTTGGATCAGTGGACAAAGGATTTTTGCCTGATGGTACCCGTGTTGCCGTGAAGGTTCTCAATTTAATGCATGAGCAGTCAGAAAAGATTTTCAGAGCAGAATGTAGAGTGTTGCAGAAGGCTCGACACCGAAATCTTGCAAAAATCATAACATGTTCCAACCTTGACTTCAAAGCTTTAGTCTTTGAATATTTTACTAATGGAAACTTAGAGAAGCATTTATATCTACACAGTTGTAGATTGGGACTGAGAAAACTGGTGAGCATAGCCATAGATGTAGCCAATGCCGTGGAATATCTTCATTATGATTGCTTCGTGCAGATAGTGCACTGTGACATAAAACCAATAAATGTTCTTTTTGATGAGAGCATGACAGCTCATCTTTCAGAATATGGCATATCCAGATTGGGGGATGAATGGCTGTCAATTCAGTAACTTCAACGATAAATTTTAAAAGGTTTAGTGGGCTACATTGCACCAAGTATGGTTTGTCAAATATGTACATATTTTTTTTTTAAATATGGATTTCCGTGTTAGAACTGAGTAAACAACTATAATCAATGACTTGTCTGCAGAATATGGATTGAATGGCATCATTTCTCAAAGGGGAGATGTTTATAGTTATGACATTTTGTTATTGAAAATGCTAACAAGGAGGCGGCCAACTGATAATATGTTTGATGGTGATCTGAACCTGCATAATTAGGAAATAAATTATTTAAGAGTATGTATTAGAAACAATTTTTTAGTTATAATTTAATAATTAATATATATTTTGTTAACTGACTAAATGAACATATCTTAATCATAAAAAAAAATAGTAACTGTATTTTAAATTAAAAAATACATAATTAAAATTTTAATTAGATTATATAAAATTGATAAAAATCTAATTCATTACAATGACATTTCTCTATAACTATAACATAAAACATTTTAAATTAATAAGAATAAAGTCTAGTATAAAATACAAATTTAAGAGAGCCATATTTGTTAAAAAAAAGTCATAATTTCTCTTTCTGGCGTTGACTCATCTCCACCCCCTCTACATAAAATCTGCTTAGTTCTTATCTTGTCATATCTGGCAGAAAATTTGATTTGTAATGATCTCATTTTGTCTGCAGAGAATATGATTTTAACTTGCCTTGTATTGCAAGTTTTATCACCGGTATAAAGAAAAATCAGATATGTATTTATCTTCCTTTTCTCTCTAGGGAAAATCAGATTATGTCTTTACTTGTCGTGTCTTTCAAGTCTCTCCATTGCCCTCTCTTCACTAAATGCTCCAATTGACTTGGCTTATTAATATATCTTGGCTGAAACTCACTATGCAATTGACTCGAGAAAGAGATTTGTGATTTGTACTATAGTTCTGTAACTATTTATTTGATCAATAAAAAATTGTATTGTATGTTGTAGCATACAGTTCTTCATATGTACTCTATTATTGGTTGAATTTATATGCTCTGTTTTGTTTATTTTAATTGCTCTGTTTTTCCCCTACTTCCTTCATATTGGTATCAAAGTTGAGGTTGAGATTTTAAGGGTGAAGATTGTTTATCAGAGTTGAATATTATTGCTCCAAGAAGTTGTACATAGTACCAGCTAGCTAAAGATTACAACCATTGAAAATCTGAAGTAAGATGGCTTCAAATAGTTCAGCCTTACCTTAGCTTCCTATTTTGATTGAGAAAAACTATGCTTCTTGGTCTATTAGAATGAGACCCTTGCTTAGTGCTGATGGTCTTTGGGGATTTGTGACTGATGGATATCCAGAGCCTCCTAATCAAAATAAATAAAAAATGATTTACATTTATAAGATTTAGGTGATTAATTAATAATATGTCATAAACAAAAACAAACACACCTAGATTTGCTCTCCATTGGAAAACATAATGGTCATCTAGTTGTCAATGAGGGCCACATCATCTGCAATGGAAGCTTGGTATCTAGTATTACAATGTGTACACGAATGGGATGTTAGCCATCCTCATTCACATCAGTATCTATCCTAGAACATATATTATGGAAGTTGGCGTACATATGCTCAATGGGTTGGGCTGAGCCAAATGGTGCATTTGATGATGATGCAGGTGGTGTATGTACTGATCCATCCTCTGGTTTGACTAATTGTGTGCCATGTTGAACAATGACATGACATAGTCACCTAAAGATATTTTAACTCCGTAGACTCCTTTAGGGCCGCTAGGATCATGATGTGAACCATGGGTTTAGTATCTAAAGGCATCCTATGTTCTAGGGGTCTACCATCCTTTGAGCCCAAGGTCTATCCTATGCAGAGCCTCTCCCTCTACCCTGGAACTGCCACATGTCAAAGTAATTTGGCTTCAAGCTAAGGATAAAATCACAATATAACTTTCTCAAGAAATATAGAGGAACCTCTCAATTATTACAAGGTGGTTGGTCAAAGACCATATACCACCTATCCCAAAATGCATTTTTAATCCTAGCGTGGATATACCAATGTATATACAAAACCTATTTGTATTATGAAGTAGGGTGTTATTAGTTTTAGGATAAGTAAAAAGAGCACATATATGTCATCTTTATTTATGCTCTTTCTTTTTACCTCAACATATGACAACCCATCAACATAAAATACACGACATCTATCCCTATATGAACCCCATTTTGTAACTTGTATATATACTTCCCTGACACTATTGGCCATTGATTCTAGGGTTGTGGAAAGGGATGAGTGATGCTCATGAGTAGATCACCTCAACATATTCACTATCATAGTAATTTGAGTAGTTTTCTGTGATAGGCAATTTATAAGATCCTCTTGTGTGACCTATATCGGTTCTATTAGAGGATGTAGAGGGTTTTAGGGTAGTGGTTGTTGTTGAGGAGTGGCATTTTGAGGGTTTTATTGTTGTGGAGCAGATTTTTTAGGGTTTTTTTATTCTTCATGTGCAACATTTTCAGGATTTTCTTATGGTGGTTGTTTAGGAAGAGGTCATTCTTGTCTATTTTGTCGGCAGGGATTGTTTTGAGAATCTGACATAAAATTAATAAAAGAAACTTAAATCAATTGAAAAAAACCCTACTTCAATTCAAATTAAAACAAAAATAATAAAAAATCAATTTCTTACCTCTTCGATGACATGAAATTGTTAGGAATTAGTGTAATGCTAAAAAAAAGCCAGATAGAGTGAAGCGTGATCAGGTTTTGTGGAGTTTGGGAAGCTACAAGCTGCTGTCAAGCCATTTTCAATCTTGAAAATGAGTTTCGCCATGTCCAAGCAAAAAAATATAGTTATTCATAACCCCTATAGTTTATGAAAGATTACTATTAGTTCTTCATAACACGTATGGGTTATGAAGAACTAAAAGTGTTTTTAAATTGAGGAAACTGGGTGATTTCAAAATTTGAATTACACGATTGGGTTATGTAAAATTTTGTGTTTTCTTTTTTTATCAAGTGTCCTCTTTTTTGACAAGCAACTTGGTGTATTTACCCACTTTTGAGCATCTCGAATGAAAGTTAGGGGTTATTTCCCCTTCTTCAAACTAGATGAATAAGAGTGGTTCATCTCTCCACTTTGGGAGACTTAATGTCCATATTTTTAAAACTAGACTGAAGTAGTTTCTACTCTCAAAAGGAGTAGTAAAAGAGGTTGTTTCCTAGTTTCAATAAAAGCATCACAAAGGTGAGATATCCTTGATAGGACGGTTGTATCTATTAGCTCGATGTTCCTAGAAGGAGAGAATACAAAGAAGAGGTTAGAGGTTTTTTTAAGTTTTGTGCTCTTTTTCCTTGATTTCAAAGGGGTCGAGAGATACAATACAAAGAAAGAGAAATTTTAGAAGAGAGTTACACAAGTGTTTCCATCGATGACAAAGGGGGTGATGAATGAAATTTTTATTTGTATTGTCATTGAGGTCAAACTTGTTGATGAACTAATAAGTAAGAGAAAGAATTATCAATTATATTTTTCATTTGTGTTATCATCAATGCCAAAGGGGGAGATTGTTACTAATATGTGTCCAATATTGTCATTCATGTCAACCTATTGTATGCATTGTTGTCAACAAGTGATGGAGTGATTTGTTATTTGATGTGTAAAAGTTACTAGAAGTCCAATATATTGAGTTTTTAGATGTTGTTTGATGTTTAGTAATGATATCAACTCAATATGTTGTGTTTTTAGAGGTGATCTAGTATGAGAAGATAAAATATGCAAGAAAGAGTATTTGAAGACTTTATGGGAGAATACTTTGCATTCCTCCACATAAGAAGTGGAAAGGTTTCAGTTTTGGTTATAATATATATGGTCTGTGAATGTTGAGCTATTATGTTTTCAGGCCCCCAATAGTTAAGAGGTTAAATTTGTGATTTGTTATTTACTAACAATGAAGCTAGTTATCATGTCTGATTTAAACAATGTGCTATATTGATTTGCATTAGTGTTCTTGGACCATGAAGAGCTTAGTGGAAATGTTCCCAAGGCTTGTGCAATATTCTGATTAGGAATTATTGTGTTGGTTTTCTCCACGAGTGAAGATATATTTTTATGTTAATTGGCATCATTGTCTGTATTGGTCCCTAGATGACTTAGTGGGTTATCTTAACAAGATTATGATATTTTGATGTGTATATGATTTATCTAGGAAGTTTCAAAAGGTTTTTATGGGTCTTATCATGTCGTGTTTAGATTTGCATTAAGTTGTGTACATTAAAGAATATTTTAGAGCTAACTTGTTAACATGTTTTAATGTTTTGCTACACATTACATTTGGTGTCATTAATAGACGATGTTGCTTTACATGTGCTTCACTTAGATCAATTATGGAATGTGTGATATGATGTATTTGGGTCCCCTTTATCTCTTGGGGTAGATTTTATTGATCATAAGTGGTCAAATTTATGTAAATATTGTTTATCTCTATCATGGCTGGCCCAATTGAGGGTTTTGGTGATGAAGTTGATATCTATATGCATGTGGATGTTTGGACTAAGTGTGGTTTGAATACTAAATCAATATTCAATTAAAATGTGAAACATAATAAGTGCAAATTTATTTGATATATTTTAGAGTTGAGATATTTTTTTCTAATGATTGTTTGACATGATCAGGAGATCTTCTATTATATAAATTTATCAATTCTATGCACCTACTAGAAGATAGTGAGTCTTGGTAGCTTATGTAGTCTTGTATCATATCTTGAGATCATACATATCTAACTTGCAAGTCCCATTTAGGAGCAATGAGCTTCCTTGACTTTGTCATAATACATTAAGTTAAATTTATGCATATATAGTAAGCATGATTCTCATCATGGCTTTTCACATATTGGTTTTTCCATGTCAAATTGTGGTTTTCATGTATTTTTCCATTCATTCCATTATAATTCATTAATGGTTAGTTGGATAAAGAAATTGATAATTTTTTGTGAGAGAAAAAACTGTAAGTTTTGATCAAGATCAATTATCCCTTGCCTCTTTCAGTTTTGTGGTGTTTTCAACAAGAATAGTATCATGAGGTGAAGTGGGATATATTTTTATTTATTCAAGGAATAAGATCATTAGATAGGATGCAAGGAATATATTTCACTTGAGGTGGGGGAATATCATTAGATGAGATGAGAGTGGAATCTTGGTATTTATAAGGGGATCATGACATGGGCTTTGATAACCATATGGAAGAATATCATGTAGCGGGCTGGAAAGGAGATAATCTTGAGATAAGGTGGAAGAGATTTTTGGTCTTGATTTTAAAGGGGGATTATGTGATATAGTATTGGAAGGAGTGAAAGGGAGGCTACCATGGGATGAGAGTACCACATCCCTTATCATCAGTTTCTCTTTTCTTCTCACCACCACTTGTTGTAGGAATTAAATTCTTGTCACTATGTTTTTGATTGAGTACCTAAAATACTCAATTATTTCATAATATTTCTCATGGGAAACCCCTAATTCTCCTTTGATTTTAAAATGTAATATTTAATATGAAAATTATTATTCAAGATCACATCGATTTTAATGTTTTAAACTCCTTTCTTGACCATTCTATAGGTTTAAAGGTTTAAGTCATTTTTGTTGTATGTTCCCACTCACAATAATAGAGGGATTCCATCAAAATATAGTGTACCCTCTTAAAAAATAACTTCTTGAGGGTCTATATCTTTTTCTTGGACTCATTAAATTTGGCCAACTACCACTTTTAGAGTTTCTTGTGAGTAGTAAATATTCTTCAAATCTCCTTTGTCTTGTCTTGTGGCTTTAGGAAAAGGACACATTGGGTTTGTATAAGTTTTAAGATAGGCACTTCTTCTTGCTTTGTGAAATAGTCTTTAAGGGGGAATATGAAGGGGTATCTAGTTGAGAAGTGCGGTTGGGGGAAGTAGAGTGAAAGTTGAGGTAGTTTTGGATATCGATATAGCATTATTATTTTTCTAAGTATTAGGAATGATGGAGATATCTAGTTATTTATAAGAGCACATATTTTTTCTTTTGAAGTCACTTACCATAAATGCATCCATAATTGTTTGGCTACCTAGGGTATAATTAAAGGCACAAAAGGAAGGATTTAGAATAGTATCATATGCCAAAGTAGTTGAATAGGAGGTAATACCTAGGCTAGGTAATTTGGGACTAACATTTTTTCCTAGTCTAGAAGGGTTGACAATTCCATGTTTGGAGTTAAATGATAGTGTGAGAGCTATATTGTTGGCAAGTAGAGTGGAAGTTGAGGTAGTTTCATAGACAAATATTAAATTTGGGTTTTGGTAAGTTTTATTTTTGTTTAAAAGAGGGGTAAACACTTTGACTAGAAGCTATGAACTGGTGAGGGCACACATGGGGGACCTCATCCATAATGAGATTTGAACCTTAATATCAAGAACAAAAAAAAAATAACTTAACCATCAAAACATGCCACTATTGGAAGAGTTTTGGTAATTATTAGGAATGATGGAGATCTCCATTAATTTAGAGGAACACATTTTTTTTCCAAGGACTTAAGAGAAATGCATCTAGAATTTTTTGGGTACTTGGGGTATAATTAAAGGCACAAAGGGAAGGAATTACAATTTAGTATCAAGTACCAAAGTGGTTGAATATGAGGTAGTACCTAGGGTGGGTATTTTGGGCCTATAATTTTGTGACACTCTAGAAGGATTGACAATTCCAAGTTTAGAGTTGAAGGACAATGTGAGAGAAAGATTGTCAAGAGAGTCAAAGAATCAAATCTTGGTAGAGTGTGGGTTTTATAGAACCTTCCACTTATGAAAGAAAAATTAAGCTTTCCATGATAATATAATGGTTGAGCATAGTGAATAAGAAATAATGAAACACATTCTATCAACCTTATAAGACAGCATATCTCATAGGGCTTCTATAACCCTTGACCAAATGAAAGGTAGGTCTTGCTAGTTATATCCATTTTGGGGATTGTTTTCCTTATCCCCTTCCTTTAAAACATTCATCATGACCTTCTTCAAATCTATTTTATATTTTCTTTTTTCATTCACACACCTTCATTGGGGATTCATGGTTGCAGAAAAGGTCTCCATTGAGACATAGAATCAAATTCCCCTAAAATAAAACACACAATTCTTCCAAGATTTTGTAAACCGTAGGGAGAGGGTTACTACATAGACACAATATTGTAGCTCCCTATAGTTTTTTTGTCTATTAGTGTCTCACACTTAGTCATTATCTAGGAAATGTTGGTCGGTCATCATTGCGACCGAGTCATCATGTATAGGCTAAGTCATGTAATGTATATTTACCGAGCAGTAGTCACTACCCAGTAAACCAATGGTCACCGAGTACTTTTTGTATTAGCCGAGTAAGTTTTTGTCAAGTTATGTAATGAAGAAAATGTCAAGTGGTAGAGTATAAGGAACAATGAATGGCAAGTGCAAGAGATATTGAATGCTGAGTAAGCTAGAATTAACATGTGTTTGTTATGGCACAATCACTGAGGTAAAACATTTTGGCCGACATTCATATTTTGCTTACTATTTGTTGAGGAAAACACAGAGGTGATTACGCTTCTATTTTTTAATCATTAATACCTATGAAACACTTAGAGATAATCAGAATTAGGGAAAGGTCAAGCAGCAAAATGAGTTAATCTGGATCATAGATCTCAAAACTTGGAGAAATTCAATTTTCTATATAAGATGAGATCTGAACCCTAATAGATGTGTGTGTGGATGCGAAAGGAAAGAGAGAATATCTTCAGACCAGTGAAGTATTCTGATAGAGTCTAGTGACTGAGTGAAACAGAGTAAAGCAATGAAGGACAGAGGAAAGATAAACTTGATAGATAAGATCAAATCAATATTGGAATGAGAAGATCTATAATCAGCATACAGTGCAGCTTGAAGGATCAGGTACTGAGACATTCTATCAAGTGTATTAGGGTAAATATCTTAACATAGTGGTTTTAATAAACCTTATGTAATCTCTTAACCAAGTGCTTACTTAGCTGTAAGTTTTAAATCCTTTTGCAAGGTAGATTGTATAAGTCTTTAGGCTCTTAACAAGGTAGACCCCTCATAGGGTAGATCATATTTTGTGATCAAATTTGTAGCCCTAACAGGAAAACTTTATACTACAGTAGTGAAGATTTGTAGGTGCCATCCCCACCCCAGTTTTCCCTTTCAAGGGTTTCTAGGTAACCAAGTTACTGTGTTATGAGTACTTTCATGAATGATGTTTAGTTTATTATTTTCATTACATTGATGAAGTCTGTGATAATGCTATGCAATTTTTTTTAGTTTTGTTAAAATGGATTAATAGGTGATATTTGATTCACCACCCCCCCCCCCCTCTCTCAACATCACATTTCCCAATAAATTTCCAACAATTGGTATCAGAGCTCTAAGGTTTCTTATAGAAAGTCTAACCACTTAAAGAAAAAGATCTTAAGATGGAGGTCTATAAGTTGGGAAAAATTATTGAGAATTAGAAGATTGATGTTCAACTTGCATTATAACAACTTGAAGCAGCCAGAGGAGAACTGAAGAAATCCCTAAGCAGGAGAAGAGAAATTGCTATTCAGCAAAATGAATCACAATATCAAGAAGAAGATACTAATGGATTATTTGATGATGGGAACTCTATAGAAAATGACAAAGCTATAAAAGAGCTACTGGAGAAAAATAACATACTAAATGAGGACATCATAAATCTAAAGAGAGAACAAGAAATTCAATCTACCATCACTGTGGAAAGCCAGAACATACAACTAACACCTATAGAAGCAAACATGGTAAGTCTAATCTTAAACCCAAATTTAATGGACATTGTTTTAACTATAAGAAACTTGGACATCAGGCACAAGAATGCAGATCTAAGGTTAGCAATCCACCTATCTCACCAAAATTTCAAGGACACTATTTCAACTATCAGAAGTATGGACATAGAGCATTTAAATGTAGATATAAACCCAAATAGTCATCAAATGAACATACTAAGTCACCTGTGAAGGGTAACTCATACAACTAGGATTATAACACTTGGTACAGTTGTCATTATTGTGGAAAATATGGTCACATTGGAGAAAATTGACTAAAGAATCATTTCATAGGGAAATCTAAAAGTTGGATGAATGGAAGTAAGGTATGCTACAAATGTAACAAGATAGGTCATCTAAAGAAAGACTATAGATCACCCATACTGAGCAATGATCAAAGAAGGAATGAAGATATCATTGAGAAATTGAGAAATAAGATGAAAAAAACATGGAAGAAGAAAGAAGGAAGCACTAGTGAGGCTAGTGCACCTGAGGTCACCCAATCCGATGGATCAGGTGATCACACTAATTCAAACTAAGAAAAGTAGGTATGCATGGAACTGAGTCTTACAATATTTTATCCTATATTAGTTCCTAACATATGTTGAGAAAAAGTCCATATCTACATAGATAGAGATGCATTAGGACATATTTGAGCAAAGTGGAACAATTCATTTTTGATGTCGAGCATCAGTGTTTGAGTCTGAAATGATCAAGTTATCAATGTATGATGAGCATCTGTGGTAGCCAAGATGTGATGTACACTAAATTGTATCCAAACAATTGTGTCGACCAAGCTTGTGATAGCCGAGCTTAACATAAGATTGCCAAGACATCTGTATTCCACCTAGAATGTGTACAAAACATTTATGAAGCCCTAATTTGATTGTTTGAAGTCTATAAAGAAGGATGTTACCATTCATTTCATTTCACCAGTGAATTAAAAATTTCTTTGAGCAATTTACAGAGTGTGTAACCTATTTTCTTTAGAGCTTAAGGGTGTTTTCAAAATCTTCATAGCGTGTTGTCGACAAATCATCTATAGAAGACTTGTGCAAAGGTACCCTACTGATTAAAATATTTTTTGAGAATTTTTAGTTGAGATTAATGGCATCACCTTCATTAGCTACAATGAAGAAACAAGGAAAAGGAGGTTTTCAATGTTTAGTTAGTAAGGAACAAGGTGTGTAAGCCACATAAGTTTTAGGCTGTTCTGGAGAGTGTGATCATGGGAGATCTTAATGGAGCTCTATCATTAGTTCTAGAAAATGTTTTAATGGTAAACAACATTAGGTCATGCTATATGTGCAAAATTGGAGAGATTGGTGACTACGAAATTAGGGAAGCATACGAAAAATTATGCAGCAATGGGGTGTTGAAGCCAGAACACGAGAAGGTTGTCGCGAAAGGGTTAGTTCATGTGCTATATTTTCCACAAAATTTCAAAGTGGATTGGATTAAAATTGGACTGAGTAGAGTACACAACATGCAAATTTGGCTAGAGGGTGGACCAGTTCAGATCACAAAAGAAATGATTCACCAGGTAATTAGATACCCTAAACTCCCTAATAAGAAAACAATGAGATGTTTAAGCAAGGAGGAGATTCAGGAAAATACTCAGGCAGTATGGAATAAGCACGGAATGACAATCTCCACTATCACTGATCTAAAGATTGAGTTTGCAGTGAGAGTAATTACTCACAAATTTTATCAGTCTAGTTGGTTGGACAATGTCTTGTGTATGGTATTGGACCAGGCTTGGAAAATCATCAAGAAGGGCCATACCTATGACCTCGCCAAGCTCCAACTGACTCTACTTTCTGAGAACCTTACTTCTATCTGGAAAGTGAAGAATTCTATGTGTAAGTTTAGTTCCCTACTCGTCTGTCTATTATTTTACATTCAAAAGTGTTTTCCTACTGTTGGCAGAGTAATTTGGGATAAGGATAGGCCAATCACAGTTCAAATTAATGAATTTATTAGTCACATAGGAGAGAGTTTTGAGGGTGTAATGGAAAATTACTTTGTGGAAGTTAAGAAGAAAATGAGGAAGAGAAGTAGGATTCTTGTATCTCTAGTTGATAAGTACAATCAGGACATTTGTTTCTTAGTAGATGTTGACTTCACATATGCTCAAGATGCTTTACCGAGGGTATCGTGGCTAATTCCATTACCTTATGAGGTTAATATTGATGAGACCATAGCAGCAATCACAACCCTGTTAGCTAAGAAAATTGATCAAAAGGATCCCTACTTTGGAACATATGAGGAGGCTAAGTCCAAGATATCCATGGGATTGAAGTCTGCAGCCATGGAAAGAAATAGGAAAAATATAGTAAAGAACCTAGTAAAAATGATAGGAGAGAGAGAGATAGTTACACCTCTTGAATTGACACAGGGACTAGGAGAAGACAAAGAAAGTGAATCCAGTGAAAATGAAGAAGAGGAGAAAGTAGTGGAGAAGAAAGGCAAGAAGGTAGTAATTTCTGAGCCTATGAACAAGAAAGTACAAAAACCTAAGGCTATTTCATCACCTGTTCTTAGGCCAAAAACAAGGGAAGTCTCTACAACTGTAGCTGCCGATCCACAAAAGAAAACCCCTACATCAGGAAAAAGGAAAATTGTTCAGCCTAGGGCAGTGCCAATCTAGTCAAGGAAGAAGCCTAGGAAGAAACTTATTTTGGAAAAAGATGATGTGGAAACAGAGAGTGATGAGGAGGTTAAGAAGAAGAAGTTACTAGTACAGGGAAAAACACCGAACGTGGATAAAATATGCCACACCATCAAGAGTTCTACTAGACTTGAAGGTTTGAAAAAAATAAGATTTTAGAGCATGATTATAGGAGATAAGGAGAAATTGAATAATTTATACTTAAGATGCTCTAGACTTTCAAGATGCTACCAATAAAAATGGGGAAGTTGATCCCTAATGAGTTATACAAGAGAGATGCACATAAATGGAAATTTTCTCTAATGACTGAGAAGTAGATAATGGAGAGCACATTAGCTCAAGTTGCACCAGACCTATCCCCTACTAGTATTCAAGAAGTTGTTGAATAGTACAAGAACAAATTTGATCCTAAGATCAGAGCTTACTCTATCCTTCAACACAAGGTTGAGGATTATTCTCAGGAAAGTCTTAGGACTTGGAAGATTGTTTTTGGTTTGTTAATTGACAAAAGTGCACAACTGGACACTAGCACATCTAAGGGTGCTAAGCTAGATAATAAAAAAGATGTAAATGATCCACATATTTAGTAGAAAGAAGCTCCCAAGGAAGAGAAATTCTAGGAGTTACCTGAAGTAACTATTGTTGACATCACTAAGGATACCCTAGTGAAGAATCAAGTATTGACTAAGGAAGACATACAAGCTGAGGAAGAAAATGCTACATCTTTTCCAAGTAGTAACACTCTATTACAAGTCATGGATTATCCCACAATTGATGACACATAAACTATCAACACAACCCCCATCAATCCTCAAGTTGTTATAGTTGACATGTTAGGCAGTATTAGCACTACCAAGGCACAAGATCAGTCGACAACTGCACTTCAGTTTACATCTGTCGAGGAGCCACAGAAAGCAAAAATAGATCAGTCTGCACTAGTGTTTGTAAATCCTCATGTGGAGGATAAGGGAAAAGAAGAGAAGGTAATATATATTGACATGCAAGAGCCTAAGGAGCAAGAGGCAATAAAAGCTCTTGTACATATGTCAAGTGGGAATACACCAAAGAAGAAGGCACATAAAAAGAAGGCAAAAATTTCTACGCCTGAGGTAACACTCGAAGAAGTTATTGTAATTCCAAAATGGGACATAGATAAATCATCATATGAATAGATGTAGACATTGCAAGACTTACTAAAGGACAAAAGAAGGTAGGAAGAATTGAAAACGGAACATCAGAAAAAGAAAGTTTTGCATGAGATAAAAGGTATATTCATTGATGCTTTTGACATGATTGATGTTAATGACTCTGACCCCATACTGGAACAACTTGTCCACATAGTTAAGAAAGTGATTGATGATGAAAGTGAAGAAAATAATAAGTTTTTATAGTGGTCAAAAAGGAAATTTGAGACAAAGGTACTGAATAAGGTCTCTACCGAGATAGCAATGAAGCAAGTAGAACTTTCTACCCAAATTACAGATTCAGAAGGACTTGTACTTAATGCACAATCTTTGTATAAGAAAATGTGTAATGTATAAGAATTTACCAAGGATAACTAGTAGTTGGTAGATAGACTACAACTAGATATAAAGTCTACTGGTCACTCATTGAGTTTGGATGTAAGCTCCAGCTCCAAACACTACACTAAGCTTCTATATTCTCAAGGAAGGATAGCCAAGTTGATGGCTAATGATGGTAAGATAAGGGCTCATCTACTCTCTATTCAAACAATGTTAACACCTCACTTGGAGGTCATCCAAAGAGAGTTAGCAAAGGATAAGGAACTATTATAGAAAGAGCCTCATCTTTCTACTATAGAGAGCCTAGTCAACCTAGCTGTCGAGCTAGAAGTGCAATCAGAGGTTTTGAAAGTTGCAACATCAGGTTGGGACTTTGCATTACACATGGTTATGATGCTTCACAAACCATATCTAGAGAAACATTACAAACTCCCTACTAATAAAGAAATCATAAGTGCCAAAAACAAGGGGGAAATAATATAATGACATATCAAGGTAGATAGGGAGGCAACATAATCAAAGAGTAGAGGAAGAATAGAATGGTATGATATACTTAGTTTTGTATATGTATATATCTTAGGGGGAGTATTTTGTTAATACTAAGTACTCTATGTAAATTTCATGACAAAGTGTTTTTGCCACTAATGTCAAAGGGAGAGATTGTATATCCCTAAGTTTTTTTGTCTATTAGTGTCTCACACTTAGTCATTATCTACGAAATGTTGGTCAGTCATCACAATGACTGAGTCATCATGTATAGGCTAAGTCATGTAATGTACATTTACAGAGCAGAAGTCACTACCGAGTAAACCAATGGTCACCAAGTACTTTTTGTACTAAGTTTTTGCCAAGTTATGTAATAACGACAATGCTGAGCACCAAAGTATAAGGAACAGTGAATGTCAAGTGCAAGAGATATCGAACGTTGAGCAAGCTAGAATTAACATATGTGTTTGTTATGGCACAATCACTGAGGTAAAATATTTTGGCCGACATTCATATTTTGTTTACTGTTTGTTGAGGAAATCACGGAGGTGATTGTACTTCTATTTTGTAATCATTAATCCCTATGCAAAACTTGCAGCCAATCAGAATTAGGGAAAGGTTAAGCGGCAAATTGAGTTAATTTGGATTGTAGATCTCAAGACTTGGAGAAATTTAGTTGTCTATATAAGATGAGATCTAAACCCTAATAGATGTGTGTTTGGATGTGAAAGGAAAGAGAGAATATCTTCATACTAGTGAAGTATTATGATAGAATTCAGTGACCTAGTGAAACATAGTAAAGAAGTAAAGGACATAATAGAGATACACTTGATAGATAAGATCAAATCAATACTGGAAGGAGAAGATCTATAATCAGCATACAGTGCAGACCAAAGGATCAGGTACTGAGACATTTTAACAAGTGTATCAAGGTAAATCTCTTAACAAAGTGGTTTTAACATACCTTATGTAATCTCTTAACGGAGTGCTTACTTAGTTGTAAGTTTTAAATCCTTTTGCAAGGTAGACTGTATAAGTCTTTAAGTTCTTAACAGGGTAGACCCCTCACAGGGTAGATCATATTTTGTGATCAAATTTGTAGCCCTAATAGACAAACTTTATACTGCAGTAGTGATGATTTGTGGGTGTCATCCCCACCCCAGTTTTACCTTTCAAGGGTTTCTAGGTAACCAAGTTACTGTGTTATGAGTACTTTCATGAATGATGTTTAGTTTATTAGTTTCATTACATTGATGAAGTCTGTGATAATGCTATGCAAGTTTTTTCAGTAATGTTAAAATGGATTAATAGGTAATATCTGATTCACCCCCCTTCTCAGCATCACATTTTCCAATAGATTTCCAATAATTATGGTGTAAAATTTGCCTCCTCTAGGACTTCCCAATGCTCTTTATTACTCTTCAAAGTTTCATACTCCTTGGGTTTGATTTGAAATAGAACCCCATCAATAAACACAATTTAGTAAGAATCGATAAAGAAATGAAAACTAGAGTTGAAGGAAGGAGATAATAGAAGTAAGTTCTAGCATCTTACACCAAGAAATCAATGGACCTGAATAGAATCATAGTTTTGTTGGAGATTTTCCAGCAAGTTAATGTTGACTGTATGTTTGTCATTGATGACAACATATGGTAAGCAACATGCATGTAAGAATTTTGTAGTAAGCTTTGAGTATATATAGCATGGACATGTTATTAGCATGATATCATGGATGTAGAGGTTAATTTCTTATACAGACAATTATGCAGCAGCTTGTGTCAGTAGTGTTCCTCACAAAGTTACAGGCAGCGTTCTATGTGTGATTGTTCATATAGTTATCATGGAGCCTTTCAACCTTCAATATGTGATGGAGACATGTTAGTGTTGCTGCATTCATGGATGCAGAGTCTAATGTGTAGTAGAAGTGAAGTTATGCAATCGCTATTCACCAGTTGCAGTTTCCTATTTTTATTCAAAAGAGTTGACAAAGATTATATTGGTACAAGAGTTGCACCTATCATTATTGTATGTGTGATTGGATTAGTGATTGCAGAAGTGTTATGAGTGCTTGGTTAAGAGCGTATGATGTAATTTATCTTGAGGAGAAACTATCAATTAATTTGGTAGAGCCGACCATGTGTAGCGTGCATCTACACTTATTGATTTGGACAGGTCCCAGTTTATGTTTCATGCTTAGTAGAGCTGACGGAAACATTATTGGAGAGTCTTATTGTTTCTCTAATATGATTTCAAGGTGGTTCTAACAACCCAACTTGATTATATCATTTAGAGAGAAGATATTTATAGGGAGTCATTTTTTATTGCTAAGATATGGTTCAGAGTTGAAAGATAAGAGTAGAGTAGAGAGTGTGAAGTGTTGAGCCATTAGCAGAAGGTCTATGTGACCAAGTAAATAGTATATGATATTCATTGGAACTGATCAAGACAACAGGTCTATCTCACAATTCACCAAGATCTAGATATAGTGTGTATCTGTTATTCAGAAGGTTGCAGCCTTCACCCCTTTGAGTAGTGAGCTCTTGGATAGTGCATCCTCACCGCTAACATGGTCAATCATAAAAGACTCCTAACAGGGTCTGACCTTTGACTAGGTCACTGTACTTATTGCATTGTAAAGATCAACTCCTAACAGGGTTGTAACATCTTCTAACAAGGATAATTATACACTAGTGCAGTTTATTAGTGAGTGTCAATTCCCACTGGGGTTTTTACCTATTTGGGTTTCCCCATAACCAAAATATTGGTGTTGTGTTCAAGTGTTCTTTCATTATGTTTATGCTTAAAGTTTAAGTATACTTAATTGGATAAAGAATTGAAACTTGTAGATAACTGATTCACCACCCCTCTCAGTTATCTCTTGGAACTATTCCTAACAATTGGTATTAGAGCCGAGTGCCTTGAAGAGAAAGTTTAACATCTTGAGGTTGATCAGATGGAATTCTTTAGAAAAGATAGTCCTAAGTTTGATGGAGAGAACTATCCTAATTGGAAGAACAAAATGGTGACACATTTGTAATGCATTTCTTTTGAATTTTTTAAAGTGGCTATCAAAGATATTAAGATCCCCTCTCTAGAAGATCTTGCAAAGGATGATGCTACTAGCAAGAAAAAGGATTTGTTCCATCAGAATGCAATAGCCAAAGAAACCCTTATCAGTGCCTTATCTGATAGTGAGTTTTCAAAGTTAAAGAAAGTAGACACAGCCTACAAGATATGGAAATAACTAGAAGACATGTTTGAAGGAGATACACAAGAAAAGAATGTGTGTAGAAAGACATGTAAGAAAAGATACAATGCATTAGAGATGCTACCTAAAGAAAACATCAAAGCTTACAACCAAAGGATTAATGAAGTAGTTGCTGGAATCAGGAACAATGGTGGAGAGATGTCAGAGGAAGACATTATGGATAAATTGATGACTACTCTTACAATAGAATATGAAAACAAGATCAACATCCTTGATGAGACCATGTAGCTTACAAAAAATTTCAAGAGATAGACCTTGATCAGAAAAATTTCAGCTTTTGAGATTTCAAGATTGAATACAAAGCCTAAAAGTGAGACAACCTTCAAAGCATCAGTCCATGGTAAGAAATCTTTAAATACTTCTCGTATTTTTGATGATGAAGATGAAGATAATGAGATAGATGATATTATTTCTATGATTGCAAAGAAAGAAAGAAAAGGAAAAGGAAACTATGAAGGCTAGTTACCTTTCAAATATTTCTCATGGAATAAGATTGGTCACTTTGCATCTGTCCTACTAGAGTTAAGAAATTTAGAACTAACTATAAGCCTAAGTATAAAAAAGAATGTTATTATGTTGGTGATGGAGTTTTTGATGATGATTGATTTGAAGATGAAATTGGATTCATTTCTATTATGGAAAAGATGTATGATGAGATGGATCGTGAAGATGAGAAAAAGGAACAAGAGCTAGCATTGATTTCACAAGAAGACATAAGGATAGATTGGCTTATAGATAGAAATTTTTCATAGCACATGACAGGTGATAAAGATAGATTTGTTCATCTAGACAAATATAATGGTGGCATGGTTAGATTTAGAGACAACACTCCTAAACCTATCATTGGTAGAGGAGCTATCACATTGGATGGAAAGAACAACACTGATGATGTTCTTTATGTAGATGGTTTGCTGCATAACCTTCTTAGTGTTAGATAGTTGCTTGAAAAAGGTTATAGATTGGAGTTCAAAGACAAAAAGTACATCATTAAAAACAAGGATGGTGTAATGATTGCATCAAGTTCAAAGACTAAAGGTAATTTTTTTCAGCTTAACTCAGAAGAAAGTTGTTTTGTTTCTAAAGTAGATGATAGTTGGCTATGGCATAAAAGACCATGTCATGTAAATTTTGATAACATAGTAAAGATAAGAAATGTAAAGGAAGTAAGAGATCTACCTAGCATAGCAAAGCCAATTGATACTATTTGCAGGGAATGTGTGATGGGAAAGCATGTAAGGAATTCATTCAGAAGCAAGAATAATTTAGTAGAGAACAAGTTGGATTTGATTCATACAGACCTATGTGGACCAACTCAAACAAGATCATACTATGGTGAAAGGTATTTAATTTTGTTTGTTGATGATTATTCTAGAATGATGTGGGTTGCTTTCTTGAAAGATAAGTCGGAAGCATTTGAGAAGTTCAAATTATTCAAAGCTAAGGTTGAGAATGAATCTGGACTAAAGATAAAGTGTCTAAGATCAGATAGAGGAGGATAATTCACCTCTAATAGATTCTATGATTACTATGAAGAACATGGAATAAAAAGACAATTGAGTGCACCTAGAACCCCTCAGTAGAATGGGATTGCAAAGAGAAGGAATAGGATCATCCTTGATACAACGTGCACCATCATGATTGAAGGAAAAGTTGCACACACCTATTGGAGAGATGCAATCAATACAATAGTCTATACCATCAATAGAATACAATTGAGGCCTAGCATAGACAAGACACCTAATGGGCTATGGTTTGGTAATGTTCCCACAGTGAAATAGTTCAGAATATTTGGAAGTAAGTGCTACATCAAGAGGGATGAAGAAATAGTAAAGTTTGATGAAAGAAGTGATGAAGGTATTTTACTTGGTTACTCTACTAAAAGAAAAGCTTATAGATGTTTTAATTTGAGATTGAAGAAGATCATTGAAAGTGCTCATGTTAAGATTGATGAAAATTTTATGGTTCAAGAAAGATATCATGATTATGCACCTATGATTGAAGAAGAACCTATTCCTTCCACTAGTGAGATAGTTGTTGAAGAGATGTTTGATAGTATTAATGTATTATTAAATGACCCTCACACAAGTGAAGAAGAAACTCAGAAGGAAGATGAGTTAGTATCACCTAAAGTTCCAAACTATACATCTAGATATCACTCTAAGGATGATATCATTGGAGATCAGAGCAACAAAGTCACTACAAGATCAAAAAAAAATATTTCAACAAGAAATAAAGCAGCATGTTTACTATCTCAAATTGACCCTTTAAGATTTGAAGATGCATGTAATGATTCAGATTTGCATGATGCTATGAAAGAAGAACTAGATCAAATTATTAAGAATGATACTTGGTAACTAGTCCCAAGACCTAGTGATAAGAACGTGATTGGAAAAAAGCGGATATTCAAAAACAAGATGAATGAAGATGGTACAATAGTAAGGAATAAAGAAAGGTTAGTATGCAAGGGATATGCACAAAGAGAAAGTATTGATTATTCATTTCTAGCTTATGCAACATTCAAAAACTTCAAATTTTATCAAATGGATATTAAGTCAGCATTCTTGAATGGAGAGTTAAAGGAAGAAGTATACATTGAGCAGCTAGAAGGATTCACCCTATCAGACAAACCTGATATGGTATGCAAATTGAAGAAAGCCCTCTATGGACTTAAGCAAGCCCCTAGAGATTGGTATGAGAGACTTGATGTATATCTAATAAAAATTGGATTCAAGAAAGGAGCAGCAGATTGTAATCTATTTATCAGAGAGACATCTGAAGGTTTACTACTTGTAGCTATATTTTTTGATGACATTATCTTTGGTGGTAATGACAAACTTATTGTAGAATTTGCTAAGGAGATGTAGAGTGAGTTTGAGATGAGCACAATTGGACCTATCAAATACTTCTTGGGATTAAATGTGTAGTAGACAAAGAAAGGTATTTTTATTAATCAATCTAAATATGTGAAAGAGATATTGAAGAAGTTCAAGATGGATGAGTGCAAGCCAGTGGGTACACCTATGATAATAGGATGCAAGCTTACAAAAGAACATGATTCTCCAGTAGTAGATACAACATTATACAAGTCTATGATTGGTAAACTCATATATCTTACTAAAACTACACTTGATATTTCTAATGTAGTTGGAATAGTTGGGAGATTTGTAGTAGAGCCTAAACAAAGTCACCTCGTGGCAGTAAAGAGAATATTTAGATATCTTCAAGGCACTATAGATTATGGTTTATGGTATCCTAATTTAGAGAATGTTGAGCTTCATGTATATACAGATGCAGATTGGATAGGATGCATGGATGATAGAAAGAGTACATCAGGAGGAGTAGTATTTCTTGGTGATAGACTTGTCACTTGTACAAGCAAGAAGAAAAATTGTATTTCTCAGTGAAAAATAGAAGTAGAGTATGTTACAGCAACCTTGAATTGTTCTACAATTCTTTAGATCAAACAGATGATAAAGGCTTTTGGAATTCAGGCTGATTATCCTACTTTTATTCATTGTGATAACACTAGCACTATCAACATGTCAAAGAATCCTATGATGCATGCTAAGACAAAGGACATAGAAATTAAGTATCACTTCCTTAGAGAGAAAGTGGTAGAGAAAGAAGTCAAATTGGATTATGTGAGTACAAAGGAATAAATAATAGATATATTCAGAAAGCCTTTACCAAAGGATACTTTTGAGTATCTCAGGGAGAAGCTAGGAGTAATTCCCTTCCCTAATTCTATTTAGAGAAAGTAGAAAGAGCATTAGTCCTTAGTGACTGATGGATGGCTGAATGCTCTACTTCAGGAGTAGTACCGAGGTTTAAATTTTTGGTGCCCTTTTCCATTGATGTCAAAGGGGGAGTAGTATATAGTCATGAAAAACAACATTAAGGAGGAGTAATATATAGTAGCAAGAGAGACTAGTATTCATTCATGCAAGCAGTCCAGTTGAGGAAATGGATAATATTAAAGAATATTGTAGCAGATGGAGGATTCATCCTTGGGGGAGTTTTTATGAGGAAATGGAGAATGTTATAAAATAATTTTTCATTTGGATTGGTGGTGTTTTTCATTCCATATGTTTCCATTAATGCCAAAGGGGGAGATTGTTGGAGATTTGCCAGCAAGCTAGTGCTGACTATATGTTTATCATTGATGAAAACATATGGTAAGAAAAATGTGTGTAAGACTTATGTAGTAAGATTTGAGTATATATAGCATGGACATGTTATTAGCATGATATCATGGAAGCATAGATTAATTGTTTATACAGATAGTTATGTAGCAGCTTGTGTCAATAGTGTTCCTGATAGAGTTACAGGTAGTATTTTGTGTGTGATTGTCCATATAGTTATCATGGAGCCTTGCACCCTTGTATATGTGATGGAGACATGTTAGTGTTGCTCCATTCATGGATGTAGAGTCTAATGTGTAGTAGAAGTGAAGTTATGTAGTCACTATTCACCAGTTGTAGTTTCCTGTGTTTATTCAAAAGAGCCGACATAGATTATATTGGTACAGGAGTTGTGCCTATCATTATTGTATGTGTGCTTGGATCAATGATTCGAGAAGTGTTATTAATGCTTGGTTAAGAGTGCATGATTTAATTCAGCATGAGGAGAAAGTATTAGTTAATATTGTAGAGCCAACAGTGTGTAGCGTGTGTCTACACTTATTGATTTGGACAAGTCCCAATTTGTGTTGCATTCTTAGTAGAGTTGACAAAAATGTTATTGGAGAGTCTTATTATTTCTCTAATATGATTTCAAGGTGGTTCTAATAGGATAACTTGATTATATCATTTAGAGAGAAGATATTTATAGGAAGTCATTTGTGATTGCTAAAATATGGTTTAGAGTTGAAAGATAAGAGCAGAGTAGAGAGCGCGAAGTGTTGAGCCATCAGTAAAAGGTCTATGTGACCAAGTAAAGAGTATATGCTATTCATTAGAACTGATCAAGATAGCATGTCTACCTCACAGTTCACCAAGATCTAGATTTAGTGTGTATCTGTTATTCATAAAGTTGCATCCTTCACCCCTTTGAGTAGTGAGCTCTCGGATAGTGTGTCCTCACCCCTAACAAGGTCAATCATAAAAGACTCCTAATAGGGTTTGACCTTTGACCAGGTCACTATACTTATTGCATTGTAAAGATCAACTCCTAATACGGTTGTAAAATCTTCTAACAAGGATCATTATACACTAGTGCGGTTTATTAGGGGGTGTCAATTCCCACCGGGGTTTTTACCTATTTGGGTTTCCCCGTAACCAAAATATTGGTGTTGTGTTCAAGTGTTCTTTCATTGTGTTTATGCTTAAAGTTTAAGTATACTTAATTGGATAAAGAATTGAAAATTGTAGATAATTGATTCACCCTCTCCCCCCTCTCTTAGTTATCTCTTGGGACTATTCCTAACAATTTTAAGTATGGGTGATTTGTCTTAAGGATGGAAAATAATTAATTGGACATGACATGAAATATTTATGTAATTTTTGGGCTAGTGAGTTGAAATAGAAGAATCTTCATTCTAATAAAAGGAATCATTATTGTGCATTGCTATATTTGTAAGGATATTTTCTAAATTTAATTTATAAACATGTGTATAACCATGTGATTTTAGAAATAAGTGATATGGTTGTGGGTGTAATCAACCAAGTCACAGATCAATTAACTAGGATTTACCTTGTCATTCTTGACATTAATCACATTCAAAGAATCATATAATCTCTAATTTTGATGACATATGTTTCCCTTCATGGTCTAGCATGAATCCATCCCTTCCCACTTGTCTTGAGATCCAATGAGAACAACCATCAGCATTATTTTTTAACTAACCTTGAGTAGGGAGACTATGAAGTTTTATCCCTAGGGGTGATTTTTTTGTTATTCACATTGCTCTATATGTAATAGATTTCACATATTTTGGAAATTTTAATTTATATCTTAGTTAGGTTCTTAGTTATCTTATCCAATGTATATTCTTTAATTTTTTCTTTGATATCATTATCAATTAAATCCATGAATATTCCATGGTCACTTTTTGTTCCTAAATAGTCAATTATTGCATTCCTTACAAGCACCCCAGCCAATATGAAGGAAGAACATCCACTATAATTCCTTAATGAAGGGAGGAGAAAAAGGGGAGAATCATCTTTGAAATATTATTTTAATATCTCTTTATCATCCCTAATAAATTAAGAAAAGGACAATCAATTTCTATCTATTATACAAAGTAAAGTTGTAGTGGATTAGAAGATGGTCAATAGATTCCTCATCTTGTTCACAAAGGAGGCACCTATTAAGTAGTTTCTTTCCTCTCTTCTTGAGGTTATCAATTGTGAGTATTTCATAATGACAATATGTCCAAAAAAGAAATAAACTTTAGGGAATACATTATGTTTCCATAGGTTCATCTAATCAAAGGTGTTTTCCCTAGGTTCATCTAATCCAATATATTTTTCCTAGGATCATCTAGTTGAAGGCTGGGGGTTAAATAGGTTTTGATAGATTAAATCTAGGTCTCATTGAATAGTCCCCATTATGAGAATCTAACTGTTAGAATGATTTTATAATAACTGAGAGGGGGGGGGGGGTGGGGGGTGAATTAGTTATCCTTAGGTCCAGATGTACCAATTCAACTTTTAAACTCTTACACAAACTTAGATCTAATCAATAATTTACTCATTCTCTATAGAATATATCAATAACATAAAAATTGAAGCCCACTATCCAAAATGTTGGATATTGCTAATGCATGGGTTGTGATTGAGACATGTAATATGTTTAATCACTACTTTACTAAATGAGCACTCACACTGTTGTCATTTGTGTTTTGTCACTGATGTCAACATATGCTTTTATGAAGGAACCAGTCTGGTAATCATAGTGTATGGCTAGTATATAGATGTTTTAGAGGCTACAAAGTTAGATGAGAGTTCAGGTGGATGTTTTAATCTTATATCTATGATCACATCAATAAGTATTTCATATTAAGAGAGTTACAGTTGTTTTGGTAAAGACTGGTCACTGGACTATGACAGTGAGAATTGATAGAGTTAGTCTCTGATTTTTTGATATATCTTTCAGAGGGATTGGATTCAAGGTATGTGAACTTGAAGGATGATGGAAGAGGTATTGACAGATGTTCATTGGTCAGCACAAGGTATAGAGTGATTGGTGATGTCATTTGTGGTGTGTGCTCTGGCGATGGCTTATTCTGAAGCTGACTCAGGGAATGAAGTGTGTGTTTTGTTTGGCAAGCATAAATCAAGGATGTTGGTCCTTAATTGTTGTAATGTAATCATTGTAAACTTGTCTTAGATACCCTATGTATCTTAGCAAGGGTTTATGCAATTGTTTGTAATTAGGAAAGACTTATTAGCCGACCTGATCTTGGTAAAATGTAATAAGGTATAAATGAAAGGTCTTTTCTTTGGAAAAAACATGGATGGAATATATGTGATATAGAGAGGTTGTGAAATATATGAGCTTGTGTCTGCTACATGTAGAGTAGAGGTTTACTAGTGGACTTCATTGGAACTAATCAAGCAAAGACAGTTGCTGGAAAATAGTTCAAAAGATTATGTATTTCTTCATATACACCTGTTGCGAACTAGTGAGTTCTGAAGGTGGATTTAACCTTCTTTGGGTAGTGAGACCTCTATTATTCTTGATCCCTAATAGGGTTTTTCCCCTAACAAGGACTATGTACTATAATGTTTCAATAAGCTCCTCATTGGGCTATATCTTCTAACAAGGATTACTATATTCTCAGTACATCATTAGTGGGTGCTAATTCCCACCAGGGTTTTTACCTTTAATAGGGTTTCCCCGTAACCAAAATATTGTGTTATTATGTTGGCATTCATTTTGTTCATTGGATCTGATATTGTTGAGCTTAAAGTTTAAAGTTTAATATTCTATTATACAGCTGACTCACCCCCCCTCTCATTTGTATTATGGACTATTATTCCTAAAATATGGTATAAAAGGTTGTGGTCCTTAGAGAGAAAGCTTAACAGCTTGAGGTGATCTTGGAGATGGCATTCTATAGGAAGGAAAGTCCTAAGTTTGATCCTAAAAACTTTGACAATTGGAAAAACAAGATGAGAACACATCTACTATGTATGGGCATAGACTACTAGATGATTGTGAAGAAGAAGGAATCTCTGAAGGCTGAGAATGACTAGGAAACAATCGATGATGATGAAAAAAATTTATTTTCATGAAACATGGTCACAAGAGAAGCATTGATCAATGCACTATCTGAGGGTGATTTTACTGAAATTAAAGATCTAGATTCGGCACATGAAATTTGGAATAGACTAGAGGCACTCTATGAAGGAGACAAGTATACCAAACAAGAGAATTTGCAAAACTAGAAGACAAAGATGGAAAAAATTAGGAGAAGTTGCACCTAAAGTTGAATCTTCATTTAGGGCATCCACACACAAGAAAGTATCTAAAATTTTGAGCACAAGCAAAGAAGACCTGAAAGAAGAGCTTGGTGAGTATGTTGAGGAATGGGAGAAGATAATGGAAGAAGAAAAGAAGATTCAAAAAATTGTTGCACTAATTGCTAGAAGAGAAAAAAGAGGTAAGGGAAAATTTGAAGGCAAGTTACCGTTGAAATGTTTTTCATGCAATAAGATAGGCATTTTGCATCTAGATGTCCTACAAGAGTTCCTAAGTACAAACCTAATTATGCAAAGATTAGAAGAGACACATAATGTTATTATGCTAGTGAAGGAATGTCTGATGATGATGATTTAGACAATGAATAGATTGGATTTGTTGCTATTAAAGATGAACCTATTCATGAAGAAAAAGCCTTAGTATCTCATGTTGACAAGAAAACTAAATGGATAATTGATAGTGGATGTTCTCATCACATGACTGGTGATAAGAACAATTTTGTTAAATTAGTAAATTATGATGGAGGTGTTGTAAGGTTTGGGGACAATCTCCCAAAGTCCATCATAGGAGTTGGATCCATCACTCTGGATGGAAAGACTAATACAGACAATGTACTACTTGTTGAAGGACTGAAACACAATTTGTTGAGTGTCAGATAGTTAATGCATAAAGACTTTCAATTAAGTTTTGTTAATGGTAAATGCTTTATCAGAACCAAGGAAGGGAAACTGATTGCTACTGGTTCAAAATCTAGAGGTAATGTATTTGAACTAAACACCTCTAGAGCCTCTTATTTTGTTGCGAAGGTACATGATAGTTGGTTATGGCATGGAGGATTTTTTCATGTTAACTTTGATAACATTGTGAAGGCAAGTATGGCTAATGCAGTAAGAGATCTACCGAAGATTGTGAAACCTTCTAACACTGTATGTAGAGAATGTGTTATGGGAAAGCAAACTAAAAGCAGTCATAAAAGAAAAACATTTACATAACAAGGAAAGTTGGATCTGGTACATACAAATCTATGTGGGCCTACAAGAACAAAGTCATACTAAGGTGAAAGGTATTTTATACTCTTTGTTGATGACTTTTCTAGAATGATGTGGGTTACTTATTTGAGAGAGAAATCAGAAGCATTTGAAAAATTCAAGTTGTTTAAAGCAAAAGTAGAGAATGAATCAGGACTAAAAATTAAGTGTTTAAGATCAGACAAAGGTGGAGATTTTACATCAGATTTGTTTAATTCATACTATGAAGAACATGGGATAAAAAGACAAACATCTACTCCTAGGACTCCACAACAGAATGGGATAGCAGAGCAAAGAAACAAAACTGTACTTGATGTTACCAAGACAATGTTGATTGAAGGAAATGTATCTCATGTACATTAGAGAGAGGCTATTGGAACAACAGTGTACACATTAAACATAATTCAAATTAGAGATGGCACAAGTAAGACTCCCTATGAACTATGGTTTGATCATACTCCTACTATAAAATATTTTAGAATTTTTGGTAGCAAATGTTATATCAAGAGGGATGATGAGATAGGGAAATTTTATGCTAGAAGTGATGAATGTATCTTCCTTGGTTACTCTATTAAAAGACATAAAAATGTTTCAATCTGAGATTAACGAAGATGGTTGAAAGTAACAATGTAAGAATAGATGAGAAATTTTAGATACAAGAAAGAATGTATGACAACAGTCAGATATTAGAAGTGAAAGAAACCACTACTGCTACCAAAGAAAAAGAACTTGTTGAGGAAGAAAGTGAAAAAGAGGCTTGTGATGATACAAGAAAGACTACTAAAAATCCTAAAACTCCAAGGTATGTAAAAATAACCATCCTAAAAATCAAATTATTGGCAATACCAATCAAGAAGTGCTAACTAGATCTAAAGTTAGAGAAGAAATTTGTTTGATTTCTCAAGTTGAGCCAAAAAATATAGATGAAGCCTTTAGAGATGAATCTTAGATAAATGCCATGAAAGAAGAATTGGATCAGATAAAGAAAAATAATACTTGGGAATTGGTTCCAAGACCTAAAAATAAAAATGTTATAGGAACAAAAAGGGTCTTTAGAAACAAAATGGATGAAGAATGAACAATTGTAAGGAACAAAGAAAGACTAGTGTGTAAGGGATACTCACAACAAGAAGGCATAGACTTTGAAGAAAAATTTTCTCCTATTGCTAGAATAGAGGCAGTAAGATTATTTCTATCTTATGCTGCACATAAAAACTTCAAAGTGTATCAGATGGATGTTAAATCTGCATTTCTGAATGGAGATCTTGAAGAGGTATACATAGAACAACTAGATGGATTTTCTCTATGTGAAGACAAAGACATGGTGTACAAATTAAAGAAATCCCTGTATGGGTTGAAGAAAGCTCATAGGGCTTGGTATGCAAGGTTGGAAAAGTATCTACTTGGACTTGGATTCAAAAAAGGTAATGCAGATAGTAATTTGTATTTAAGAACTACTGAAGATGGAATCTTGATAATAGAAGTATTTGTGGATGATATTATCTTTGGAGGTAATGATGATCTATGTGAGAAGTTTGCTAAAGAAATGTAAAGTGAATTTGAGATGTCCATAATAGGTGAAATAAAATTATTTCTTAGACTTCAAATAACTTAGAATGAGAATGGTATTTTGATTTCTCAGACCAAGTATCTCAAAGAATTGCTTAAGAAATTTAGTATGGAAGATTGTAAACTAGTAGGAACACCTATGGTAATTGGAAACAAGTTAACAATTGATGATGAATCAAAATGTGTTTTTTAGACTTTGTATAGATCAATGGTTTGAGGGCTACAATATCTAACTCACACCAGACCAGATAATGCTAATGCTATTGGAATTGTGGCTAGATATCAAGCAAAACCCAAAGAGACTCATCTAGCTGTTGTGAAAAGAATACTAAGGTATCTCAGAGGAACCATAGACTATGGGTTTATGGTATGACATGAATGATAGCTTTGAACTTCATGCTTATACTAATGTTGATTGGGTAGGAAATATTGATGATAGAAAAAGTACCAGTGGTGGTGCATTTTTCCTTGGGAAAAAGTAGGTTTCTTAGCTAAGTAAGAAACAATATTGTATAACACAATCTAATGTTGAATCAGAATATGTTGTTGTTGCTATAAATTTCACTCATATTGTTTGGATGAAACAAATGTTGACAGACATTGGAATAAATTTTAATGAGCTTGTGGTTATCCATTGTGATAACACTAGTACAGTAAACATGTCAAATAATTCGGTGACGCACTCTAAAACTAAACACATTTCTATCAGGTATCACTTCTTGAGAGACAAGGTGGTAGCAAAAGAAATCAATCTAGAATATATTAGCACAAAAGAGAAAATTGTAGGCATTTTTACAAAGCCACTACAAAAAGATACCTTTGAATATCTCAGAGGTATGCTAGGGGTTCAAGCCCCTCCTATTCAGAACTAAATGATGCAGAGATGCATCAGTCCAAAAGTGTTCAGACGCTCATCATTTTCTGGACTGGATGTAGGGATCTACTCCTCAGGGGGAGTGATCATGGAAGAAAGTTTATATGTTAAGGTAGTTGAAGGCTCATGGCACCATATTCCATTTATGTCAAAGGGGGAGTGTTGCTATGAGAAAATATCTACTATTTGGGGAGATTGTTTAGTTGAAGGACTTTGGATTCATATAACTTTGGGATAAGTTTTTCCCATATGTTGACATTAATGCAAAAGGGAGAGATTGTTGTATATTGCTAATGCATGGGTGGTGATTGAGACATGTAATATGTTTAATCACTACGTTATTGAATGAGCACTCATATTGTTGTCATTTGTATTTTGTCACTGATGTCAACATATGATTTTATGAAGGAACTAGGCTAGTAATCACAGTGTTCGACTAGTATACAGATGTTTTAGATGTTATGAAGTTAGATGAGAGTTTAGGTGGATGTTCATTGGTCAGTGTAAGGTACGGAGTGATTGGTGACATCATTTTTGGTGTGTTCTCTGGCAATGGCTTATTCTGAAGCTAACTCAGGGAATGAAGTGTGTATTTTGTTTGGCAAGCATAAATCAAGGATGTCAGTCCTTAATTGTTGTAATGTAATCATTGTAAACTTGTCTTAGATACCATGTGTATCTTAGCAAGGGTTTATGTAATTATTTGTAATTAAGAAAGCCTTATGGGCTGACTTGATCTTGGTAAAATGTAATAAGGTATAAATGAAAGGTCTTTTCTTTGGAAAAAACATGGATGAAATATATCTGATATAGAGAGGTTGTGAAAGTTGCGAGCTTGTGTCTGCTACATGTAGAGTAGAGGTTTACTGGTGGACTTCATTGGAACTGATCAAGCAAAGATAGTTGCTAGAAAATAGTTCAAAAGATTGTGTATTTCTTCATATACACCTGTTGCGAACTAGTGAGTTTTGAAGGTGGATTTAACCTTCTTTGGGCAGTGAGCCCTCTATTATTCTTGACTCCTAATAGGGTATGTCCTCTAACAAGGACTATGTACTGTAATGTTGAAATAAGCTCCTAACAGGGCTATATCTTCTAACAAGGATTACTATATTCTCAGTACATCATTAGTGGGTGCTAATTCCCACCGGGGTTTTTACCTTTAACAGGGTTTCCCCATAACCAAAATATTGTGTTATTGTTTTTGAATTCATTATGTTCATTGGATCTGATATTGTTGAGCTTAAAGTTTAAAGTTTAATATTTTTCTATACAACTGATTCACCACCCTCTCAGTTATATTGTGGACTATTATTCCTAACACAAAAGTAATCAACTTGCATAATATAAAACTTTCAACAATATAACACATCAAATAACATTCACACAAGTATGACACTAGGATTTAACGTGGAAACCCAAAATGGAAAAAACCACCAATAACAAGCTACCAAATTTTCACTCTTCTGAAGCGAGTGTTGTGAGAAGCCAACCCTATTAAAGGTTTCAAATACACACTGTTAGGTGTGACCCTATTTAAGGATTTAATCACCCTATTAAGAGTGGCCTAGTTAGAGGGATTAAGAACATCCCATCAGAATGTTACCTTGATTAAAGGGTTTACAAAAAGACTGTTAGGTCAACCTTGATTAAAGGATTTTAACCAATACAATCATTAGAAAGTAACAATAGGTTCTGATCTAAAATATACAACTCACTTTGAGAATACAGATCCAATATGCTCATATGTTGATTTACTGACTGACCTTCATTACCATCTCCATCTCTCATCTTATCAAAAATCCCTTCAAGCAATCACCTTAACTCTGTTCAGCTCTTTACAACTCTTCTTAGCCTTCTACTTAAGTTTTCTAGTCAATAACATCAACCTCTTTCCACTTCTACATAACCCACAATTAGGTCATCCTTATACCTCTTTGATTAGTTAGATTAATATTGTTCCACTTAATTATCTCCATAGATCTTAGGTTTAGGTCAGATTCATCGAATCCTTCCATCATTTTTTTCTCCTCCTTATCCTTCTAGATACTTCTCAAAACTTCTCCTTGAATCCATAAGAAAATGATTTACTATGCATTAAATTCTCTAGGTCATTCATCTTTAATGTCAACATATTTTACATATCCCAAGAGTTCAACTATGTCAGCCGGGATTCTCAATTCTTTCACAAACTATAAATTACTGACACGCGGTCAATAATGTGTTCATCTACTTGGTCATCACTGAATACCCCAGTCAATGATAAAATTGTTCTACTCAGCAAACACTATCTTCGCTTAGTTAATTATCTAATACTCAATAATTACGGATGTGTGGTCAACACTAAAATTTACTTGGATTATACTAGCACTCAGTTGACATTATCATCGCTTGACTTAAATTGAATTTCTTCTCTTTTTCTCGGTTAAGCCTATGCTTCAAATCTATTGACTTCTTCACTTAGTGTTAAAGATAAAAAACACATTACCTTGCCAATGTGCCAACTAATCAAGTACCCATTTTAGTATCACATAACTCAACCTTTCCCTAGGTCCTCTTGTTATCTCCTCTTCTCAAATCCTCTTCATCAATCAAAAGATATGGTACTCTACTAGATAGAAACTGTTTCACTAGTTAAGGTTTGACATCAATGATAATATAACAATTATTTCAATTGTAGTTTCCAACACTACTTAGATAAGAGAGTCCATAAAATACATTATGTTTTGAGTTGAAAGAAATACAAATAGGTTCTCAATAATGATGCAAAGTTTAGGACCAACCCAATTCAAAAAAGAAGACTTAGGAGGAAAGACTAAAGGGTCCCAATAATCCTTGACATAACTTCTCAATAGAGGTAAAATGGAATCACCTCTATTGAATGTATGTATGGGGGAAATATGAGATCCACTTCTTAATCCAAATTCCCAAAGGAGAGATCCAATTTGATCAACCAAAAGGTTAATGCACAATCAAATCAATCCATGGAGAATATGAAAAAGGAAGGAAACCTTATATTTCCCTATCAAGTTATTGTGCTTGAAATCTAAAATAATTGAAAAGGAAATACTAACCTCAAAATAGGGCAAATCTGGAAAATGCCAATTTCTGATGTTTGTATGTACTTTCAGGTAATTCTGCAACCTGTTATGGACTGGAAATGTTGAGATGAAGAAAACCCAGAAATCTTTTCTCTTTCTGACAGTAGGTAGTCTTTGACCCTCATAAAAGGTCAAAGGCTACATTCTTTATTTGAAGGTCGATTCTAACTTTGTTCGTAGATCCCAGAAGTTCGGCAAAAAGGGTGTCCAAATCTACTCTCAAATCCAAAATTCTACACATGTACCTACAAGAAAAATAGTTTTGTTGTTTGTTTGGGGGGTTTGCCTTGGTCAAACCCTAGTTTGGAATCAACCTTAATATTGAAATTGAAATGGAGAATGCTAGCAAGTAGTAAAAGTAGATCTAACAATGAAGCTATGACATTCAATAGATATGCAATTGTATTTGAAATGTAATCAAGTATGTTGATATGAAAGCCTGAACATAACATCAATAAGTGTAAATCAAACCTCCATGATTGTATGCTTGGAATCCACCTTGAGGGAAGAATGAATGGATCTTGAAGATGCACAAAGGATCTTGAAGGAAGATCACACCATCATGATGGCTAGATCTAGGGTTTGAATGATGAATCTTGAATGCTTGAACCAAATCCCTTCAATGGCTTGAATACTTGAATCTTTGATCTTCAATGGAGACCTTGGATAGAGAAGAGGACTTGAATGCTTGAATGGATGCTTGCTTGATCACCTTGAGAGCTTGAGAGAGGAGATTGCAAAACTTGATTGCTTGATGGCAAAAGAAGATATGAATGATGGATGTGAAAATGAGAGAGGAAGGCCTCTTTTTATAGTGAACTAGGGCACAATACTCTAGAGCGACCACCTTGAAGAATTAAATCTCAATTAGGTCCTAACCTTTAAAAAATATACCTAGATTAAATTCTATTTGAGGATTTACCATTTTGAAACCTGAAATGGCTGACCTAGAGGCGGGAAAACAAATATCCCCGAAATCCAACAGCTAGAAATCAAGGAAATTTGAAATCTAGAAAGGGGGTGAAGGATGACCTTGGAAATAACTAGGTCATGGTTGAGGGAAATCCTAACCAGGTCAGGGTAGAGGTTGACTTTGACCCCATAAGGTCAACTTTGACCTTGTGGTCAAAAACCTCAGGATTCTGACCTAGAATGCTAGGAAATGTAGAGTGAAGTAAAAATCAGGGATAGATAGAAGTAGAATGAGGAGAACAAGTATGATCCAAGAAACGAGCTAACTCCAGGTGCTTGACATGACCCATACCACTTACTTAGAGGGATAAATGCTCTTAACATGGAAGTGCTTCCATTTTAAAATGATACATTAAGCCCCCACTTTAGCAAGAGTATGGATTCGATACAAAATCTTGGTAAAGGAGAAGGAAGAAGAGACCCTAGTGGATTTGAAACAAGATAGAATGACACTTAGTTATGGACACAAGCCCCTAGGCTAAGGATTCTACCTCAACATACATGCATGAGGGTATGAAAAACAACAAGACACAAAAGAGGGGTTAGTACTAAAACAAACCCAAATCAACTAGCATAAGAAACCTTGCTAAGAAACATTTCTAATACTAACATCATATTTGGAAAGCTATCATAAAAGCATAAATTATTACATAAGAAAGACAAGAGCAACACTATAAATAACATAGCTTCATGATCTAGTCCTACTAGCATGAAAGCAAAAAGAGAGAAAGGGAAAAGATTGATTACCTTGCCTAGTAAGATTCCCACCTTACCATGAATCACCATGGAGGGAGAGCCCAATAGGTTCACCCATAAAGTGTGCTTGCAATTGTAATGTGTCTTCTAACAGATTTTGTAATACTCATAGATCCACCTTCTTGTATCACTATGAATATGAAATATGTGTCTCCTTAGGATTTAGCAATGTATGTGTGTTACCTTCAGAAGATTTAGCATATGAATGTGTGTCTTTTCAAGATTTAGCAACTTATGTGCATTACCTTTCAAGATTTAGCATATTTGAAATTGGAAATGCGTGTCCCTTTAGGATTTAGCAACTTATGTGTGTTACCTTCCAAGATTTAGCATATTGAAAAATTTGAAAAATGTGTGTCTCCTCAAGATTTAGCAACTTATGTCTATTAACTTTAGAAGATTTAGCATATTGGAAATGCATGTCCCTTCAGGATTTAGCAACTTATGTGTGTTACCTTCCAAGATTTAGCATGTAAAAAAAACTATAGTACAAGGGGGACCCTATATATGCCCCCTTCCTTAATATGGAAAAAACATACTATTTTGACATTTTAAGGAAAAGAAATAACAAGGATAAAGCCTTCTTCAAGATCAAGATAATATCCACAAACAACACCCAATCCAACCCAAGAAGGTCAGAGCTCCTATGAGGCCATGGAAGGGATGAATGTAAAGAGATATCATGCTATATCATATTAAAATGGAAGAACTTCCATGTTAAGAGTGTTTGGCCCTCCAAGTAAGTGGTTTGGGGTCATATCAGATGCCTTGAATTGATGTTTGCTTTGATTTTCCTTTCTCCCCACTTTCCACTTCTTTTCTGCTTCATTCTAGGTGAAATTAGGGTTAGGATCCCAAGGATTCTCCTTAATTTCCCTCTTTCATAGCTATATTTTCTAGATAGCACTTAGAAATAGATCCTCATGGCTTTCATCATAGTCATCTTATGATTTTATGCCAATCCCTGGCATTCTGTCCCATTCTGGTATCATTTATAGGTCTTTGGGCATCCCCATGACCTCCTATCCTGATTCTGACTGGATTTGGGCCTAGGGTCAAATTTGAGGTTGATCCTGACTAGATCAGGACTGAGCTCAAACTTGACTAGGTTAGTCCCAACCTTGATTTTTCCCCCCTCTTTCAAAATTTAATATTCCTTGATTTTTGGGTATCGGGTTTTCAGGATATTTGTTTTCCCACCTCCAGGTTGGCCATTTCGGGTTTTGGAATTGTAAATAATCTAATTGAATATAATCTAGGTATATTTTCTAAAGGTTAGGACTTAATTGGAATTTAATTCTCCAAGGTCACCCCTCTAGAGGATTGTGCCCTAGTTCACTATAAAAGGAGGGCTTCCTCTCTCATTTTCTCAAGAATTATTCACATCTTCTTTTTCCATCAAGCTCTCAAGGTGATCAAGAAAGCATTCATTCAAGCATTCAAGTCCTCTTCTCCATCCAAGTTCTCCATTGAAGATCAAGGATTCAAGCATTCAAGATTCATCATTCAAACCCTAGATCTAGCCATCATGATGGTGTGATCTTCCTTGAAGATCCTTTTGTTCATCTTCTTCATTCTCCTATCAAGGTGGATTCAAAGCATACAAGCATGGAGGTTTTTAATTTACTTTCATGGTTTTGATTGTTGTGTTCAAGCTCTCATATCAATATACTTGTTTACATTCGAAATACAATTACATATCTATTGAATTACATAGCTTCATTATTAGATCCATTTCTACTACTTGCTAGCATTTCTATTTCAATTTCAATATTAAGGTTAATTCCAAACCAGGGTTTAACCAAGGCAAACCCCTCAAACAAACAACAAAAATCCTCTTTTTCTTACAGGTACAGGTGCGGGATTTTAGATCTAAGAGTGGATTTGGATACCCTTTTCGACAAACTTCTGAGATCTATGAACAAAGTTAGAATCGACCTTCAGACAAAGAATTTAGCCTTTGACCTTTTATGAGGGTCAAAGTTGACCTAAACTCATCTTGGAAAAATATTTCTGGATTTTCTTCATCTCGACATTTCTAGTCTAAAATAGATTGCAGAATTGCTTGAAAGAACACACAGACATAAAAAATTGGCATTTTCTAGATCTTCCCTAATTTGAGGTTAGTACTTGAATTTCAATTGTTTCAAATTCTAAAGACTTCAATTCTACCACAGGGAAATATAGGGTTTTTCTCTCTCTTTCATATTCTCCATAGATTGATTCAATTGTGCATTAACCTTTTGCGTTGATCAAATTGGATCTCTCCTCTTGGAATTTGGATTTAGGAGTGAATCTCATATTTCCCCCATACATTCATCCATCATTACACACACTGAATAGGGGTGATTTAATTTGACCCCTATTCATTTTGGTGAACCCGACAAGCTTAATCTCTTTCTTTTTGGTGTTAGATTTCCTTTTAGATTAGATCTAGTTTATGCTCTTGCATTTTAAAATTCAAAAATCCAAAAAAAAAATTATATAATCAATAAAATCCAAAAATATTTCGTGCATTTCATTTTCTATGGCGATCATTAAGATGCTTCGGTGTTTAGTTATGTTCTTTATTATTCTTCTTTTAGCATCTCTTTATAATACCTATGATGTTTATGAGAGTATCATTCACTTCATTATGTTGATAATCCTTCACTTTTCTCTTTCTTATGCTTTTGTGAAGATGACTGACATTAGTCTACCTACATTTAAAACCTTCATTAAAGATTTATGTGGTAGCCTTATTAATCTTTTGGATTATGTGAAGAATTTGGTAGATGATACACCATCTCCTATCAATCCTAATCCTAATCCTATCAATCCTAATCTTAATCCTATCCATTCTAATCCTAATATTCCTAATCCTCATTTTTTACCTAATTCTCCATCTATTCATCCTTGCCCTTCTCATACTTATGATGAGATTCAAGCTATCATTCAGGATGCAGATGTGCAAGATTTCTTTGATTTACCTTCTCCTCTAATTCATGATGATATTAAAGGAAAGGGTAAAGAAACTTCTTCAAAACCTATTATTCCACCTTATACAACCTTTACTCATGAACATGATAAACAATCATCTCCTATTGAAGCTTTACATAATATGTACACTACTGGATATAGTATGGTGACTAAACAAGGTTATAAGGATTTAGGGCTTGGGGTTAATGAGCATGGTATTAGGTTTCCAATTCATATACCCCCTAAACCGGATATGTATGGTGTTGGGTGTTAAAAATCTCAAGTTAAGGTAGGTGATGATAAAAATCATTCTCCTCTTCACATTCTTCTCCCTACACCTATCTTAGATAACCCTAATGCTCATCGAGAAGTGGCTAAGAAGGTATATGTTGAGATAATGAATTCCAAGAAAGAAATCTTTAGACTTGTGTCAATTGATGTTTTATACAAATAAAAATGTCCTTTTCATTATAGTAACAAACATTTACTTGCAGATTGTAAACATTTCAAGTTATATGTTAGAGAAAGAGCTGCTTTAGGAATTATATCTCACTCTCGTGCAGTTATATAATTCCTTCATAATTTTGATATAGGGGATTCCCCTCCTTTAGATATAATGTAAATGTTTTTCCCCTCTTGTCCCATGACTGAGGGGCAAGAGGTGTATCTTCATCTAGTCTCCTAGGATCCATTAGGTCTTTTTATTGGGGCTTAATTGGTATTCTTTCTCTCTTATTTTTCTATGGTTTTGCATTATGTTTTTAATCATCCATAGAATCTTTCAAGATATGTTTTCTAAGACATTTATTTTGCAAAGGTATCCCTTGTCTTTATCTCTGGGGGGCAAGATATCTCTTTCTTTCTCTTTCTCTAGGGAATTGCTTTCCTTAGCTTAGTGGTATTTGTTTATATTGCAATATTATTTCAACATATTGATAGATGTTCTGACTATGGATAACCTTCTTATATGAGAATTTGTTGTCCTAGGTCATCACTTCTTCTCTATTTTGCAAATTATATTCTTTATAAACTCTCACTCTTGCTTTGGTGTTAGAGTTGTTTCCCTCATTCCAAAGATTCCTCTTCCTCTTCTTTGTAGGGGGCTTAATGATTGAATCTTTGTTCCCACTATTGAAAGATGATATTATATCTATAGCATTCCTCTTTGGTGGGGGGTCTTGTTGATAAGATCTCTTTCTTTGAGGATCCTTTTCCATGAGTGGCATATTCTTTTCACAATTATCTATATTCTTGGATGTAGGGGTCAATATCCCTCCCTCAGGATATGGAGTACATTGTTGCTAAATAGGATATCTCCTTGCATTGTGAAGTTGGTATCCTCTTTAATCTTTTTTCCTACACTTGAGGGGAAAGGATGTTATCTCCTTCTATCTTTCCTAGATTCACCTCTTTCCTTGGGTAAGCAGTATTTATCTATTATGTGATATCCAATCATACATGAAAATTTTTGTTTACATTGAGGATATTTGTCCTTGATCACAACCTATTTTATTGTTTGACATTGGGTTTCCATGGTTGATATATCTCTCACCTTGGAAATTGAATAGTGTGCTATCCCTCATAAGGGTTACTTTCTTTTCACTTCTTGCATGATATCTCTTTGCATTCATTCCATGGCCTCATAGGAGCTTTGACCTTCTTGGCTTGGATTGGGTGTTGTTTGTGGATATTGTCTTGATGCTGAAGAAGGCTTTATCCTTGTTCTTTCCTTTCCTTAACATGTCAAAATAGTATGTTTTTTCCATATTAAGGAGGGGGGCATATATAGGGCCTCCCTTGTAATATACTTTTTTTTATTTTTACATGCTAAATATTGGAAGGTAATGCACATAAGTTTCTAAATCCTAAAAAGACACTCATCTATATGCTAAATCTTCCAATGGTAACGCACATAAGTTGCTAAATCCTGAGAAGACACATTTTTGAAAATTTTCAATATGTTAAATCCTTTGAAGGTAACACACATAAGTTGCTAAATCCTAAAGGGACATGCATTTCCAATTTCAAATATGCTAAATTTTGGAAGGTAACACACATAAGTTGCTAAATCTTGAAATGACATGCACCTATATGCTAAATCTTCCAAAGGTAACGTACATAAGTTGCTAAATCCTGAGGAGACACACATTTTATATTCATAGTGATACAAGAAGGTGGATCTATGGATATTCCAAAATTCATTAGAAGATGCATTGAAATTACAAGAATAGTTTATGGGTGAACTTGTTGGGCTCTCCCTCTAGGGTGATTCATGGTAAGGTGGGCATCTTACTAGGCGAGGTAATCACTCTTTTCCCTCTCTCTCTTTTCTCTTTCATGCTAGTAGGACTAGATCATGAAGCTATGTTATTTATAGTGTTGTTCTTGTCTTTCTTATGTAAACATTTATGCTTTTATGATATCTTTCCAAATATGATGTTAGTATAAGAAATGTTTCTTAGCAAGGTTTTTGTGCTAGTTGATTTGGGTTTGTTTTAGTACTAACCCCCTTTTTTGTGTCCTTTTGTTTTTCACACCCTTGTGCATGTATGTTAAGTTATAATCCTTAGCCTAGGGGTTAGTGTCCCTAACTAAGTTTCATTCTATCTTGTTTCGAATCCACTTGGATCTTCTCTTTCTTCTTCTTTACCAAGAGTTTGCATCGAGTCCATAGTCTTGGTAAAGTGGGGGCTTAATGTATCATCTTAAAATGGAAGCACTTCCATGTTAAGAGCATTTAGCCCTCTGAGTAAGTGGTTTGGGGTCATATCAGATGCTTTGAATTGATCTTTGCTTTGATTTGGCTTTTTCCCCGCTTTCCACTTCTTTTCCACTTCATTCTAGGTGAAATTAGGGTTAGGATCCTGAGGATTCTCCTTAATTTCCCTCTTCCATGGCTCTATTTTCTAGATAAGACTTAGAAATACGTCCTCTTGGCCTTCATAATAGTCATCATAGGATTTTATGCCAATCCCTAGCATTCTGTCCCATTTTGGTATCATTTCTAGGTCTCTGGGCATCCCCGGGACCTCCTGTCCTGATTCTGACTAGATCTAGGCCCAGGGTCAAATTCGAGGTTGATCTTGACTAGGTTAGGATTGAGCTCAAACCAGACTAGGTCAAGATAAATCTCAAACTTGACTAGGTTAGTCCTAACCTCGATTTTGTCCCCCTCTTTCAAAATTCAATATTCCTTGATTTCTAGGTATCAGGTTTTCGAGATATTTGTTTTCCCACCTCCAGGTTGGCCATTTTGGGTTTTGGAATGGTAAATCCTCTAATTGCATTTAATCTAGGTATATTTTCTAAAGGTTAGGAACTAATTGAGATTTAATTCTCCAAGGTCACCCCTCTAGAGGATTGTGCCCTAGTTCACTATAAAAGGAGGCCTTCCTCTCATTTTCTCATCCATTATTCACATCTTCTTTTTCCATCAAGCTCTCAAGGTGATCAAGAAAGCATTCATTCAAGAATTCAAGTCCTCTTCTCCATCCAAGTTCTCCATTGAAGATCAAGGATTCAAGCATTCAAGATTCATCATTCAAACCTTAGATCTAGCCTTCATGATGGTGTGATCTTCCTTCAAGATCCTTTTGTTCATCTTCTTCATTATCCTATCAAGGTGGATTCAAAGCATACAAGCTTGGAGGTTTTGTATTTACTTTCATGGTTTTGATTTTTGTGTTCAAGCTCTCATATCAATATACTTGTTTACATTCAAAATACAATTACATATCTATCAAATTGCATAGCTTCATTATTAGATCCATTTCTATTACTTGCTAGCATTCCTATTTTAATTTCAATATTAAGGTTAATTCAAAACTAGGGTTTGACCAAGGCAAACCCCTCAAACAAACAACAAAATCCTCTTTTTCCTGCAGGCACAAGTGTGGGATTTCAGATCTGAGAGTAGATTTGGATACCCTTTTCAGCGAACTTCTGAGATCTATGAACAAAGTTAGAATCGACCTTCAAATAAAGAATCTAGCCTTTGACCTTTTATGAGGGTCAAAGTCAACTTGAACTCATCTTGGAAAATTATTTTTGGGTTTTCTTCATCTCAAAATTTCCAGTCCGAAGTAGGTTGCAAAATTGCCTGAAAGAACACACAGACATCAAAAATTGGCATTTTCTAGATCTACCCTAATTCAAGGTTAGTACTTGCATTTCAATTGTTTCAAATTATAAACACTTCAATTCTATGATAGGGAAATATAAGGTTTTTCTCTCTCTTTCATATTCTCCGTAGATTGATTCAATTGTGCATTAACCTTTTGGGTTGATCAAATTGGATCTCTCCTTTGGGAATTTGGATTTAGGAGGGAATCTCATATTTCCCCCACACATCTACCCATCTTTACATCTAAATAGAGGTGATTAAATTTTACCCCTATTCACATGCAAGAAGTGAAAAGAAAGTAACCCTTATGAGGGATAGCACACTATTCAGTTTCCAAGGTGAGAGATATATCCACCATGGAAACCCAATGTCAAACAACAAAAGAGGTTGTTATCAAGGACATATATCCTTAATGCAAACCAAAATTTTCATGTATGATTGGATATCACATAATAGATAAATACTACTTAACCAAGGAAAGAGGTGAATCCTAAAAAGTCAAAAAAGAAGGAGATGGCATCCTTGCCCCCTAAGTGTAGGAACAAAGATGGAAGAGGATGCCTGCTTCACAATTCAAGGAGATATCTTGTTTAGCAACAATGTATACCATATTCTTAGTGAGGGATATTGACCCCTACATACAAGAGTATAGATAATCATGAAAATGATATGTCACTCATGGAAAAGGATCCTCAAATGAAAGAGATCTTATCAATAAGACCCCCATCATAGAGGAGTGCTTTAGATAAAATATCAACTTTCAAAGATAAATCAAGTGGGAAAAAAGATTCAATCATCAATCCCCCTACAAACAAGAGGAAAATGAATCTTTGGAATGAGGGAAACAACTCCAACACCAAGAAAGGGTGAGAGTTTATAAAGAACATAATTTTCAACATAGAGAAGAAGTGACGACTTAGGACAACAAATTCTCATATAAGAAGGTTATCCATAGTCAAAACATCTGTCAATATGATGAAATAATATTACAATATAAACAAATACCACTAAGCTAAGGAAAGTAGTTCCCTAGACAAAGAGAGAGAAGAAAGAACCTTTCCCTCCAGGGATGAACGACAAGGGATATCTTTGCAAAAAACATGTCCTAGAAAAGATATCTAATAATAGAAGAGAGCAATGGATGAAAAGCTATCATAATACACACCATGAAAACATAACCAATTAAAATCAAAGAAGGAATATAATGGATTCTAGAAGATAGCAAAAAATATACCTTGTTGGTGTCCAAAATGATGCTTATGCTCTAATAGGCTGCCAATATACCCTCGGATGGATTTTAGGAATGGCTAGCTCCAAAATGTAATGAGGTCTTAGGATAATTGGACCAACTATAGGGACAAGACTGCCCTCTTCTACTTCTGGCTCTGCAAAACTAAGGTGGGTGCACCTAACCTAGTATAAAATATATTTCACACACCATGAACTAGGTTTGAATAACAGATGAAAGGATAGTAAGAAAGTACTAAATGATAACCACACATTCATTGACTTTCCATTACTATGGGTAGAACCACATACAACCAAATACTAAAAATGTTAAGGAATGGTTCTTAATTTATGCTTTTGAGATCATAACAACAACTATTAGTATTTGTTGATAATGAGATAATCATTTAGGCCAGTGCCTCATCCATTGGGCAAGATCTCCTAGAATATGAATGCTACACACACCAGACAACAGCTGAGATTCCAAGCCATAAACACACCTACAATCCCCTTTACTACTTATGAGATATCCTTACATAGACAATTAGATAGATCTATGTCCCATCTAAAGCATCATTTCATCTAATCCTGGATTAGAACTTAAGAATGGATACATATACATAAAACAATATGCAGAGAACTAGAAAGTTCAAAACCTATCTAAGTTGACACAAAGGAGAGATAAGAGTCATCTACTTGTATTAAGTATGAAGAATCCTTAAGTATAAAAATCAAACCAGAGGATTCAAGCTTGCAAATTATAGCTTACACCTGCAACTTTTTCTCTATCATCAACAAAAAATTGAATGCCAAATGTTACAATCTTGACTAGGCAGAAGACTCACAACCGGAAAAGTTTTAAAATCTAACTCCCAATGACCTCAAATGATCATAAAAAATCCCTTTATACCAGGGTTACAATGCAAGCATAATGATCATTCCCAAAATTCAAAACCACCTAACCCCCCCAAGAGTTAACATAGACAAGACAGGGATCAAGCTGCAGCATGCAAGCTCAAACAGTCTAATTTCAACAGCCAACTAGCCCTGTACTGGTCCAAGTACTAAATCAACACCAAACCCTAAGAAATCCAGCCAAAAAGACTCTACAACACACCTTAGGGTACTGCTTCATTTACTCCTTCATGAGAAGGCATTCCTCTACAATGATCATGGTAGCTTGGACCACACTGGATCGGTGGAGAAGATCAGTTTCACCAACTCTAGCCCTTTCTATCATCAATTTCAATCCTTTGTCATTTGCAAACCCTCTACAGAATTTGAATTTGAAATTCAACAGCTACTTCCTTGGCACCCAGCTCATCAGTGGTCAAAATTCAAACTTGGATCAACTTTATATCCCCACCGTTAGATCATTTTATCCTTCCCGAGCTTTAGATCCTCTAACTCATCTAGGCACCTCGGGTCAACCTTCAGCGAACTGGTGACAAAGTGAAATCCCAGTCATGGAATGAAATGCTTAACTCCAGTTGAATCCTGAAAACACATGATTGCACGTGCTAAAATGGCACTTAAGTGATCTGGTGAACTGGCGACAAAGGAACTTTCACCAATTTGCAGAATACTTCCTGCCTCCAATAAAGAACTTAGCGATCCTGCAACCACTCATCGCCAAGTCACTGAATGAATTAGGGAACCGCCAAATCATCACGTGAATGAGTGACAAGCCAAAAATATATCGGCACTGATAGATCTTTATCCACTCTGCCAAACCTCAGACCCCACCATTAACTCCGCAACCACGATGCCTGATGCCACCTGTCGTCATGCCTTAGACCTGGGCCTGCCATACACCACATGTCACACCATCACTCGCTGCAACCGCTGAGTCACCTCTGCCATAGGACCCACCCTTACAAGCCTTCAAAATTGAATGGCAGGTGCATGATCACAAGGGGTCTGACACCTCCCATGAGATCATGTGCCAACCACTAGATTTGCCATGCCATCCTCTCCACTGAATCACTCAGGCCCACTACAAACAAAACCCTCAGCATCTAATCGGACGGTGGGCGCATGATCGCAAGGGGAAAGAATATTCCTTGAGATCACATGCTGACCATAGATTGAAATCATTAACACAATCCCCACTAAGATTTCTAACTCATCATCACATAGACCAATCAAAAGATGCCACATCACCACCTCTGATAGCGCGAAGACCTGGGTCCACCATTTCACGATCACACGACTACGAGAAACTAACTGCCAAACCAAGTCACTAGATGTTAAGGGCTAACCGCCAGGCATGAAATGATCATGTGACTATACAGTCACCAGGTCATGAGATGCCAACTGCCTAACTACCAGAATTGAGAGACCAAAAGATAACTGCTAGTCGCTAGGTCGCTAGAAGAAAACTTACCGCCAGGTAGCCGAAAACCATGAAGAACTAGGACCATGCAGACAGGTGGCAGGCGGTCGCATGATCGCATGTTAGAAAAGTCTGACATGCGGCCATGTGACAGCCAATCAGGAAGAGCTTTTGAAGGCCCAGGCCCATTGTCCATCACACTTGTGCACTTAGGGAATACCGGCAAATAGGGAACTGGGAAGTCGAAAACACACAAAGTTTTCATAATAGCGAAGGATCCAAAACACGCAGGATTTTTGATATTGACACAAAGGAAAACAAGGATGCGAAAACATCAAGGATTTTATGCAAGCCAAAAAGGTCAAAAACATCATGGATTTTCAAAAACACTATGGGTTTTCGACACTTAGGCAGATTTTCAAAAATTAGTTTCCTGCAGACCTTAGAACCTGAACAACTAGGTTTTGCGAATTAGCACATGAAATTTGGACCAGAGCTAGGTGACAAAATGAGGAACATGAGGCCAAGAGACTTATCATGAAACTTGCAAGGAAGAGGCCATTTTCATAAGAATTTTGCAATGATTGGAAAATGGATTAACAGTGGCTCATATTAGGGGATGCATGCCTCTTGCAGGCATGGCAAGAATTTAGAATCACTGGGAGAGCAGACCAACTCAAAATTCCAACTCAAAAAACATAGAGTAGACAAAAACAAGGGAACCTAAACTACTGTTCATGGAAGAGACACTTCAAGAGAAGTAAAACTTTAAGAATTGTCTATGAACAGGCAATTCCAAAGTACCACCAATTAAATCCTTCAAGATATATGAATCTATTCCCCACTTGCCCTCAATAAGATAAGGGCCCAACCAAATAGGATCAAACTTTCCATGCCTTCCCTTATCTTCCAACCTTGCATTCCACATCAGGACCAGATCATCAGTTTCAAAACTTCTTTGAGTAGTCCTTTTATCAAACAAATTTTTACACTGCCTTTGCAATGCCTCATTTCTCTCATGTGCATCCCTTCTTACCTCCTCTAACTATATCAGTTCATCCATTCTCACTCTCATCTCATCATTCAAATCTTCATCATATGCTTGGATGAACTTGTACATTTGCAACAAATTGTTCCGAGGTAATCTAGCACTTATTCCATAAACTAGGTCAAAAGGGGCACAACCTATGGCTTTCTTTATAGTTACTCTGTTAGCCCACAATGCCCACCATAACTTTGAGTCCCATGCTTTCTTATTTCTATCCAACACCCTCTTGAGAATCTTAACAAGGCTTTTATTACTGGATTCTGCTTGGCCATTTCCTTGTGGATGATATGGGGAAGAAAATGAAATGTGTATCCCATATTGCTGACTAAAATCACCAAACTCTTGTGATCTAAAGCACATTGCATTATCAACCACAATTGTCTCTAGGTAACCAAATCTAGTAAGGATATTCTGCATCATGAAATCAATAACAACTTTACTAGTAGCCCTCCTAGTAGGGATAGCTTCAACCCACTTGGTAAAATAGTTTGTTGCCACTAGTATATATGAATGTCCACCACTAGACTTGTTTGGGATCTCACCAATGAAATCAATACCCCAGTTCTGGAAAGGAGATTGAACTAAAACAGGTTTGAGTGGCAAATTCCCATTGAATTTCATCCTTCCTACAAATCTCTGGCATGCATCACACTTCCTCACAAATTGATGTGTATCTTTAAAAACTGTAGGCCACCAAAACCTAGACCTAAGGATCTTGTGGGCTATGGTTTTGGCCATATAGTGTCCTCCACATACACCTTGATGCATTCCCTCTAGCAAAGTCTTAGATCTTTCATGATCAACACACTTTAGCAATACTCCTTCATTGCTTCTCCACCACAACTCACCATGTCTAATGGCATACCTTGCTGACTGTAACTTGACAGTCCTCCTCTTATTCTCATTCATGTCAGGGGGAAGGACCAACTTTTGCAAGTAATTGATAACATCCTTATACCAATCACAATAATCCATATCACAAATATATGGCCTCTCCTCTTCCTCTAACATATTCACATGATTTGCAACCAGATTACTCTAAGCCATTAACTTTGCAACACCAAGGCCTCTTACCAATTTTGTAATCTAAATATTTATATTGAATTCTTGGATCCTATTGATCCATCTACATCTTTTACCTGATACCTCTTGTTGCACCAAAATATCCTTAACGACAGCACTAGGGACATAAGCAACCACCCTAGCTCCCACAAGATAACACCTAAAAGCCTTGATTTCTTTGACTAGGGCATAAGCTTGTTTCTCAGTGATATCATATTTCAATTCTGCTACATGTAAAGACTTGCTAAAAAATGATATAGGTTTCTCATATCCATTTGAGTTTTTTTGTAATAAAACTGCTGCAACTGTATGATAAGAAGCAAAAGAGAAAATCTGCATGGGCTTACCATAATCAAGGGTCCTCAAAATAGGGGCATCTTTAATGCCTATTTGATACTTTTGAAAGATTTATCTGCTTCTTCATTCCACTCTATCTTTGCATCTTTTTTCAACATCCTAGAGATTGGAATACAAATTTCTGCAAAATTTGTAACAAATCTTCTTAGAAAATTCACTTGCCCAAAGAAAGACTGTACTCCTTTAACATTCCTTGGTGGTGAGAGCTTGTCTATTGCTATAACCCTTTTAGGATCAATTCTTACTTCATCCTTGGACACAATGTGTCCTAAGAGCTTGCCTTCCACAACACCAAAAGAACACTTCTTTGGATTTAAAGAGATTCCATACTCCAGAGCTCTAATAAAGATCTTTTCAAGATGTTCACAATGTTGATCCTCCTTCTCTAAATATGCCGTGAGATCATCCTAATATACCACTAAAAAATTTTTTATGAAATCTGCAAAGGCCACATCCATAGCTCTCTAGAAAGTAGCTCCTGCATTTGTCAAGCCAAAAGGCATCCTAACATACACATAGGTCCCCCAAGGAGTAGTGAATGTAGTCTTGAATTGTTCTGACTCCTTGACCATGACCTGATTATATCCAGAGAAGCCATCCATCATTGACATCAACTCTAATCCAATAACCCTTTGTAGAAAATTTTCCATGTTAGGCAGACCATTATTATCCTTTAAAGAATTGACATTCAAATTCCTAAAATCAACACATAACCTAATGTCACCATTCTTTTTTCTAACTGGAACCAAATTTGACACCCAAGTAGAATGTCTGACAGGCTTGATAATGCCAGCATCCATCATCTTTTTAAGTTCATCTTGCATTTTTGGTGCCAAAGTAGGGTTCACAGGCCTTAATTTCTGCCTAAAAGGTTTAGTTCCTTCCTTTAGTGGTATCTCATGTTGAAAGAGATCTTCTCTATATGCCTTCAAATCATCATAAGACCATGCAAAAACATGTCTAAATTTTTTGAGAAGATCAATCAAATTTCTTCTAGTTCTTTGAGATTAGCATTTTCCTATGTAAATATTTTTTGGTTCCTGGCTTGTTCCTAGATTCACTTCCTCCAAATCATTTTTCTTGTCAACAATTCTAGCAACACAAGCCCTCTCCTTATCATCAAATGTCCTTTCAAGAGCAACCAATCCCCTAGGGATCCTATTTGACTTTAGTTGCAAAACTTCCTTCCCAAGAACACTTTCCTTTCCATTTCTGATGTCAACATAGGTGGTAAAATCCATTTCCTGACCTTCAAAATGAGATTCACACTGCAAGAATCTCAATATATCCTAATCATCAAAAAATACTCTACCAATTCTCAACATTATCTGGGATAGAAGGCCTGGACTTACACTCAATTCTGGATATCCCTACAAAGGTAACATCCTCTGGCCTTAAGGCTATGTTTACTAGTAAATATGCCATCCTATTTTGGCTTCTATCCACCCAATCAATCCCAAAGGCACTGAAACCTTCAATTTCATCCCATATAGCATTTCTATATTGTTTCAGCCTTTGATTCTTAGATGCATACTTTGATCTAATCTAAGAAACTATTAACTCAGAATCACCAATCACCCTAAGATTTTTGATCCCATGTTTTGATGCTTGTCTCAAACCAATCAGTAAGGCTTCATATTCAGTAACATTGTTTGTGCAAGGAAACAAGAGAGTGAAAGAAAACTTAAAATTCTTACCACTTGGAGACACCAATAACACTCCTGCTCTAGCACCTTCTCTAGAACTTGCTCCATCAAAATATAATGTCCACAAGACACTATCCTCTACCATGTTACTCTCATCATCAGCCAAAAGGATAGGCCTGACCTTCTCCCGCGTCTCATTCCTCTGGACTTGGAATGAGCCAATGTCAGTATCAACAAAACAATTCATGTTATCCTTTTCATTTTCCTCAATCATATGTAGGGTCCTGGCTTCCCTTGACACCCTCACATTCTCTCCTTCAATGTCAAAAGTGGCAAAGGACAAGTCACATTGAATACTTCCTCCCATGGAGGCACTCCAAATTCTAGATAACAACATTCCATATTGAGGAGGAATGTCAACTACAAGAACACTCATAGTCAACTGTTTGTTGGGAAATGCAACTAATTTATAAGGCAAAGCCTTGATGGTACCAATAACTGGAACTTCTCTTGAGTCCATAGCTTGGCATCTCCCGTGAGGTGTATCAACCTTTAGTCCTAATGATTTCATGATCTTTGCAGGCATGATAGTGTTTGATGCTCCAGAATCAATCATGCAGTTCTTCAATATTTTACCACCAATTACAAGGGACAAAAAGAAAGGATCAACTGTCCCTACTACATTGTTTACAATATTTGTATCCAAGAAGATTTGAGGGATCTCAGAAACAATTTCTTCACTCTTACTATCAGGTGTGTCTTCAAAGGAAGCCACATGTTTGTCATTTCTAATCACCTCTTGGATTCCTGCAGAAGAAACACCATTTACCCAATTCAAGGCCTTGAACTTGTGTTCTTCTATTCTCATCATTTCCAACAGTGGAACCTTGACAGTGATCTGTGAAAGCAATTTAGACATATCAACTGGAACATACTTTTGGTTATTCATGTCTTCCTCAAAGATAGTGACAACTTTATCCTTTGTGAAACTAGATTTGTCTTTGAGAGGAGATTCCTCTCCCTTCTGAGGAACGGGAACAACTACTTCTATTGTCTTTTCTTTATTCTTAGGTGCTGCAATAGGTACAACTTTCCTTTTTACCTTCACTTGGTTAGTATCATCGGCATTCCTACCCTTTTCTCCATGTTGTTGTGTACCATTTTCTATCTTCTTAATAAAAATAGTGCCTGGCTTACCAATTGCATTTCCAACTATCCTATTCCTCAAGTTATAACTACTTCTAACTTGAGTAACCATGTTTGCAGTGATTTGAGCAATTTCTTCATCTGAGGGTCTTCTTAAAGAAACTTGCTCCTCACCCCTCACCATACCACATCAAACATCATCAAACTCTTCATCTTCTTCATCAAAATCATCCTCATCCCCTACATGTGCAGAAGTCATTCCACAACCATTCTTGTCATATTGCTCCTCTTGTTCTTGATTCTCTTGTAAGTTTAAAGCAATAACACAATGCTCAGGGTCATGAGGAGACTAACAAGCAGCACACCATGGGATATCTTCAGTCATATTTACTGAATTTCTATGTAAGGGATTAGGAATCCTTCCATCAAACCTTTCTTGCTTGGTTGGGAAAATGGGCTTGCCATCTTTCCATTGAGTGTTGTAAGGGTAATTTTGCATTCTTGGCTGTCTGCTAAAATTGTTTGGAGCTAACCTCTCTATAGTCATAGCCCTATTGTTTCCTTTCTCACCAGGCTTTAGACCTTCTAAAACATTCAAGATTTGTTTCAGGTTGTCATCCTCTTTGGGTTTGAAATTAGTAGAACTTCCCATTTCTTTCTTACTCTGCATTTGAGGTCTGCAATCATCTCTTCTTCCTATCTTTCCTGATATTCTTCTATTGCTCTCTATGTTGATGGCCAATTTGTAAGCTTCCCCAAGACTTCTAGGGTTCTTGTCCCTCAAGAGGTATCCCATTTTTGCGTCAAAGGCATTCAAGTATGTCACAAGACATACCCTATCATCTAGAGTCTGATAACCTGCAAGAGTCTATGCATAGCCTTTTGGAATCTTATATTAAATTCAAGGACCTCTTCATTCTAATTCTTCTTTATGTTATTAAATTCATTCAAGATAAAACCCTCATTAGTTTTATCACCATAGTGTTTCTTGAAACAATTCTTGAATTCATTCCATGACCCTATACTAGCATGGGGTAACCCTCTAAACCAATCCCTCGCATCCTCAATCAGGGATTGTACAAATAGCTTCATTATAACATCATCAAGCTCTACATTATAATCATCTATTACATCTATGAAATTTTTTAGATGTTCTTAACATGTGGTGACATTATTTCCAGTAAATTTAGGGAGCTTCTTTCTAATTTCATCAGGGATTGCATTGGGGTAACCATGAATACCAAAGAAGACAAGTTGTTTGTACCTTTCATGGATAGGAGCTCCATGTAGTGGATCCATTCCCTGAGATGTAGATGTCCTTATGTTTGAACCATTAGGAACCCTAGCAGCACCCGGCACACCATTTGCTTGAGCTACATTGTTACCATGATTTCCATCTTGTCCTAAAAAGGAAGTGGCAACATTTGAAGGTCCTGAAGTATGCTTGAGAAAATCAATCTTTTTTCTAATTTCTACAGCAGAAGCCTCCAACTCTTCTTTCTCTAGTTCTTTATCCAATATTTCTTTCTTCCTTCTAGCTATCTCCAAATCTAAATCTAATCTCAGTGCTAGATCTGATGTCCTATCCACAATAACTTGTTCACTGATTTGAATCCCAACAACCTTCTATTTGCCTTTATCTCTAGGTCTGGTTTCTTCACATATTTTTTGAACAATGGGTTGTTCATCTACTCTTTCAGGCTCTAGGACAAAATTAATTTCCTCCAAATCCAGTAACTACCTCTTTAGCTGATTAGCCCTTATCATGGCTTGTCTTACTTTATCTTCTTTGTTCTTCTCTCTTTGTTGCCTAATGGAAAGCTATTCCTGAACTATTCTTTCTAGTTCATAGACCTCCTCAAAGATCTCTTCTAATTTAGGGAGTGTGGTCTCTGACTCATCATCTCCCACTTGAAACTCTTCCTCATACTAGTTCAATCCCAAGTCATCAGCCTCTTCATATTCTGAATCATTTTCTTCTTGACTAGGCCTGGCTTGGGTTTCTTGTCTAGTATCTTTCTTGTTTCTCCAAGCATGAGAAACACCTCTTCTCTTGTTTCCTCCCCTTGTCTAACTGGGCCTTGAAGTGCTTGGAATGCCTTCTTCCATCATATCTTCAGGATGCTCCTTTCTCTGAGACCTAATAACTCTATAACTCATCTTGCAAAATAAATACTGATTAGCACTATTTCAGAGATGTTTGAGTCACCACCCAAGCGTATTGGGAATATCACAATATAGTTTCTTCACTGTAAAAATACTCAAATGAGTTAGAGAGACAAGGGACAAGAACAACTCTATTTCTTCCAATGATGACCTACTGGTTAGGATGAACATGTATAACATTTCCTCAGTAGAGTCACCATCTTGTTGGTGTCCAAAATGACGTTTATGCTCTAATAGGCTACCAATATACCCTCAGATGGATTTTATAAATGGTTATCTCCAAAATGTAATGAGGTCTTAGGATAATTGGACCAGCTATAGGGACAAGACTACCCTCTTCTGCTTCCGGCTCTGCAAAACCAAGGCGGGTGCACCTAACCTAGTATAAAATATACTTCACACACCATGAACTAGGTTTGAATAATAGATGAAAGGATAGTAAGAAAGTACTAAATGATTATCTCATTATCAAAAAATACTGTTTGTTGTTGTTATGATCTCAAAAGCATAAATTAAGAACCATTCCTTAAGATTTTCAGTATTTGGTTGTATGTGGTTCTACCCATAGTAATGGAGAGTCAATGAATGTGTGGTTATCATTTAGTACTTTATTACTATCCTTTCATCTATTATTCAAACCTAGTTCATGGTGTGTGAAGTATATTTTATACTAGGCTAGGTGCTCCTGCCTTGGTTTTGCAGAGCTAGAAGCAGAAGAGGGCAGTCTTGTCCCTATAGTTGGTCCAATTATCCTAAGACCTCATTACATTTTTGAGCTAACCATTCCTAAAATCCATCTGAGGGTATATTGGCAGCCTATTAGAGCTTAAGCATCATTTTGGACACCAACATACCTCTTGCCCCCCAGTCTAAAGAAAAAAAAAGATCTTTGAACTATATACGAATGAGGGGTAAAATTATGAATAAATCTCAAAGGAGAAGTTTCTTTTCTTTTATCTTTATGGATTGAATAATAAGGAGAAGGTAATTTGAAGAATCTTTTCACATCTACATCATGAACCATAGTTTGAACCTCAACATAAGTGTGGGAAAAACTAGGAATAGCAAATGGAGAATTAGGAATCGGATCAGGAAAGATAGGATTAGGATTAGGAAGATTAGGAAAACTAGTAAAACTGTAGGAAGTGATACAAATGGAAGACACAACTAGAGGAACACTTGGAACCATATTTGGAAAAATATTTGAATAAATATAAGTAATATTATGGTAAGAATGATGTGAGGTAGGATCATGATTTCCCATAAGATCACCACTAAGAGGAAAAGCATTAAGGGAATTCATATCTTTCTTCGCTAATACCTCATCACTAGAAGGAATCCCAAATGAAGGGGAAGGATCTATAATGTCATCTTCTTTATCATAAGGGAAGTGTGTTTTAGAGAATATGTCATCTGCTTGTATCAAAAATTCTTCACAAGGAGGGGATAAATCAATGTATTTATCCAAGGGTTCATCCCAAAAAGTAGAATTATCCACAATGGATTCATGAGGAAGAGAGTAATCAACACCCAAATCCAAAGGTTCATTCCAAATAGGAGGATTATCATCCCTATCCATTAAGTGCATTATAGGAGTGTCATAAGTCATTAAAGCTTGATCCCTAGAGGGGGAAGAAGGATATCTATTAGGAGAAGAATTAACATCTATCTTCAATTCCTCTCCATAAAGAGAAATATGATGGAGATATAGATTAAGGTCATCTTCGTTCTCTAATATATGATTATAAGGTAATTCAAAAGAGGAAAAAGAAACATCACATGCCCTAGATGAATTTTTGCTAGGTGTAACGCCTTGCAATGGTAAGGTAAGAGGAGGATGTTGTGTAATACCAAAAGTTTTGGAAAACATTTGAAACAACTTGTGAAACATGATAACAAATAGATCTAGATATATCCAAATGTATTCAAATGAAATTTATAAACATGAAAAGGAAATAAAACACAATAGAGCATCTGATTCCACAAAGCAATGTAAATGTTTTTGTATTTTTGAAGAAATTTTGCAATTTTTTTGGATTTTTGAAATATAAATGTAAGGGCATAAATAAACCTAATCTTAATGCAAGAAAAGATTAACCAAAATCTAACACAATAGGGCATCTAAATCCACAAAATAAAGGAGAGTAAGTATGTTGGGTTCACCAAAATGAATAGAGGTAAAATGGAATCACCTCTATTGAATGTATGTATGGGGGAAATATGAGATCCACTTCTTAATCCAAATTTCCAAAGGAGAGATCCAATTTGATCAACTGAAAGGTTAATGCACAATCGAATCAATCTATGGAGAATATGAAAAAGGAAGGAAACCTTATATTTCCCTATAAAGGAATTGTGCTTGAAATCTGAAATAATTGAAAAGGAGATACTAACCTCAAAATAGGGAAAATTTGGAAAATGCTAATTTTTGATGTTTGTATGTACTTTCAGGAAATTTTGCAGTCTATTTCAAACTGGAAATGCCGAGATGAAGAAAACCCAGAAATCTTTTCTCTTTCCGATGGCAGGTAGTGTTTGACCCTCATAAAAGGTCAAAGGCTACATTCTTTATTTGAAGGTCGATTCTGACTTTGTTCCCAGATCTTAGAAGTTTGGTGAAAAGGGTATCCAAATCTACTCTCAAATTGGAAATTTTGTACCTGTACCTACAAGAAAAATGGTTTTTTTATTTGTTTTGGGGGTTTGCCTTGGTCAAACCCAGGTTTGGAATCAACCTTAATATTGAAATTGAAATGGAGAATGCTAGCAAGTAGTAGAAGTAGATCTAACAATGAAGCTATGACATTCAATAGATATGTAATTGTATTTGAAATGTAATCAAGTATGTTGATATGAAAGCTTGAACATAACATCAATAAATGTAAATCTGTTGGTGTGATTAAATATTCTTAATTACACTTAACTTAATCTTACTTAGGATAATGCATTGCATAGTAGTTATTGATTGAGACACCTAGGAGTGTGCACCTCATTCAAGCACATGGTGTAGGAGAATTTCCACTTTAGGTGTGATAGTTGTCATCACATACCTCTTTGTGTGTGAGATCCACCTTTCGTGCTCTTATCACATTATCATCCTAATCCATTGCACATACTTTATTGCATAATGGAGGATGATCCACATTTGGTGGACATGTGATTACACCTAGCATAGGTAATAGCTTATCAGCTCCTTATAATTGTCTCTTATCTCCTTTCCTATATAAGAAGGCCTGTTATGTACATTTTAATCATGTCTATGATCAATAATATCATTCTTGCATCTTAATGCAATTGTCTTGCCAATCTCTTGTGGAAGTTATCTTGGTCTTGCATTCGATCCTAGGAGTGTTGTAGAGTCACCTAAAACTCTAACATGGTATTAGAGCTCTCAAGGTGTGAAGATCTCTTCTCAAGAAGTGAAATCTTGGCTTGATTCAATTGTGGGTGTAGAATAAAGGTTTTTGGACATCACCATTGCATAGTCTATTTGGAGAAAATTTGAAAATTTGGGGTTTTATATTTTGTTGCTTTCTATTGTAAGTCAATATTGGTGCTTGCTGGTGCAAATCAAAGGTTGGCATCATATTAAGGAGATCCAAAAACCCCTAAATCAAATTTTATTTCATCCAAATCAGACACCTGAGGCCAAATCTAGAGCTATTTGAATTTTGGAAGTGCGGCGGCGACAATTCAGAAAAAATAATTTCAGAGACGATTTTCAAACAACGATATCTCAATCATCTGGACTCTTTTTTTCGAGCAATTTTTTTTGTTTTGGAGTAGAATTTTATGATCTACACAATGGTTCAGGTGGTTTTTGATCTTTGTTCTTGAATTTTTTTGAAAGTCACAAATCTTAGTTTTTGCAACTTCCAAGGCCTCATTTGAGCTCATATGAACTCCTTTTTAGGTGTATTTTTTTTTGAAAGTGCATAATTTTTTCTGTATTTTCTAGATCTAGAATTAGATTTTAATGACTATGACCAGAAACTATACTTTCAAAAATTGGCTTAGTTTTTTCATTTGTAATGCATAAGCCTTAGCTTGGTCTTTTGCATAATGATCTAAGTCTATTTTAGCCTGATTTTGGAGTGTAATAATTTGTTGATCTCAATTTTTAATGAGAAAAGTGTATCATTAATGTAATCATGAGTTATGAAACACATCCTGCAGTAGTACTTTTGACCAAGGATAATTATGATTCATAGGAAAAAGGAATCATCACACATTGTAGATGGCTTAATCTCTTGCCTCTTCTTTATGGACTCATTCCTAAGCCAAAGTCACATGGGAAGCAATATGTTTGGGGAAAAAAGAATGCTCATATTATAAATTATATAATTGGTAGCATTAGTTTGTGTCTCTTCTATGACATCTACCCCAAATTTAGAGGTGTTCAATGTCCACACATAATTTGGACAATCATTTGGGAGATTTTTGGTGATCCACATGTTTCTCCATTCCCAGATGATCTCGCTTCAAATTGCCTCATTCCTCTTGATGATACAGATAAAATTTCCTATGATGATTATACTTTAGATGCAATTGAATAATTTGTAGCAATTGAGAGTGAGGATGATCCAGTGGCTCTTCCTATAGCTCCTACTTCTCTAGTTGAGATCACATAATCATCTCTTGTTGGTGATTCCAGTGATTCATTGCAAGAGATATCTATTTGTATTCCTGATTGGGATTCTTACTTGCCAGATATTTGTTCATTATTTGTGGAGTCTCATATTTCAGATTTGGGAGACATACTTGAGGGGGTTTCTCTTCTCTTTGATGACAATTTCATCATAGTTGGAGATACTTCTTCACATTCTTTGGAGATTGACATTTTTAATTCTTCTTCTTCACTTGGTTTGTCACATGATGTGATAGATTCTTTGAGATTAGAGAGGCCTATTCAGTCTTCAAAGATGCATATTCGGAGACCTTCTTCCTTCTTTCATTTGTATATGGATTGGTTCATGGAATCATCATCATACTTCATTTGGATTCTACTTCCTAGTTCCTATCCAGAATGGGAACCACACCTACATTTGTACTTGGTATATCTTCTTCCTAAGGGGAGAAATGTTGTTTGTAGTCATTGGAATATACTTTGTCTTCAAGCACTCACCATTTTTGTAGGATATTCTTGATTATGGGGGGGATATCATGTCTCCAACTATCCTTCTTATGGGGGAATAATTATTTGTATATACATGATGTATGTAGTTCTTGGGGAGTCTTGAGCAGTACTCCATCCATCCATGCATCTTGTTTTCTTCTCTCTTTTGGGGGGAGGCTTTTTCCCATGAGGTTTTCCCTCTTTCTCCACTTTATGAGAGTTATCCATTTCATGTATTTCATTTTGTACATGGGTACCTAACATGGCCTAGTTTCCGGGACCCATCTTGCATTGTGAGTTTAAGTGCATTCTCCTAAGTTGCACTTAAGGGGGGGTGTTGGTGTAATTAAATATTCCTAATTACACTTAACTTAATCTTACTTAGGATAATGCATTGCATAGTAGTTAGTGATTGAGACACCTAGGAGTGTGCACCTCATTCAAGCACATGGTGTAGGAGAATTTCCACTTTAGGTGTGATAGTTGTCATCACATACCTCTTTGTGTGTGAGATCCACCTTTCTTGCTCTGATCACATTATCATCCTAATCCATTGCACATACTTTATTTCATAATGGAGGATGATCCACATTTGGTGGACATGTGATTACACCTAGCATAGGTAATAGCTTATCAGCTCCTTATCATTGTCTCTTATCTCCTTTACTATATAAGGAGGCCTATTATGTACATTTTAATCATGTCCATGATCAATAATATCATTCTTGCATCTTAATGCAATTGTCTTGCCAATCTCTTGTGGAAGTTATCTTGGTCTTGCATTCGATCCTAGGGGTGTTGTAGAGTCACCTAAAACTCTAACAAAATCAAACCTCCATGATTGTATGCTTGGAATCCACCTTGAGGGAAGAATGAATGGATCTTGAAGATGCACAAAGGATCTTGAAGGAAGATCACACCATCATGATGGCTAGATCTAGGGTTTGAATGATGAATCTTGAATGCTTGAATCCTTGATCTTCAATGGAGAACTTGGATGGAGAAGAGGACTTGAATGCTTGAATGGATGCTTGCTTGATCACCTTGAGATCTTGAGAGAGAGGAGATTGAAAAACTTGATTGCTTGATGGCAAAAGAAGATATGAATGATGGGTATGAAAATGAGAGAGGAAGGCCTCCTTTTTGTAGTGAGCTAGGGCACAATCCTCTAGAGGGGCCACCTTGGAGAATTAAATCCCAATTAGGTCCTAAAATTTATAAAATATACCTAGATTAAATGCAATTTGAGGATTTACCATTCTGAAACCCGAAATGGCCGACCCAGAGGCAAAAAAATAAATATCCCCAAAACCCGACACTTAGAAATCAAGGAAATTTGAAATCTAGAAAGGGGATCAAGGATGAGCTTGAAACTGACCAGGTTAGGGTCGAGGTTGACTTTGACCCCATAAGGTCGACTTTGACCTTGTGGTCAAAAACCTTAGGATCCTGACCCAAAATGCTAGGAATTGCAGATTGGAGTGAAAATCAGGGACATATAGAAGCAGAATGAGGAGAACAAGTATGATCCGAGAAACAAGCTGACTCCATGTGCTTGACATGACCCAGATGACTTACTCAGAAGGCTAAATGCTCTTAACATGGAAGTGCTTCCATTTTAAGATGATACAACTTCTAAGTCTTCTTTCCAAATCAATCTGACTATGGAGTGGATAAGGTGCCAATCAAGAAGAGTATCCAAGATCTAAAGCTCCTTTTAAAATCTAATAGTGTCACCTTTACCAATTGTCCAACTCATAGCTTGAGAAATCCTATCCCTAATTTTCACCAGGCTATTCCAAATATTGGAGTCTCTTGCTAAGAGATGAGCATGTAGGAATGTAGAGACTTTTATACCATCAAGATATTTACATTTAATTATATTGGACCAATATAAATCTTGTTTAATTAATTTATAGCTAATTTAAATAGGTTTCTCGCAAGGATGATATTTCTTATACCCGTTCGATCATTAGAATTATGTTTGCAAATAGTGTTCTATTCCACCAAGGAGATTCTATTCTTCCTTTCAATGTCCAACAATTAAGATCTTGTTATCATTTGTTAAAGTTTGGAAATGTCTTCAGTCTTGTGAGTAATTTTTTATATTAATGAGATACTTTTTATTAAAAATAATGAATTATATCTATTATGAGAATATAATACAAAATATCAATGTACTTGGCCTATATAATATGCCCCTTTTCACTACTAAATATCTCATTTATACAAAATCCCTCCAAAATTAAATTAGGCAAGCATAGACTTTTTTCTAATTATAACAAGAAGAAAATTATACTTAAGGCATTAAAGAGATAAGTATGAAAGGGTACAAGGACTACCAAACAAAGGAGAGATGAATGGGAAGGGTACAAATGAAGGAATTTGAATGGAGGGATTATAGAGGGAGATGAATCTGATGAAGATGATGCAAATGGGTTTCTTGGTTCAATTATGTCGATGTCTGTTGTTCTCTCGTGGGCATTCTCAGTGTTGGTGGCTCATTTTTCTATTCTTGCCTCATCCATGGGTTGTGCTTGTTCAATTCATGTGGAGGCTTGTCTATATTATGGTTCTACTTGTTCTATCTTTGTGTAGGCATTGAATTTTCTTAGGGAGTCGAAGTTTGTGCACTTGGGAGGTATACTCCCTAGGAGAGTTTTTTTGTTTGTTTTTGGCTAGCATGGGTGGGAGAATTTCTCTATGGTTTGACAAAGATTATTTCTTTTCTACTTTGGTTGAAGCTATTGCTCACAAATGGTCTAGTCTTTTCCAGGGATGTGCAATTTTAGTTTTTCTTGTGCCTACAAGAGGGTAGGGGGTTCCTCTATTTGCGAGAGATGGTTTTAGGGGATGCCTCCTCCTTTTTGTGGGTGAAGTGATTTTGGGCCCTTCTATGTTCTAGATATTTTCTTGACATGTAGTGAATGGTGCCCCTATTTTTTTGTGGCCTATTTTGGATAACTTTTACTAGTTTTGGCTCTTAGTGTTTGAGGATATGTTGGTTTGTTTCAAGGCCAAGATTTTCGTGGATGTGAGCTTTTTTATTATTGTTCTTATTGCCAGTATCTCTACCTTAGATTTTATCCTTCCTTTTGTAGGGGATTTATTTTCTTTCTCCTTATTGGTGGAGATTCTTTTTCAGGTGGTGGAGTTGTTTGTACTCTTTGTGGAGGTCAGTCAGATACTGATAGTTTTCAAGGGCCTAGTATGGCCTATTTTTATTTTTGGTTACTTTTTTCTCTCTCTATGATCAGTGTTATGCCTAGCAACAGAGGAACCTGATCCTCTTTATCATTTTCTCTTTCTTGGGCTCTTGTTTGTTTTTCTTTAGCTTCTTCCTCCTATGGAGGTGGACAAATCCCCTATTAAGGTTGATATTTTTCTTGTGGATATCGTGTGAGTTTGGCTCATTTTTCTCTCCTCTTCCACTTTCATAGTTCCTTTTAAGGTGGTGGCATTACTTGTGGAGGTGGTAATTTAGTAGGTGGAAGAGTTTGAAAGTTTCTCTATGTGATTTTCTCATGTTGTTGACTTCTTGTAAGTGGGGTTGAACTATGGATGACTCTTCAATCTAATTAACTACTCCTCTACACGTCTTACTAGGGTGGGATCCTTTTGTATTGAGGTGAAGAGGAGTTTCATTGATGAAGAGGTGATTGTTTGTTACTTGAAGTTTTTGTTAGTTTCCATAGGATGGTTTTGGGTGTCATTTAAAAACCAAATCTAAAGTTTTGGGGAACCTATTGAACCCTAGTGATCCTTTTCTTACATTTTTTTACAAGGGAGGATCAATTTTTCTAGGTTGTTTTAGAAATCTTGTCTTTATGTTTCTAGTAGTTAAGGTTTTTGGGTCCTTTCTAAAATCCAATGATCAGACTAAGGGAGCTCAAAAAATCCCTCAGACCTTGTTGAAGGTTAAGGGAACTTGTAAAATCCCTTTGTAAGATTTGTAAGGAATTGACTTTATCTTGTTGTAGCTTGTGTTTTGATTATTTAGTTTCTCGTAAGATGATATTTTCCTATTCTATGAGTGACTATTAGTTGGTCGTGTTTTTCTCTTTGCAACTAGCTATTTTTGGGTTCTAGATTTCTGCCAAAATCAAATTGTTAAGGTTTTTGGGCCTTCAAAACCTGATTTTTCTTAATAAAAAACATGAAGCATTATACCTAAGGACATCCATTGTTACATAACATAACCAATTCTACAAGTCACTTATTTGATTTGATGTATTTGAACTTAATATTAATAGTCACATGGATGTTATATGTCATGCATTGCATCACCATGCTCACGTTGTTTAATATTATATCGGTAGGTTGATTAATGAACTATATGAGAGTTGTTGATAGTGTCTTTCTCAAATTATAGTTGCATATTTTGTGTCATTTTGACTTCATTAATTTTCATAATTGTTGTGTCTTGTATTTTTTCATGTATAGTTATGTTGATCATGCCTCTGTATAATTATTTTGATGCTTTCCTACTATTTGATAAAATAAAAATATATTTTATTTATAAATTTATCAATTCTTTTTGATAAAATAGATTAAAACCAATTATAATTGAACCTAGTAATAAATCTAAACTTGAAGCTATAATATCATTTTAGTTGGAATGTCATGATTATTAAAATATCTTTGTAGGAATCTTGGTCTATTTTAAATACTTTCTTCTTATTCTTAAGGTTGTTTAATAGTTTATTACCATACTTTAGAGAGTATGTATTTCCTTAACTTAAATCAACCACAACATCAAATAGTAAAGTGGGCTTACAAAAGAAATAATTAGACATTGTGAAGTTCTGTAAAAGAATATAATAAACATAATATATTTGATTAATAAATTTTCTATATCTAAATTTAAGTTTGAAGATGACAATATATAGACACCAAACAAATGTTAAAAAATTCATACAAATTACACTAATACAAAAGTAATATACACAATTCTTATACAATATTGAAAATGTTGATAGTAAATTGTAATAATATAACAACAATACCCTCTTATGCAACACAGCTATTTTTATTATAAATATTTTTTAATTTTCATTAATAACGATGTACATGGGTGAAAAACATTCCCCTTGTCTATTATGAGTAGTATCTTTTACAATCACATTGCAAGATGCTAATCTTTTCCCTGCATTCTTTGGCTGAAACAAGAAGGTTATTATCTAAAATATTAGTAGTTCAACCATGAATCAGTCACAGGTGAACTAAAAAGTAATTGATTTTTAAATAATAATTAAAAATTTATTGTAATAAATTATTATCCAAATTATTAATTCAGAGTAACTATTGCATATCAAAATGCAATTACTAATTATCTAAAATATTAATAGTCCAACCATGACTCAGTCAGAGGTGGACTAAAAAGTAGAACTTTGGGTGTCTGATCCGTCCTCACAGTTAAGTGTTGCATTTCTCTCACAAACTAAATTTGATATTGTCGGTCTTAGTTTGATGGGAGTAGTTGTGTTTGTGGTGAAGTCCTGTTGAATGATCTTCAATAGATTCGACACATCTCTCATATTTGGCCGTGCTTCAGGTGAATCCCCTGAACACAACAAACCAACTCGCATCAATGAAATCAGGCACTCTTCATTCTTTTGGTCAATTCCTTCCTCTACTAAGCTCTTCTCAGCTACCTCAACAACCCTGTCTTGAAAAGCCATCTTCACCCTCTTATGCAGATTCACATCCCCATCAAACATACTATCAGTTGGCCGCTTCCTCGTCAGCATTTCCAATAACAGAATGCCATAACTATAAACATCTCCTCGAGGAGATATCATGCCACTCAATCCGTATTCTACAATCAAAACAATGGTAGAACTGTTTTATTTGTTATACAATACAAGTCTATACATTTGCGAAAAAGGAGGATTGCTGAGAAACTATACCTGGTGCGATGTAGCCCACTGAACCTTTTAAATCTATTGTTGAAGTTACTGAATTGGCTGAGATTCTTCCCATCAATCTGGATATCCCGAAATCCGAAAGGTGAGCTGTCATGCTTTCATCTAAAATAACATTGCTTGGTTTGATGTCACAATGCACTATCTGCACGTAGCAATCATAATGCAGATATTCTACAGCATGGGCTATATCAATGGCTATGTTCAGCAGCTTTCTCAGTCCCAGTCTACAATTGTCTTTATGCAAATGCCTTTCCAGGCTTCCATTTGGAAAATACTCAAAGATTAAAGCTTTGAAGTCAGGATTGGAGCATGTGATTATGATTCTTGCGAGATTTCGGTGTCGAACTTTCTGCAACACCTTACATTCTGCTTTGAAAATCTTGTCTTATTCTTCATGCATTAAATTTATAACCTTGAAAGCAACACAGGTGCGATTAGCCAGGATTCCTCTGTACACTGATCCAAACCTATTTGTTGATAGCAGATTGGAGCGATGGAATCTATTGGTTGCTGCGAGGAGCTCCTGATATGAAATCAATGGATGCTCTACTTTATGAAGGCTTTTACGAATTGCTTCTGATAGATTGAATCTCTGTTTAGGTAAGTGTTTGTATGCGAACATTGTCAATCTAACTGCCCCAAGGGCAAAAATGGCACCAGCAACAGCAACTCCGACTAGCAACCCTCCTGAAGGTTTCTTCTTCTTAGTGGAAAACTCAGTAGATTGCTCTTTAGAAAGACCAGTGTTTCCTGTATAATTAAAAGCTATGTTTTTGTCGTTCAAGAGAAGTGGTGGAATGACACCTGTTAATTCATTGTTAGACAGGTTCAATACTGTGAGACTCTTCATGTTTGACAAAGATCCTGGGATATCTCCTGTCAACCTATTATTGGAAATATCCAAAATTTCTAGAGTAATCAGGTTGGATAGAGAGCCTGGAATTTTGCCTTCCAGAAAATTGTGGCTGAGATTCAAAGCAATCTGCAACGTATTAAGATTGCTAACTCCTTGTGGAATTGTTCCACTAAGGTTGTTACTGCCCAATTGAAGCTCTAACAAGGACTTGCTATCCTGTATATTCACTGGTATGATTCCTGTCAGATGGTTATTTTGTAAACGCAGATTCTGCAGCTGCTGAAGCTCAAAAATTTTTGGGGATAGGGATCCTGATAAAAGATTGTCACTCAAATCCACATATGTCAAGTTTTCAAAATTTGATAGCTCATCTAGAATATCTCCCTCAAATTTATTATCCGGCAGCTTCAAATACTGCATTTGGACAAGTTTCGGCAGCACTTCAGTCAATAAGCCTCCCAAACTATTGTGTCCAAGATCAAGTAGCTGAAGTTTTTTACAACTTGCTAGCTGCGGTGGAATTGGGCCGTTTAGATAGTTGTTATTCATTTCCAGGTATATCAAATTTGGGGCATTTGAAACAGTCGGAGGGATTCCTCCAGTCAAGCTGTTATTACCTAGGCGTAACCTGAACAAATTTCGTGAAAAATTCTGAGGAATCCTTCCAGAAAACAAATTGGAGGTAAGGTCCAGAGCCTTGAGATTGCTCAAAGAAAACACTTCTAGAGGAATAGATCCCGATAACTTATTGTAGCTGAGATCAAGAGATTCCAGACCTGCGATGGCTGACAGCTCAGCCGGTATACTTCCGTTCAGTTTGTTCCAATTAACTGCAAAGCGTGACAGCTTAGTGAGGGCCTTGAATGAGCTTGGAATACTTCCGGAGAAGTTATTGGAAGAGAGGACCAGCGTTTCCAATTTGACGAGATTGCTAATATTATCAGGAATTGAGCCAATAAAACTGTTGGCACTGAGGTCAAGATAAGTCAAATTGGTACATTGAACAAGCTCCTGGGGGAATCCACCACCAAAATGGTTATGGGAGACATCTACTTTTTCTAACTTTAGACCCCCAAAAGTGACTAACCCATCAAAACTACCGTATGCCACAGTGAATATCTTGAGCTCTCTCAAGTTTTGGATTTGGGCCATTAAATTTCCTTTCAAATTATTGTGAGACAAGTCCAGGGTTTGCAATTTCTGAAGAGGGTTGAGAGAAGGAAGGAAACCTGACATGGCATTGGAACTGAGATTCAGAGAAACCAAGCTGGTGCAAGAACTAATCTCCTCTTCAGATGGGGTTGACACGGAATTATATGACAGGTGAAGAATTTGAAGGACTTGCAGTTTGCACACAACATGCCAAACATTTCCCTGAAACCCAAGACTAGACAAGTTGAGTTCTACAACATCAGCCTTATTTTCACTGCAGTTTACACCATCCCACTGACATGGGTCTGGATTTTTCATATTCCAGACAGATGAATAAGCAGAGAGGTTTTTCATTACTTCAACTTGTGTGTAGTTGAGGCCGAGTGCAACAGTCAGACACGAGTACAGAATGAATAACAGACTGAGAACAGAAGAAAAATGTGCATAAAAATACCTCATTCTGTTTGCAGCTAATCAATCCAGGCTTGTAACTTTTTTGTTTGCAGCGTGGATTTTGTTCGCCCCCGACCTGACATGTAAGTGGGTATTATTATAGGGCTAGTGCAACTGAGTGGGTAGTATTTAAATTGTACAGAATTCATCGTAAACTGAATAGAAGATGAATAACATTAAAAAAGTTTTGAGTTCCGGTCAACTGTAAGCCGAAGTCTTGGTCTTCCATGGACTATATGAAAGTTCCGAGAGGTTGCGCGGTCGATTCATGGTGCCAACAGTGTTGCTTCGGTGTCTGATATTTGTGTTTATTCCTCATCCTGTGAATGTGCGTGCACGACTTTGACCCAGCTTAATTTTTACCCTCCAATTCTAACTCTAGGGTCCCACGGCAAGGACTTTGAATCTCGTTACCAGAAAAGGTTTTATCCCGTGAAGGTTGGGATTCAACTTTGAATTTTGGGGAGTTTCTGTTCAAAGCCAGAATAATCCAAAAATATTTACACAGTTTTATATATGAAAATAATCTATCATTAAGTAAAATGTAATATCTATAATTTATTTCTAACAATTTTAGTTAGAATGGGATTAATGAAGACAATAATAGTTGGAGGTTACATCACCACAAGTTCACATGAAATCTTTTCTAGTTTGAAATAGGTCTAGTATAAATAAGATTTAATTTATTCAAAATTTAAAAGGGTTGTGGCTTTATATAGGAGGTCTTTTAAAATTATTTGAGTGGGTGTTGAGATTTTCTTAGGTATTTTTCTAAGGAACTTTTATGGATTTCATAATATTGACAAGCTTAAATATTTGAAGTTCAAACATTTTAAGAAGTTATCTTAAGATTATTTTTTAGCAAGAAGAATAATTAAGTCTGTTAGGATAAACTATCCTATACCCAAAACCTAGTCCTCAGACATCCACTAGAAGAGAGAAGTATTCAACACTATATTGTATTGAAATGAGGTGAGAATAAACATACAAAGGCTCTGCTTAAATAGGCAAGAGCTGGTAGAAAGAAAGGGTAGGGTTGAGACAAGTGTCTCAACTAGGAGGAAGTAGAGTTCTGATAGAACTCTACAATATCCTCTAGGATATGATAGAGTCCAAATTGGACTCAAAAATATCTATCTAACTCATTTATGAGTTGACCTAAGTAAACTTTGATAAGGAGTAAATTGGTTAAACAATATTACTCCAACATCCGCCCAGCCTCCCCCTCCCCCCACTTAAGTGCAACTTAGGGAGTATAACAATGTAGTGGAGGGATATATGGGTCCCGATAGACAAAGCCATATTAGGTACCCATGTACAACTACAAAGAAATCTCTCATAACTAGAGAAAAGGAGAAAAATCCAGTGGGAGAAAACTCATCTCCAAAAGAGAGAACAAACATATGTTGAAATACAATGCAAAAGGAAGGAAGGAGGACTCCTCAAGACCCCCCAAGGACTACTTCCTTCACCCCTAACATCGGTCACAACTGAATATAGTGAGGAGATGCTAAAGGTTTGGTGAATATATCTGCAACCTGGTTCTCTGTAGGAAAATACTCCAAAGATAAAACACCCTCTTCAATGAGTTGCCGAATGAAGTGCATGTGGATTTCAATGTGTTTGGTGCGTTGAGGTTCCACAGGATTGTGAGAAATATGTATGGCACTTTGATTGTCACACCAACGAGTAGTTGGATGATTAACTAGGAAGCCAAACTCAATCATCAAATGTCGAAGCCAAAGAATTTCTTGACTAGCTAAGATAGTTCCTCGGTATTCAGCTTCAGTTGAGGATAATGCAATAGTAGTTTGCTTTTTACAAGACCAGCAACTCTACTAGAACCAAGGCAGAAAACAAAGCCAAAGGTAGACTTTCGGTCATCAACATCACTAGCACAATCTAAGTCAATGAAGCCCACAATCTTAGTAGCACCTGATGTGTAGTGAAGGAAAAATTGTAGAGTGCCCTGAATGTACTGCAGGATGCGCTTAGCTGCCTGAAAATGGCTCTCATGGGGATCTTGAGAGAACCGAGAGACTAGACTAACTCCAAAGGAAATATCAGGATGACTATGTGTTAGGTACAAAAGGTTTCCAACTAACTGCCTAAATAAGGTAGCATCTATTGATGGAGTAGTGTAGTTGGTAGACAACACAACACCTAATTGAAAAGGAGTAGGGGTTGGCTTACAATCAACCATTCCAAATCTTTGTATCAAATCAAGAGCATATTTCTGCTGGAAGATTGAAATACCTATAGAAGATTGATGAATTTGAAGACCAAAGAAATAATGTAGCAAATCAAGGTCAGTCATATCAAATTGCTTCATCAAAGCTCTTTGAGTTTTCTCAATCATGGCATGAGAACTCCCTGTGAGTATCAAGTCATCCACATAAAGAACAAGAATGAGAAGATTTCCCCCATGTTGTTGAATGTAAATTGTAGGATCAGAATGACATCTAGTGAATCTAGAAGCAAGCAAAAACTATCCATCTTCTCATACCAAGCTCTAGGAGCTTGCTTGAGACCATATAATGAACATCGAAGCCTACAAACAAGTGAAGAATTATGTACAAAACCTTGTGGTTTCTCCATATAGATCTCCTCTTGAAGATCACCATGCAGGAAGGCACTCTTCACATCCATCTGATAGACTGATCAACCCTTTGATGTAGTAATAGAAAGTACAAGATGACTAGAATCCATATTGGCAACAGGAGCAAAGGTCTTAGAATAGTCAATACCTTTAACCTGAGAAAACCCCTTAGCCACTAGACAGGCCTTATACTTATCAACAGAACCATCAACTGCAAATTTAGTATGATACACTCATTTGCATCGAACTAGCTTTCTTCCCATAGGAAGAGGAACCAAATCCCAATTTTGATTCTTTAGTACAAAGAAGAATACTCCTCTTCCATAGCATTATCCCATTTGGGTATGCCTGAAGCATCTGAAAACTTATGAGGATCAGTAGAGACTGGATGAATCAAAAGACTGATACCTAAAGTTTGGGAAGGAGTGCGATGAGTGGCTATTGGATCACCTGCAAGAGGACCAACTTCCTCAAAAACTGTTTGAGCCCATAAAGGTCTACTAAGTGTAGGTAGAGGAGTAGACGAAGATGGAGTAATGTCAATAGCTAGATCAATACCATCTTCAGGAATCATAGCAACAAGAGCATTGGCAACATCATCATCATCAAAAGGAAAGACATCCTGAGAAGAAGAATGTGGACTTGAAGAGAGGGAGAGGCTTGTGATGAAGAATCCTTCTAAGAATTCATCAAACTGAACATCACAACAAAAATGAACCTCTTGAGTGATAGGATCAAACAACCGATATCCCTTCACATCCTCACAATAGCCAACAAATATGAATCGCTGACTTTTCTTCTCCATCGCTTTGTGCCAATTATCAGGAATGAATGTCCATGCATCACTTCCAAATACTCTGAAATAGGATACTTGGGGCTTGACATGAGACCAAGCCTCTTCGGGAGTCCTATTTAGTACTACCTTGTAAGGCATACAATTCTGAATGTAATTGGCACAATTAAAAGCCTTTGCCCAAAATGTTGGAGCCATGGACCGAGACTGAAGTATACAATTGGCCATTTCTCGTAAGGTTCTATTCTTCCTCTCAGCCACACCATTTTGATGAGGAGTGTATGACATTGTATGCTAATGAAGAATACCTTGAGTATGATAGAATTCCTTGAATGCTTGATTGGCATACTCCCACCCATTATCTGTGTAGATCTTCAGGAGGGAATAGACGGATTGCTTCTCCACAAATATAAGAAAGGTCATGAAGCGTTGAAGGACCTCATTCTTGTACTTTAAAAAGGGTAAGTGCACAAAGATGGAGGACCAAAAAGGGGGTATAAGATGCCACTTTTTTCCCTAAAATCAACAAACTCTGAACTTCAACAAGAAATTGAAGATAGTTATACTAAAATTTTTAAGATGCAACAAAAACAAGAGTTGTAATACTCTAAATCTAGTTCCCAAACTACTAACTTATTTTGAAAATGGTGCAGATTAAGGCCCTCAAAAGGGGGGAGCACAAATAGTGGTCCTATATTTTGTCCAAAAACATAACATAACGTCTGGTGTGCTCCCCCTAAAATGTTAACCTTTTTTTTGAATTTTTTTAATCGCTCTGGTGAGAAGTTAGCTAACACCACGCAAATTATCCTAGATTTGTTTGGTAATTTTTTGATGAACGTATAATTTTTGATGAATTTATGAAGTGCACACATCTTGAAAACATGAAATTTCTATGTGCTCCCCTTAGAATTCATTTAAAACTAATCAAAAATTAAATTTTTTTTTTTTTAAAGTGTGTAGAATGGAGTCTAGTTTCTAAAAATGTAACTTGTTGCAAAATTCGATGAACGAGCCAAAATTTATGCCCAAAATACTACATGTTGGTTTTTTTAAAAAAATGGACATACACACAAAAGAAATTAGAGTTGAAAAACTTGACATAATCAAAATTTAAAATAAATTATATGCTTAGATAGCTAACAGAGAGATCTGCAATATCACATCATTTGATTTTTACATTCTTGAGCCACGAGTAAACCTAACAAGGAACACACAAAAAAAAATGTCATTTTTTTGTATGTCTGCCGGAAAACACATCTCTGATCTATTTCACTCATCCAAGCCTTTGGGTTGGATCTCCAAGGCAAATCCAAGCCTTAGGATTGGTAAATTCAAATTCTTTACAAAGGGCGCACGCCCTATAGGGTGTGTGCACTATTTAAATCTATGACTTTCATAGCGCGTGCACACTATGAAAGTCATATATTTACATAGTGTGCATGCCCTATAGGGCGTGCACCCTATGTAAGACATAGATCTAAATAGTGAGAGAGAGAGGGGGTAATTTAAAAAAATATAACATTTAAGTATAAGTTTGATTTATTTAATTTCTTATACTTTAAGTTATATTTGTATAAATTATAAAATATAATGCTTCCAAGATGTTTGGGATAGGTTCTAGCTTCATAGGAGTTAAGATGCAGATTCTAGATTCAAAAAATTCCAAACTTAGCCAAATTTTAGGATTCAGCAAGCCTTCGGTAGGGTTACCTCCAAAAATCCATCATGGATTTCTAAGGTCAAACTGAAGCTGGCAAAAGGATTCCCAAAGGGTTTTAACTCGTTTTATAACAAATCACTTGGTTTTGACCCCATATCTATGATAGACTTAGCTTAGCTCTCACCCAAATCTCTCTCTCTCTCTCTCTCTCTCTCTCTCTCTCTCTCATCACCCTCTCTCTCTCTCACTTATCTATCTCTATCTCTCCCTCCCTTATCAAGGAGGGAGAGAGAGAGAGAGTGTGTGTGTGTGTGTGTGTGTGAGAGAGAGAGAGAGAGAGATAAGGGAGGGAGAGAGTGTTAGGAATAGTCCCAAGAGATAACTGAGAGGGGGGGTGAATTAGTTATCTACAAGTTTCAATTCTTTATTCAATTAAGTATACTTAAACATAATGCATTAAAAAAATCAAAGAACACATGAACACAACACCAATATTTTGGTTATGGGGAAACTCAAATAGGTAAAAACCCCGGTGGGACTTGATACCCACTAATATTCTGTACTAGTGTATAATGATCCTTGTTAGAAGATCCTTTATCCTGTTAGGAGTAGTTTTACAATATATGAAGTATAGTAGACCTAGTTAAGGGTTGGACCCTATTAGGAGTCTTTGACAATTGTCCTTATTAGGGGAGAGGACACACTGTCCAAGAGCTCACTGCTCAAAGGGGCGAAGGCTACAACCTTCTGAATAATAGATACACACTATATCTGGATTTTGGTGAGCTACGCTTTGACCTGCTGCCTGGATCAGTTCCAATGAATAACATACATATTCTACGTGGTCACATTGACCTTCTTCTGATGGCTCAACACTTCGCACATTCTTCCCTACTCCACTTAATCAACCATGAACCACACTTTAGCAATCACAAATGACTGCTTATAAATATATTTCCTATAAATGAAATAATCAGGTCATCCTATTAGAACCAACTTGAAATCATAATAGAGAAACCATAATAAACTCAAACAAACATTCGCCAGCTCTATTATGCATGCAACATAATCTGGGACCTGTCTAAATAAGATAATTGTAGATGCACGCTACACACTGTTGGCTCTACCAAAACAACTGAAACTTTCTCTACAAGCTGAATTAACTCATGCGCTCTTAACTGAACATCAACAACTCATCTCTAAGCTTAACTCCAAGGGCACATATCATAAAAATAGGTGCAACTCAAGAACCAATAAAATCTCTGTCGGCTCTGCTGAACAAACATAGGAAACTGCTACTTGCAAATAGTGACTGCATAACTTCACTTGTGTCCATCATCAGACCATGCGTCCATGAACTTATCATCACTAACATGTCTGCAACATATATCCTAAGGTGCATGCCCATAATATAACTATACGAACAACCATACATAGAACATTGCGTGTAACTCTGTCAAGAACACTACTGACACAAGTTGTATAACTGTCTATAGTCACATTCAACCTCTATGCCCATGATATCATGCTGATATCATGTCCATGCAACATATACAGAAGGCTTACTGCATAAGACTTCCACACATACTACTTTCCATATGTTTTCATCAATGACAAACATACAGTCAATACTAGGGGTGGCTGCAAGAAGTTGGGTCCCACTTTTGGCCAAAAAGTGTAAGTGTTTTCTCTATTTTTCAAAATTTCTGTCAATTGATGTCCAAATTTGAAGTAGTTAAAGATTGAATCTTGGAAAACTTTAGTAATATAAAATTTAGTGCTCGGAATCTAGTTTTCAAATATGTAATTTATTTCAATACCCACATGGTATAAATTAAATTTTAGTATGCATGTCTAAAAACCACTTTTTCAAAATGCATGTTTCAGGACCACACCTCATGCGTGTATGAACACCCTTTTTTGTAGTAAATGAATGTATTTTTGGGAATATTTTTGGGAAAAGGTACCTAAAACACTGAAGATTGATGAGAATATTTTATCTTATTTTTTTATTGAATATTTTTTTTTATTAATTTTTAATTGACTATAAAGTACATTTTTGAAACCTCTGGTGTACAGACACCATAATTTGATGATAACTTCACTTTTTTTCAATTTTTTTTTTTTAAATTGAAAATAATTATATGTAGTTTGAAGACATATAACTAATTTTTTAAAAAATTAAAAATTAAAAAAGTTATTAAAGTTTTAGTTAACCTTGGTATTTCAAGTTTAGGTACCACATTGGCTTAATAAATATTGTATAAATATTAAAATTCATCATATCACTATAAAATTTATATTTTTCTAATCTTCACAATATGAGCTAAAATGGGTTTTCATTTTATCGAAAAATTCATTCGGGAAGTTGTCCTAAAAATTATGGCAAGGCAGAAATTTTACTCTGTAATGCCTTAGCCATTTTTTTGCAGGGTCAAGCACAGGCTTGGTGGGACCAAGCCTATCCCGAACCAAAACCCAAGCCAGGAGGTAAGGTTCCCGCCCATAGATTTACAAATTAGGCACCCATTTCTTAAAGAGTCGTTGCAATAAAAAAAACCAGACTGTGGGCCTGATCTAATGATTGTGACTTTTTATTTTGTATTCTATCGATTGGCAGTAGACAAAGAGAATATTTCTACCAACATTCTTTTTATTTGTCTTATTTTGAATCTAACATTCAGAAAAGATTGTTTCAACTCAAATTTTGGTGCCAAAATGGGATCAAATCAACGTAGAAAGAGGTTAAAGAAGAATCTTACACCTGAGGAGATTGCAGAAAATAGAGAGGAGGCAAAATGACAATGAGAAAGAAGAGAAAGACTTCGAAACCCGAATAATGTTGGAGCATCGAGTTCAAAAATTATTTCAAAAGAGGACAATGAAGACACCATAATGGATGTAGAGGTTGAAGAAGCAAAATCAGGTGCATCTTCTAATCCAATATTGGATATAGGTATGTCTTCACATCCAATTATTACAACTTATTCTGATAAAGATGTTCATGATTTGCTAGAAGCAAGTTACAATAGAAATGATTTAAATTTTATTCCTGAAAATAGATTAACAAGTTTAATTGGACGTGAAATTGTAGAAATTAGTAATGTTAATCATAATGATAAAGGAACTGAAAGTCAAACCCCAATTGAAACTGAAAATCAAACACCAATTCAAATTGAAATCAATAATGTAAATGTACACATAGAAACACCGATTGAGAAAGAAACTCATTTGAATGATAATGAAATAAATGAACAATTTCAATTAAAACACTAGTGCATTTGACCACAAATTTTGACCAAAATTTTTGACCAAAGTGCAAAATGGTTTTACTTGGTCGCATTATAAAGGATAAATTTTGTTTTTTTTTACTTTTATGCCTGTGTTGGTCAAAATTTCGACCAACTGTGGGTTGGTCAAAATTTCGAACAACATGGGCATAAAAGTTTAAAAAAAAGAAAATGCATCTCCATTTCATTTTATGTTGTGCGTGCACGAAGATCATATACGAACGGAGTGAAGCTGGGAGGGAAGATTGCAATTTACTACCTTTCTACCACTGCTCTTCACTATCAACAATTCCGAGTATGTTCTCTGCTTTTTTTTTTCCTGTGAATTGTAATGACAGTGATCTCCACATTGTGAAACATTAGCAGTTCATGTTGCCACTAGTGTTTCATTTTGCTTTGTCAACTAGATAATAGTAACCTTTGGTGTTTCATTTTGCTTTGTGAAAAATTAGCAGTTCGTGTTGCCACTGGAGATGGCCCTTCTAACCTTATGGCCCTTCTAACCTTTTCTTTAGCCATCCCTAGGCTTCACCAGGAGATTATTGATGATGCTAGCCAAAGGTTATATAAATCGCGCTAGAAATATATAGTTCTAGCGCGACTTATAGAACCTTCGGCTAGCATTGAATGAACCAAATGGGTGGGTGAATCAGTAATTTATAGAACATGGTTCAAACCATTGAATGAATCAAATGGTTTATGAAAATTATGGGAAAATGTTGTGATCACAGTGAAGAGCAGTGGTAGAAAGGTAGTGTTAATGGTGGCTCGGTATAACAGTGGGTGAACTGACCACATAAGTCATATATTTTATGCTAGGAAACATTCTAATATGTTGAGTCGATGGTGTTCCAATGACCAATTTGACACAGAAGTGTTGAAGAGGACACAAAGATTGATAAAGCCCTAAGTTTCAAGGGTTTGGGGTCCCAATTTGGGGGTTTGGTATCTGCAGAGCACTGGAGTCTAATTGCTTCAGGATTTGGGAAATTTAGGACATAAATAGGCACTATCTAGGAGTTGAGGTGTATAAGAGGTCATTAGTTTGCACTTCCTTTGTTATTTGAGCATTTTCATGTGTTAAAAATAGGGTATCAGTCATACTTACCAGTGTTTGTCCAAAATAACAATATAGAAGCTTTTGGTATGTTATAGAGTCTTGTAAAAGGTAACTATAAATGTGGTTATCTCATTAAGTGCTTTGAGAAAAGAAAGAGTTATTTTCATTACAAATTTGTAGCATGGCCAATAGGCAGGGTATTGGGCTTTGGGGTCCAATTTGTGAAAACTTTGTGAAGTGGGATCATAGGTTGTGTTGGGATATTGTAACCAAGAAAAGTGAAGACAATAAACTCAATTCCATCTTTTAGGGACCCTTTGAAATTGCGTTAAGAAGTCAGGCTCTTGAGCATTATAGGTTTGGGTAGGCTACAATGCCTATACCTCTAAAATTTCTAAAACTTAATGTGAATTGCAGTCATAGACTCCCTAGATCATCATGGAATTCTGTAATTCAGACAGTTCATTGCCTTGTCTATGTTATTTCTTTCTATCATTTGTAATTAGGATTGCCTCATCTTTTATTGGTGAAAACTTATCAAATAGTTATATTCCTTGTATATTCTATTGCTTTCTATTAATGCTTCAATATATATTTTCCTAGAAACCTTATCTTTTTCAAAAGAACCCATTTTAGGCTTTTGTAGACATGCATGAAAAATGTGGTAATATAGACGGGCAGTGAACTGTTTGAAAAATTACCTCAATGAAATGTGGTCTCATGTTTCTTAATTTGTCCCGAGAGCATTTCAGAAAGATACTACTCATAGTTCATAGAATTAACTTATCTCGAAGAGAAATATCAATAATAGAAGTATACCTATTTTTTTTTAATCAATATAATTTCATGAATTAATGGCTATGAATGAAATTCATGAACTTTATAAAGTACTTATCTCTTTATGTTAATTCTAATGGAGACACTTTATATTTCCTGGAAATCTCTCCAAAGATGCACTCGAGTCTAAACTGTTAGTTGCTCCAAAGAATGATGTCAAATTGTACCATAAAAGCCAAGAACATTCATGAACATCTCTCCAGTCCACTAGAAGAAATTACCTCCACATTGAAGAACCAAATCACAATGTACATAGACTCTTTCTCTTTGAGAGATGTCTCAGTTTTTCTCTATAAATCCTAGATGCTACAATCACTTTCACAAATTCCTTGAAAAATTTTCTAATGCATTGTTCAGTTAAGAAGAATGAGCCTTGAGAATATCGGTAGCCTCTGCATGAACTAATGCTTTATTTCCACCAAAGAACACTAAGGGGATTTTTAACAAAGGTTATAGTTGTATGTGCCTTTCTCAATATGTACAAAAATGAAGAGAAAAACCAAGCACGTGAGCTGCTTCACACATAGTTATGGGTTTTTCTATGATTGACATCTTCTTCAAATGGAACCTTCTCCCCTTTATAACATCCAATACGAAGGAGAAGTTACTCCTCTTCCTCATGTCTATTAAGAGTCACAACCCTTCACAATTACCACTTTTTGAAACAACACAACCCTTCATAATTTTCATTTTTTGAGAAGGTCACAAGCTTTCTTCTTTTTATTTCTTTCTTCTTTCATTAATCATCTCTTGATTTATATCCTCCATTCCCTCTTCTCCATAAATATGGATCCCTCTCTGAATTAAGTACTGTGTCATATTCTTATTGCCTGATAATTCAAACTAAATCTCCTTTTTCCGCTATTACCCTATTTCCACATCTGATTTCATCTCAAATATTATAATTCTTATTTTATCTGCTTTTATTTCTACCATAATTGTGTTGTGGACCTGCTCTAACTTGAGAATGCATTTTCCCTTCTATTCCTCTTCCATTCAATACCTATTTGTGCTTGCATATTTTGAGGAGACACATCTCTTTGGAAAGATGCACCCATTTAAAGGGGTCATATCTCGTCATTGCTGTCTTGTTGATTAGATCTGCACTTCTCATTCTTGATAAAAAAATTGCCCCCTTTCAAATGAAGCTGCCTTCTCCCTTTTATACCTCATAGTTTGAGGGAGTCACAACTTTTCCTCTCATGCCTTTTGACCATTCATTAACTTAATTTTAATTAAATTTATATTAAATTTTATCTTTATTTTTGTATTTTAATTTTGTTATTATTATTATTTAATATTAAATCCTATTTCAGAAAGGGGACATTACAATTAGTGAGACCATGTATCAAACATTTCGTTATCCTTAAATTATGTAGATAGTCTGAGTATTCTTACCAAACAAAAACAAGTCTTCCCCAATCCAACTTGAAACAATTTTTGGAAGCTACATCATATTTTGTGAAATGTTCAGTGCAGTCAATATGTTATAATGCTTCTTTCCTCCATGAATATGAACATAGGTGTTCCAGAAGTGATTTGTGAACCTCTGACACAAAAAATTTGAATTTAAAGGCCCCATAGGATTCTGGATCACCTAACTGAAATTTTTTCGTGTTTAGCAATTGTGGAGAGCATAGGATTTATCAATGTAATAGAGAATAATTATAATCTAACTTTATATTTACATATTTATCAATGTATATAGTAATATCAATTATTGATATTGATATGTATGTATATATATAATAAATTATTTCTCATATTAATCATATAGTCAATATTATTTATCTAATCGATGTTACAAACATCAACACTCCAATATTATTTACTTGCAAATATGGACCTCAAAAATATCAAAATATAATATGAGAATGGGAAAATTTGATTCGCTTGAATTTTAAAATCTTCATGTAGTTTGATTTGAAAATAGATTTAATTTACTAAACTATTCAAAACTTTCATCAAATTCAAAATTTTCTGTGTTGTGAAATGTACTAACTTTTTAGTTTGAGTTTTTTCCCTTCATTTTAATTAATCAATTTAACTTAATTATTCTTTAAGCAATGATAGAGGTGAAAATGGTGTGATTTCTAATAAAAGTTAGTCATAATTTAGATAATGTGTGGTTCTATTTATACAAATTTATACATTGGGTTTGTAAGTTTTTGAATAAACTGTAAACCCTTGTTTGCATAGTTGTGGCCAATATAAAAAAATTTGTTTTGACCAAAACCCAAAAACTGACAGGATCTTTTTTCTCAAATGAGGAAAGCCTCAATTCATTGATTCCCTCAACTAATATAATTGTCTCTTTATCTGCTCCCTATAGTCCTAAAGAAATGAAAGCTATGAATTAAGCTTCTCAATTTAAGCTCTAGTTTCTACATCCTTATCCTTTGAAATATTATATATATTATTGCCAATTGTGTGATCTATGACTCAATGGAGTCAATCTCATCCTTTATGCTTTTTTGAAAAACTAGGTCATTTCAAGAAAAAATGATAGAACACATACTTAACTTCATTAGCACATTCCTTAAATAATTTCAAGTGATGCTAAAATATATCAATTGTGTGCATTTTCATACTGATTAAAGGCTTCTACCTTTCTCTTATCTTTTATCTTACTTAAGGCATCCCACTCTTCTTTATTCTCAATGAGAGTGGAATGATCCTTGAAGGAACCTATTGAAAGCTTCAATTTTTGTTTTAGAAGCAATGAGGAATCAATGTTTACCACTTAAATTCATCACTTGTCTTAGTAGTGTCTTGAACCTTCTTAGTATTTTCCTCTTCCTCTTTCTCATTAAGCACTATAGTTTTCTCTAAAGGAACAATGTCCTATTCTTTGTTTCTAGTTGTGTTCCTTGAAGGAGGGACACCTATTTCACTTTGATCTTCTGCACCACTACTCTTTGGATGAGCAGTTTTCTTATCCTTCTTATCACTCTTCTTTGTTGTATCCCTCTCAATCATAGGAGCATCAAAGGAAAATATATATATATATATGTCTTGTGTGGATGCATAAGGTATATCCTAAAAATTAATATCATCTATAAGTGCTTATTACATAGGAACAACTTCAACCTTCTTCATCTCCTCTACTATTTTAGTAGTCATCTTTTTAGTTTGTTTCTTTTTCCTCTCTTTCTCTTCTTTGTCCATTCCCATGATGGTATTCACCCATTTTTTGGGGCTGGAACTCTTATGCCTACATTTGAGACAATTGGACTCTTTCCTCATTTGAGAAGGAAGACCCAAAAAATGAGGACCCCCTCTTTTCACTTGGCAGTATTGTGAGGTTTTCACACCATCACCCCCATTTCAAATGGGGACCCCCTCTTTTCGATTTGGCAGTATGAGTAGTGGTCTTAGTTGGTACCAATTTTCAAGTCTCCAAGTTTGAGAGATGAGTTTCAGCAACTTTGCCTCATTTACGAGTCAAGAGCTGGACCTTGAAATGTGAAGAGGAGAGAAAGATCTAGTGTTTGAGATTTGAGAGGTAAAGAGAAAGTAGGATGCACCATCAATGGTGACAGTGCATGAAAGTTGTTATGAGAAACAAATCCAAATGGCATTGATATGGGTGTGAATTCAAGTCTGAATTAGATTGTGAACAAGGTATGAAATTGAGGTGAGAATGAGTAAGATCCAAGTATGATAAATGGACAAGTATGAATGTCAACATTCAGTTCAAGAATGAATCCCACTAAAAATGGAGGCAAAGAGAGTTATCACAGACCTAATTTCAATGAGGAATGACCAAGCAGAGTTTAGCTTTGGATGAGCTATGCCAATAAAGTAACTCCCATTACAACCACTTTGTAGCTCATTCAATAATAAATAGAGGCCACATACATTTCTTTTTAAATAGTGGCTATTAAATATATCATGCTGGTAGACCTGATGTTAAAATACATTTTGTATACAGGCATTTATTGCTTATGTTAATGATGTAATAAGACCCCATTAGTTATGCCAATAAAGAAACTCCCATTACAACCACTTTATAGCTCATTCAATAATAAATAGAGACCACATACCTTGAAGTGTGTGCCATCCAATTCTCTCAAACTTGATGAATATGTTCTTTCAACATTTGTAGCAGAGCAAGGAATCCATAGGAAGTGTATGCTGATTTAGAGAGAGGAAACCCACAAAAATAAAGTTGGTATCTAAAAGGGAAGAAATATGTTGTGGACCTGCCATCTGAGGAACAATTGCAGCACAGATGAATTGTGGTAGAAGGCATGGGTAAAACATGATTGGGTATGGATAAACAATACCAATAGTTTACTATCCAGATGAAGAATTATCTGATACATCTAAAAAATAAATTGGATTATGGAAGCTCTGAAGATTGCTTTAGGGAGATTTAGAATTTAGCAAGCATTTTTCTAGCGTCTCTTTTGTGCATTTTCATCATGAAGGTAACAATGCAAATAATGCCTTAGCTAACGTGAGGATTCTCCAAGACCATCTCTTTTTCCTTCAATGATGATGTGGAATCATGAACTTTTTTAGGAAGCATTCTACTGGATGATAAGTCACCTTGATTACTTTAAAGAGTATCAACTTGTCATTCCCAATGGTAGTTGTCTCTTAATCATTGGTTTGTTATATTTTGATGTGACCCTTTGTTCTATCCTTCATGTATGTTGGTATTGAAGGCATTTGTATTGATGAGAGCTATTTATTTCAGTCACTGCTATGTTCTCACACATGTCATTGCTCTATTTCTCATGGTATTCTAGGTTTTGAGTTATCTTTCTTGTTTGATGCTTTAGTATGTTTCCTAGTGTCTACATTTTGGTTATGTATAAGGCAATTTAGTTATTCCCTTGTGTTCCATCTATGGGTAGTAAGGGCTTCCCTTTGGTAACAAGAGACTTGTTCATGTTTATCTATAGGTTGCAAACAAATCATCCTTCTTCCACCAATGAATCATTCCATTCAAGAAAGACCATGTCTGATGATATCAACACAAAAAAAAATAGGGAGACAATTGCTAGACTATGGTCTAACTTAAAAAGAAAGGGTGATGGAAAATGTTATTGTCCTTGGAAACTTTGTAAGGGCTTAAAGACTCGAAGATATCTAATCAAAACAGCTGAGGAACATTGTAGGCAACATGGTCACATTGAAGGGGGAAACGAATTTCATCCATTGGTATGTATTTTAATATTTTATAAAATACATAAGACATGATTTGATGATGAAAAAATGGTCATGGTTAATATAAGGTCATTATTTTCATATAGGTCAACGTCCCTCAATTTCATGTTATGGACCATGACAATCTGGAGAATGTGGATTTCCAAATGAGGGAACATGGAGGTGTGAATATAGAAGTAGAAGGTAATGATATCATGGAAGAAGACCACGATGATGAAGAAGATCAAGATGATCACGATGATCAAGATGATGATGATGTTGATGCAAAGCTTGATGTACCTATACTTGAGAAGGCACACGAGCCCCTATATGAAGGCTCTGAAACAACTCTTCTTGCCACTGTATTGTTGTTGGTGAACTTGAAGGTTATGAATGGTTTATCCAACATAGCAATGACACGTATGTTAAGGTATGTCATCTTTTTTCATTATTTTAGTCATAATTTCCTTACAATTAATATTGGGTGAATCGTGTAGCAATTAATATTCTTTAAATTAACAAATTATATTTTTGGTCATAGGTTGATAGGTGAGTGTTTGTTACCACCATCAAACATTCTACCTCACTCATACCAAGAATTATCTTCCATTATGAAAGATATTGGAATAGAATATCAAACAATACATGCATGTTCGAATGATCATATTATATATTATAAACAGCATGAATTTGCAATAGAATGCCCTATTTGTCATATTAGTAGATATCAATCAGATCAAATAACTAAAAAGGTGCCTCGCAAGGTTCTTTGACATATTCCCATTATTCCACATTTGCAATGATTATTCAAGTGCAATAGCTTGGCACAATTTATGGATTACCATGCACGCAATAGAAGTCAGGATGGCATTATGCGAATGTCTGCAGATGGCTTGGCATTTAAGGAAATAGAAGAAAAATGGCCACACTTTAAAGAAGAACCTCGTAATCTCAAGCTTTCATTGGCAGCGGACGGTGTCAATCCGTTTGGAGAGATGAGATCTACTTACTCGGTGTGGCCTGTTTTTGTTATCAACAATAACATTCCTCCTTAGTTGTCCATAAAGAGGGAGCACATAATGTTGTCACTGATTGTTCCAAGTATTTTTTGATTTAATGGTCATCTAAATTAATTTATTATTAATAATCCATCAAAATGGTCATAATAATTATGTAATGTTTTTGTTCATTCAACTAGGTAAGTACCAAGTTAAAGATATCAATGTATATATTGAGCCCCTTATCGATGAGTTGATGGTGTTATGGAATGGGGTCACTATGTATGACATCTCTAGACCAATAGGACAAAGACAATTTCAATTCCATGCAATGCTTGTATGGACAATACATGATGCCCCTGGGCTAACACATTTTTTTGGTATGTTCTCTTCTTAATGCCTCTTTTTTGGTATGTTATAGTGCTAACACAAAGTTAACACATTTAATCCAATTATACATGATCTTGTAGGTCTTCAGACAAAGGGAAAATTTGCATGTCCAGTTTGTGGTCCAAAGACAAAATCTCATCATTCAAAAAGTTTGATAAAGTAGGTGTTCGATGAGAATAGACACTTTCTCCACAGAAATCATAAGTACCGAATTACTGAAAAACATTTTTTCAATGGGAAAGAAGAGACTACATCAAAGCCACGGAGAATGACACCTCACCTATGGAAGTTGGCATACAATAAAATAAATCATCGAGGTAATGTCATTCCATCTGATGGGTTTTGTTTCAAATTTATATTTTGATATTGTGTTTTGTTTACTGATGATATAATTGATGCTTGTGAAGGTCGTCAAGGCATCAATGACCAACTTCCAAAAGGACTAAAGTGTTATCCTATGCAATTTAATAGGTTGCCGTACTATGAGCAACTTTCAATCGTGCATTTATTTGATCCTATGCATATTGGAAAGAATGTAATAGAGACATTATGGAAAATATTGGATGGAAGGCGTGACAAAGACCAAATTATCAAAATTTGTAGTGACATTGAAGAATCCAACCATGCAATGAAAAATTTTATTCGATCAAATAACAATGGAGACCAGATTGATACAAGTGCCCTTCCATGGTTATTGTCGGAGCAGCAGAGCAATGCTATAAAAGAAATTATAAAAAAAATATGATTTCCCACAGGATTTGCTACGGACATAAATGATCTCATATCAAAGAAAAGTGAATTTGGGCCAGGGATCAAAACACACAATTGGCATATATTTATTAAGGTAATTAATATTATTTTGTATTCACTATATATTTTTATACTACATGTGGTTTTCATTGCATTCTTTTATAAAATATTGACAAGATCATTTTACAAATATTGCAGTACATTCTACCTCTATCTCTCCCACACCACTTTGCCAATAGTGTCAAACAAGTTATATATGATCTTGGAAAATACATGAGGTGGTTGTCATCTAAAGAAATCAATAAAGAAGATATAAAATACTGGAAGAGAAAAATTCCTCTTCTTATGTGTGAAATGCAAAAGTGTCTACCTTCAACTTTTTTCAATGCACAAGAACATTACCTCATACATCAAGTGGAGGAGATTGAATTGTGTGGACCTGTACCAACTAGGTCAATGTAGATGGTTGAGAGGCACTTGAAATTTTTGAAAGGCTTGGTTCAATAGAGAGCACATCCCGAGGGTTCTATGGTGGAGGGATATATGGTATACCAGACCATGGTGTACATTAGTGAATATCTTCCTAAGTTTGCAGCAAAGATCCATGTAGATTGTATTTGGGATCCCAACTCCATTAACAAATTTAAAGGGGAGTACTTGATGGGAAAAGGTAGATTGAGGAAAGTGAGAGGTAAATCTAAGATGTTATTGTAGTTAATTAATTCTTATAAATTTGGTCGAGAGTGGGATGCAATAAATCTAAGATGTTTTTGATACAGCTGGTCGAGAGTGGGATGCAATACATTTGTATATTGCAAACAATCTTGATTGGATGACGGTATGGATTGAACGATATCAACAAAATGGTTGCTCATTAACATGGGAAGGTGTTGCTTCATTGGTTAGAGAAGCTCATCGTAATAGAGATTCCAATGTTACTCCAATGGTAATTGATCTAGCACATGGTTTAAGAGGTGGACAGGTACGTACAAATTTATTAATGATCATGACTCGTATGTTTCATATCAACTCATGATGAAAATAATTTACACACTTGAAAAATTGTAGGTCAAGCACCACAAAGCTATGTACTATCATGGCCACAAATTTCAAATAAAAAAGTTGGATGACACAAAGAAAACTTGTGATTCTGGGATAAGTGCAGTTTTTGAGGTCACCAATATATCATCTAGAAATGACATACATCCTCAACAATCTCAAAATCAATACTATGGTATCTTAGATGATATAATTGAGTGCAACTTTAACTCCTTCAAAGTAGTTCTATTTTTTGTCAAATGGTACAGGCTACGACTAAATCAAAATGATCCAGATAGAACTGTTATTCAACATGATAATGGATTTACAATGATTAATACAAGGTCATTTGAGCCAGTTGGAGATGAGCCCTATGTTCTTCCAAGCTAGTGTGAGCAAGTGTTTTACTCAAAGGTTCCACATAAACAGGGTTGGTCATTTGTTGTTAGACATGATCCAAGAGGAAGGCCGATAAAGTATAATGTTATGGAAGAAGAAGATACCGAAGATGATGAAGAAGCAGATGATGATGATGATGATGATGATGATGATGATGATGATGATGGTGATGGTGATGGTGATGGTGATGGTGATGGTGATGGTGATGGTGATGGTGATGATGATGATGATGATGATGATGATGGTGATGATGATGGTGATGGTGATCATGGCAATGATGATGATGGTGATGCTGTTGATGGAGATGATGATGGTGATGATGGCGATGATGGCGATGATGATGATGATGATGATGATGATGATGATGATGATGATGATGATCAATGACATAATTGAAATTGTTACATATTTATTGTGTTCAATTCTAATGATTACGACATATGTGATTTATAATTACCAATTTTTTGTTTACGATGCTCAATTAATTGTTATTGATACATGTATATTTGTGTTTGATTATCACCCTTTTTGCAAATAGGCAATTGACTACAGACATTGTCACCCCGGCCTTCTGTTGACGATCTTGCATTCCATACATAAGGTAAATTTGTTCATGTTTACGATGTTGCATATTGTTCATGTTATCTTCTAAGTTATTTGTAGCATACGTATCATGTAATATTTAGCTAACTTAAGATAAATGATTAACATATGCAGGAAATTTGACCCCTTTGGCATGGATCATGCACAGTGACATGGATCGGCATGTATAAGTCAATAAATAGACATAATTTTCTTATATTCTTCTTGTTTATCACTGAGAACGTATGTTATAAATAGACATATTATATAATCATATAATGTATATATAGACAAAGAAGAACCGTACGTATGAGTCACGACTTGATTATTCTATATATATTGATGTGGCAATATCTCATTTGATGGATTGCAGCACCCACCAAATAGGTACTTGTCAGATCTATCTACATCGAATGAGGGAAATGAGGGAATGCTAGATGAAAGTTCTACATGTAGTACGGCTAAAATAGGGAGATCAACTAGAGGTCAAAAGATTAGAAAAAAATTTGATAAACGCATGGAATATTTCCTTGCTAATGGGGGGTCATGTTCTTATGATGATGAGACCAAAGGCAACATCAAGGTGCCCTTTCGGTACACACACATTGAGAAAGAATGGGTACCCAATGAGCTACCTCCAATTAATACTGATTTTTGTGTTAATGAGAGGATATATCGCATTGCTCCATCCTCATTACATGGTTTGGGCCTATTTTCCATGGATGGGATAAAGGTATATTACAACAGAGTTGTTGAATTGTTCAAGTATGTCAGTCCGTGTTACAATTACAATGATTGGATGTAGATTTTTCAATATAAAAAAAGTATGCGTAGGTATGCACTATCAGTGAATTATATACAAAGGAAAGAAATTGATCAAAGTAAAAGATTTGCAATGTACATTGATGGGAGACCAAAAGCAACAGGTAATATTGTGAGTTTTATAAATAGTACGTGACCTTCGTCAACTAATAAGCAACCCAATTGCATATTTGAGGTGCGTGAGGGGAATCAATTTTTTGTATGTGCAATAAAATCAATAAGTGCAAGGGAAGAACTGCTAATAGATTATCATTTAAATTGCATAGATACAAACAAAGTTACTATCATGAGGGTGGTAAGTACTATATACCATTTTATTAATAAGTTTTTTTTTCCTAAGTCTATTGCTTTTAGTTCGCTAAAGTTTTTATATTTAATCTTTGTCACAGGACGATATGGATCCCACACATGATAGAGGCCACGAGGATGCTCCTCCCACTTGTTCTTTAGCAAAGGTAAACCTTATTAAAATTGTACAAATTAGATAGTTGAGAAATGTTATATTATTACGTTATTTTATTTATGGTTTTGGAGTTTTTATGATAGTTTTACTGATATTCCTGTCACAATTTGATGTTCAGGATAAGGGAAAAGCACCCTTGACAGTAGAGGCAATAGCTACCCCTGAGGATGATGATCTTTTTGTAGATTCACCTAATGTTATAATCATGTTGAAGAAAAAAATGAAACAAATCAATAAAGATATAATTAATATTTTGTATGAAACAAATCCAACTGAGGAGATGCTCATGAGGCTAACTGAATTGAAAGCACTCGCACATCAGTATCAAGTAAGAAGTAATGAATCTTTAGTTATAACAAAATTTCAATAAAGGTTAATATTTTATACTCTTTTATGTTGTGAAGTAAAATATATGTAATATGTGTTCTTGTTGCAGGATTTTATGGAATCTCTAGTACCTGGTCAAGGACAATGTGCGGATGAGGCCGGTACTAGTAGACCTCCGGCCGCCTCAGTTAAATAATCCTTTAGTTGACAAGTTACAAGGAATTTTTATTTGGGAACATTCAAAAACTTCTCAAGTTAACTCTTACTTTTATTATTTCAAAATGTCTTTGCTAACAATGTATTGTTTAGGTCATCAATTGTAGGAGACTCCTCCTAGCCAGGTTGTCCATAGAAGATTGTCAAGTGCAATGTCGGCCACAAGGGCCATGCAAATATCAACACCTTCAAGGGCTATGGAAACTGGTAAATCATTGTTTTACTATATTTGGTATTGTGCTAATTATGATTTCATAATTTGTACTTTAATCTTGGGTGCATCACATAGTGGATTATTTTTTTGGAGCAGGAGATACCCCGGTGGCACCAATTGGTACACCAGATACTGATCAATCCACATGTATTGGTGATAATTCACCACCATTTCCTGGATCTACCCATGTTACTAGCACAGGAGCTACGCATACATCATTATTGATTGACAATAATGAATCAATGCCTATAAAATGTCCTCAAATTCCAGGTACTTTAAATAATTATTTTTTATATTGTAATATGCATTTACCTATTCATAACAAGTTTTGGATTGATTATCCCATGACATTTTTTGTAGGAAATGATACGTTTTATAAGAAGCTTTATGACCTCACATTGCATATATTCGGGCCCACCATACGTACAAGGTGGAACATCATAAGCGAACTAAGTTTATCCCACTATTTTTTTTTCATATCATTAATTGGTACAGTATTTTTCCTTTCATTCCGGTCTTTTCTTTTAGTGGCTATATCTAACAATTTTGTGTTTTTCCTTAAAAGGTGAAATTTGCAAGAAAAAAGTTTAAAAGATCAGCTCATCAAAGATTTACAGCATGAGTTTGGTAATAATATTTTTGATGAGAAGAAAATTTTAGAAAGAGCTTGCAAACATCTTAAGACCGTGAGGGACGCATATAGAAAGAGTCTCGTCCAGAACCCAAAGTATGAGTGTCCTCCCTTTATTTCAGTGAGGGATTGGAATGAATTTATTTTAGATGCAAAGGAGAAAGCAGATGCTCAAAAAGGAGTTTCACCAACAAATGTGAGAAGGTATGCAATAGTATTAACTACTAGTGATAAGGTCTTTGGCATGGACTTTTGAGATGATAATTAAATTTTGAATGCAATCATCATTTTTCAATATAATATCTTGGTATGATGTTTTAGACATTTTCACCATTGAATGCAATGTGTTCAGCATTTCAAAGTTTCATTTGTTATTCCATATAGATGTTTTTATAACCATTTTTTCAAACTTTTCATAGGTTGCAAGACACTTCAAAGGCAACAAAGGCTAGGCTGCAAAAGATTGGGCAACACAGACTTAGTACTGGAGGATATTTGAAAATTAAAGCTCGCATTGTAAGTAGCAGTAAATGAATTACAGAGAAAAATTATTTATAAAATGCAAATAATTTTGTTTAATCAAAAAATGCAGGGCTCTGATTTTAATGTAGAGGCCACGGAAGAACACAGAAAAATTTCCTTCAAGGAAGGCTATCAAGCCATGGCTGAACGCCTACGGCAAGCTTCCACTAGCCCAACCAAAGAGTCTCCTGCATCATGTGCACAAGTAAATATGCCAAAAAATCTATTAGAAATTGAATACTTGAGCAACAATCAATTTGATAATAATGTCCATTACATTGCAATGTAGCCTCTTAATCATGACATAGATCATACACCGCTTCATGAAGCCCCTGATGTGCATCATACTGTCCAAGGAAGTGCTCATTTGCTATTTAAAACTAATTATGTAATTATTAATACAATTTAACATCTTAAATTGAACTTGGTGTAACATTTTTGTGTATATTTTAGAGGATACAGAATCAAGTCATGCTAAACGAGTGCCGGAGGATGTTTAGACTGATCACCATGTAGATCATGTGGCACATTCAGGTAAAGAAAATCTATGTTTTGTTCTTTTAAATTAATTTTTTGATTTATAGTTCTTTTAATTACCTAAATACTTGTAATTCAATAATATAAAATAGCGTGAGTTTAACTCATGAAGTAGTTATTGCAGTAGACCCCCCTTCAGCGCAGCAGCCTCCTGTTCCTTAACAGATGAGGAGGAGACACATGTTGGGATTAGAATCAATAGAGGAGGGGAATGATGAGGACATTGATCTTCCTCTTAGAAATTATATGATTAAAAAAAATTGCAAGAAACCCAAAAAGAAATGATTGTAATTAACATTTATTGCTAATGAAAGAACATTGTCTTAATGGATGTAATTTTGTACTAGTAATGTTGATGAACGATGTGTGTTAATACGTGTTAATGAATTATTCATGAATGTTGTGTGTTAATGAATTATGTGTTCATGAATTATTTATGAATGTTGTGTGTTAATGAATTTTATGTGTTAATGAATGTTATCATGTGATTATAATGATTGAATGTTATATTTCAAAAATGGATGAATGAATGAATGAATGTTATTAAATGTTAATGGGGAATTTAGAGTGATGTTACGGGGGGGGGAGGGGCCAAATGAGCTTCCACCTTCACATGGTTGGCCTTGTTTAGTAGAGAATATTAAACTATTCTTGAAACCAAGTGAAGCTCAAACTTTAAAGACAAGCTTAGAGTTTTTGATGCAGAGCCTTCTAATATCCCCTTAAGGAACCCTGTTCAACTCGAGGATTCAACAACATCTTGGAATCCACTCAAGGAACTAGAGTTCAACTTGAGGATCAATAAGAAGTCCCTGACTTTAGGATATCAACCAAACAATCCTCTGCAATAGGTTCACTACCTTGATTCATTTTAGACAACTTATCAATTCACTTTGTCCATGTTCCAATTTCCCTCTCCTTGGGAACACTCCTAATTCACCTTTCATGCAATCACCTCTTGATTTCTGTCTTCAAGGATTCCCTTGATCCTTCTAAGGCTTCAAAAATCCTCAAATAGCCTAACTAAGGAGTTCCAACCCCTACCAAGCATTAACTCTATCCCAATCTTCAAAACTGCCTTTTCTAGGACTGTCCAATTAGCCCTGTCCTGCCAGTAAATTGCACTTTTCTCTAAAATTCCTCAAACACCATGGTGACTTCTTCACCTTTCCAGATACCCTTTATGGAGTTCTTCAAACCTTGATAATACCAATCCTTCAACTTGTGACTGTTGTACACTTCTATGACTGTCCCTATCAGCCATTAGGCCTAATTAGCCCTCCTCTTCCAAAGAAACTCCTATTTACACTTACTCTCAACCTTCCAACCTTTATATAGTCTCAAGGAATCTAATAAACATTAGAATTCCTCAATTAGTTTAACCCTCCAAGCTTTCCTAGATACTTTTTCATCAAACCCTCCCTTTAAGGGTTTCTATCCTAGGGCTTCCTAGAAAAGACCCTAAATCAACTCACAAAACCTTTCTAATGGCTCAAACACCTTCAAAAAAACTCTCTCAATTGTTTCCAACACTTATTTACCAATTCCACCCTCAACTTGTTCATATTCACCACGTGGTGCTTCCCAAATGCACCCTTCACTGCCCGTTCAACAGTCACCTACTGTTCCTTTCTCCTTTCACTGACACCTACATCCAGATCATGATAAAAACATAATATTTATAGGCCTTAGTACATCTCCCATAGGCGATTATTAGAACACAAACAATTATGGGTACTTTCCCCTTTTTAATCACAACAAAAGTTGACAATTCCGATTTACATGGAGATCCAATTAGAATCAACTCTAACATACTTCACAGATTAAAAGCCTGTTGTTTAAGCTTTACAAAGCTTGTTGCCTATAGATTGTAATTTGCAGTATGTACTTCATTCTATATATGAATAAGCTAGCTAGTTTGTTAATTAATGGCCCAATTTCTTTGAGAATTTGCCAGCCTTTTCAGAAGTATTTTTGTTTAGGATGTCAAAGAGATATGAAGAAGAAGAAGAGAACTTCTGTGAATTGAAGTGTCAAGAGGGTGGTATTTATCTTTTGACATTTGGAGGGCATGAAAAGCATGTGTAAGCTGCCTCACTTGCATTTTGAATTTTATAATTCTATCAAATTTATCTTGCTCATTTGGTTTCGCTTGTGCAGGTTTGGGCCTGGGGAAATCCAAAATATCAATGAAGCTTTGAATAAGGTATAAAAAGATATTCATAAATTCACAAGGTATGTGATATTTGTTGGGTCATTGTATTTCATTATATCAATGGTTCTAAGGATAATTTGGCAGGTCGAGGGGGATAGAGATGCAACAGTTCTTGTCACAATGAATGAGGTAATTTACACCATTTTTACAGGTTGGGTTGGATCATGAGAATAGTTATATAATTTGATAAGTAGGAAATATTTTTTTACAGTAAGTTAAATTATGATATTATTATCATAATTTAACTATGTAGTTTTATAATTAGTTTATTGACAAATGTTTCATGAATAGTAGTTCATAATAACCTTTCTTTTATGAGAATGAATGGAACACTTAGTACTCATTGCATCTTGATGATGCTCATAGAGGTGAAATGCTACTTCCCAGCAAGTCACTCATCCCAATATTATTCTAGTTCAAGTGCTCTTTACTACGAAGGTTCCTCCAATGTTAAGCCCACTTTGCTTGCAACCCCATTTGCAAAACATTCAGCAAGTTTTGTGCCTTGTGAACCATTCATTAAAAAGCCTCTTAAGCTCATCAATTGATAATTAAGAGATATTTTCCACAAGTTTTCAAATTGTGATATTGCAATCATCATTCAACCGTGTAGCTTTATGGTTAGCTTATTGACAAATATTTCATGAGTAGTGATTCACATGAATCCATCTCTCATGAGAATGAATGGAACACTTAGTGCTCATTTCATCTAGGTGATGCTCACAGAGGTGAAGTGATGCAGGGGCATCCATCATGCAACCAAGGAATTCCATGGTACCAGGTGAAGACAAGAAGGACAAGGCATCTAGCCATGTCAACTGGAATATTCTAAAGCCAATCATGGCATATTTTCATGGCCAAAGTACTTTAATGGTCAAAGGTCCTGATAAAGCCTATGGGCAAAATGATGTAACAAATGGCATATGAGCCATGAAAGGGTAGTAGGATGTAGTTTCATGTTTTAAGATATTCAATAAGGTCATTGGACCAATTATGAGTCATTAGCATAGGTCTAGATATTAGAAAAAGCATAAAAAGCATATCTTATAATTTGAATTCAAACTCAAACGGTCACTAAGTATTTCTGGATGGAAACTTAAGATTTAGTATTTGTCTTGTTTAAATAAACATTCCAACTACCTTGGTTGGTTGGGCAGTCAGTTAGAGGTCTATTTAAGATGTCACAGCCTTAGGCAAGGAGGAGGCATGGTTTTGTATGAAGTACACAAAAAAACTGTACGGACAGGCAATGAATCAATGAGATTTTGAAGTTTTCTTGGTAATTTGAAGCCCTCTTTGATGTAGAAATCTTCCATAAATGTTGGTAAGGAATACTTAAGTTTTTTTGAGTTGAATTTGGTGAATTTAATAACACATTTCAAAACTTATTACTGTTGTCATGCCAAACATACAGTTTTGCATTGTTTTTTTCAAATGAATAAGTGAGGGTTCCATCCTATGAATGTATATCTGACCATGGGATGGACCTTGATGGTTCTAACATGTTTAACTAACCATGAAAATGCAAGGAAAGTGAAGATTTGCAGGATAGGGTGAAGCATATGCAAATTTGAGTGGTGTAGGGATTGATTTAAGTACCCAAATGATGCTAACAGTCACACAGCCGTACATCTAGATTAAGGAGGTGTTATTTTTGTTGGAGAATATTTTAACACATGTTTAATACATGGTGAAACCTGAAGTTTGGGTCTTGGAAGTGCCAGATTGACCTAGTTCAATGATGCCCTAGGAAATGAGGGTTTTAATGCATGTAATTGGGGTTTTTGTACCAAAACACTTCATAGTCTAAAATTTATTAGTGATTTATTTAATTAGGCATTAATAATGATGGTCCTATGAATTTCATGGAGTTTGGATGCATTCAGAGCATGGTTGCTTTGTAAACCCACCTAATTAGCCCTCTAAAAATAGTCTCAATCATGTTTTCTGGTAATATTTTCCATAGTAACAATATTTAAGTTTTGGATATGTTTTAGTACAATAAAAAGGGTATTCATAAATATAATTACCTTATCAATTGTTTTGGAAAAAAATTGAGTTATTTGGGTTTTAGTGTTGTTGGAGGGCTACTAGCCTGTCAACTAGACCTAATAGTTAGTTTTGGGGATTTGATGATTGGAATTGCATAAAAGGTTGAAACTGATTGATTCTTGTCTAAAACATCTATTTTATACTATTTGTGTCCACCCTAGGCATTTGGAGGCAAGATTGAGTGTTTTGTGGGTATTTGACCTTTGGAGTACCTTAAAGGCTTGTGGGATCCTTGTAGAATTGAACAAGTTTTGTGTGAAACCACCACTTCTACTAACCACTCTACATCATGAAGCACTAGGACTATTTTTTTAATTTTTTATTATTTTGGAATGCTAATGAAAACTATGAATGAATGTTATCTAAGGTGCATGTAGTATACCCTAAGATAGATAAATGTAAACCTTATAAGGAAATACCTAAATGATGTTGGGAACTATCTTGAATTCAATTTTGAGGAAAACAAAATTATAATTATGACAAGGTGTTTATGAATAAGAAAAATTTAGACAAGAATGACAAGCATCCAAGAAAAGGTGGACATGAAAAGAAGATAACTATATTTAAAGGAAGTCAAGATAATGTGCAAAGCCACTATAGGAATGTCCTCAAAATATGTACCCTCTAATTTGGAAAATGACTCTAGAAAGTGTAATTCTTGACCCTAGGATGTGCAAGCTATGTTTTTAGATTTTTAGATTTTTTGAATCTAAGATGAGGACTATTCATTATGAAAATGACTAAGAAAGGTTATAAACTCTCAATATAAGAATGCCACTAAAATGCAAGGTATGAACTTATAATTTGCAAGCGTTTCCAATCAAAATATTCTAGATAAAGGAAAAACGATATATTTATGACCCATGCTATTTTGTTTCTCTATGTGGGACATTTTTTAGGACAAGTTTTGATGATTCATAAACACAAAAATCACACAATCACTTATGGTTGTAGGTATGACTAAAATGAAATGTTTTGTCTTTATTCTGTCTACTATATGAAAAAAGGCAAAGTGTGAAATCTATGAAAATCACTTTCTTGCATGAGTTTAAAATGAAATAAGGAAAATTCTATGATGCAGGAAAAAGAAATGAATCTGATAAATACCCCTCGGTATTCAGCATTTCCCCCAGATTATGAGCTACCAACAAATATTGCAATAATTACACTTCAGGTAAATTTCGCATTCTTTTCGAGAGGATGATGAATATTTTAAGGTTTATTTCAAGTAGATTGTTTGGGAGAGTCATTTATATTTATTTTTTCCTCCTTTAGTTTTTATTTTACATTGAACATGCAATTTGGAGAACAAGAACTGGAGGATAAGCTTACTTTATTGCGTTTAGCACATCTTTATGAGGTAAATTTGAACTTTATATAAACTGAACCATTTTGTTTGTACAAAACTATGGTCTGAAATTGTAAAATTATAAAAACATTTGGCAAAATGTATGTTGTCCTGTATTCTTGTGCAAATTGGAGAAGATGACAAGTTTTCAACCCCCACAAGAGTTGATCTTCAAAAACTATTTCTAGGACGGAAGGTATACTCTTTTACAAATGGACCTTACTAGCTTCTGATGCCCTATTTTTTCATGTGGATATCCAATTACTCCTTTGTAAGATTGATGGCATGTGTTTGTCCTTAGTTGTATAAATCTTGCCTCAAACATTTATTCCAATGCGCTGCCTTCGTACAACCAAAAAATCATATTTATGCGTGTCATAAATGCAATTTTTCATAGTTAAGGATAAATCTACTTTGGCAACATGTGTCTACTAAAAAATCATTAAAGTGGTTATTATAGATTATCACTCTTTCAGTCCTCTTTGACATTACCTTCTTTATTGATTTGTATACTCTCATCTTTTAACTATTATGTTCAGGGACAAAGAAGCCCATATAACTTGATACTAGAAAAAACATTTGACAAATTTGCAAACAATTGTTCACTTGGTGAAGCAAAAAATGTTTTGTAGTACAGTCTGCGAAACAAGAGCCATCTATCTCTATTTCATTGTTGAACACTTGGATATTTGAAAATCTGATCTGCCATTTTGTTTGATTTTATTTCTACATTCTTAAGACTCCACAACATATTATGTTGGTGATTTAGTTCTTCATTAAGTTGTTTTTCAATTGTTATAAATCAAAGGTAAGCAGTCACAAGAAAATTTAACAAACACATTTGTATGTTAGCATGATAGGATCAAGTTAAAAGCATTTTCTAAATTCATAATTATAAGACATTGTTGTCATTTTAATGAATTCAATATGCATAACAATAGAAGCCTATAGAAGCCTTAGTTATAGGTATAACAATAGAAGTTTGTTTTTCAACTTTCAAGGATAGTATTATACATAATCATTAAATTGGTCATTGATGCAATTTCCAAAACTGAATTCTACTGTATATTTTTTTATTTTGCCTTGTAAGTACACTTCTTACAGGGGCATCACAGGAAATCAGTCAAAATTAGTTTCCTTTGGTTCTTTCTACCTCCTCAAAATTTGTATTTTCAGTTCAAAAGTGATAAGGGAACTTTGTTTCTGTTATCTAATATTGAAAGATATGTTGTTTTTGTCATCGCCATATGGTACATGGATTATACAAAAGCTCTGCTGGGTCAAAAAAGTTTAACCTTTTAATGTTGAAATTTAAAATGGTCTTTAGATATTATAAAACAACTAGAAAGCCTGAGGACAATAATTGGAAACTTTTTGAGAAGGATGTCTTTTCAAATTATTAATATTTTTTCAAGTCAATACAAATTACAAACACTGGAGAACTTAGTTCAATGAAGATATGACTAGTATTGATCATGGAATCGTGAGTTGATCTCCAACAATTTTGGTAGGCTTAACAAATGCAATAAATGAGAATTATAAATAAAGGCTTTCTATTTGTCCTATTTAGCAAAACCTCAATTGTTGATTATATATTGTTCTAAAGTTCAGTCCTTGATGGCTGTTGACATTTATTGGTGATTTCTGAAGAGGAATATTGAAGTCAGTCATATACATCTTGGTGGCAAACCAGAAATAAATGTTCTTGAAATAGATATATGAAACAACAAGTGAACACTCTGGGTACTTGCAGTTGATTTCTCAATATTATTTTGTTATTTTCTTTTTGATGTTATTAATTAATGCCTTTTAAAAAATTTGAAGTTCAAATATGTAAACTTATATTATTGAGGCCTGTGAACTGAGGGGACTTGCACCCTACTTTTCTGTTGGAACATGTCACGTCAGCAAGATGGATGTCATATTATTTGACCTAGTTTCATTGTGTTATTGTATCTCTTAAATAGTTTGACCCGGCTTGTCCATACGAATTCCTTTATGCTTTTTCACATGAGCTCACTACATTAAACAATTTACTGCTATGATTTTTCATGTACAAAAACCATCCCAATTTAACATTTCTAGGTTATACCATCCCAATATCATGTGTTTGATTAAATATGTTATCATGTGTTTGATATAACCATATTATCTCCAATCTTCATCGCTGTGCTATTTTGGTCAATTTTTACTTTTCATTTCCTATGATAACCATTGAGAAAATAAACACACTTTCCTTGAAGGATGGAATAAGGTCTTGAAAATATAATCATAACTATTTAAAATGTTGTAGAAAACAAGCCATGCATAACATACGATTACCCTTTATTGCTGGTATTTTTCTTCCAGAGAAATCTTTAATGGGTAGTTATTATAAAAAATACAATTGAACATATCATTATGGCTTTATTTAATTTAATATTTGCCTTTTAGGTCCTTGCATGATCTTTACTCTCCCATCGCTCATTCCCTTCTCATGGGTGATTGACCCTATCTATTGAATCATTTATATATACATTGGGGGATTAAAAAAATTGCATGTACATGTTCACATTTTCTTTGAGTCGGAATATCAAGAATAGTAGGAAGCTGTGGTCCCTTTAATGAGTTTAGATGGTAGAGTCAAAGATTAAATGGTATATTTGCTCTAATTGTTGAACTATTTGTTTTGCATGATTTTGTAGATTGAAGAAGTTGTCAAGTTCAATCTTTTTGCGGTTCAGGAAAAGTCAAAAATGACATCATTGGACTGGCAAATTGAAGGTGAAGAGAATGATATGCATGAGCCATCTAAGAGAAACAAAATAATGAATGAAGAATTCATTGTGGAATTAGCACCTATGGAAATCAAAACCATTCAACTTGATTTTGATGACTGAGGACTGTGTGAGTCCTGTATGAAATTTTTTACAACAGTTAAAAGAATCCATGATTGTCAAATTTTTATGACTCGGGAACCCCACTAGCCCTTCAGGCTCACCAAAGGCTACATACCCACAATTGAATCAACTATGCCTCCAAACACCTAAGATGGACCAAAATGGTGTAAAAAAGGTGGTTTCAACAAGAATCGATCATTTTTTATAGCCTTTACAACACCTATTGACCACAACCTTCAAATCTGCCTTCTAGCCCTATGAGCCCCAATTAGCCCTGCTAGACCAATTTTCTCCCTTTTTCTCTGACTTTTTCCAAACAAATTGAGAAACAAATTATAGTTTTAGACACCCTTTTCAGGGTTATTTAACATATGTAAACTTCAATGGTGACTCCTTTAGACCAGTCTTAACTTCCTTCACAAGGTACCCTCCTAATGGCATCAAAATCAAGCAAATAACAAAGCAACTATAGCATTCTCTTATCCTCACCACTCTAGACTTTCATCATAGTTATAATATGGAAAAATATGACTAAATCTAAATCCAAGATATTTTAGTCCTATTCCACAAGGAACGCCCAAAACACTCATTCAATGCCTTCAAACCCTTATTGCATAGGGTTTCACCAAACACCTATCTCCACTAACCTTGGAGACCAAATAATGGTTCATACACCTTCTCTTTCATGCCCTAGGACATCTCAAATCATTAGATAACCTTCTTGTACAGCTCAATATGCTGTTGTCATACTATTCCCACCAATCCACCATGGGACATTTCCATTATTTTCTCCAAAATTGTTGTCTTCGCACTAGTGCTACATCAAAACTTGTTAGATTTCTATTGTAAATGTTATTAAAATGCCTCCCATGAAGTCTGGGCCCTTGAATTCATGGGAGGTTCATCTATTTAAAGAAAAATTTTGTCTGTCACAGGAAAAGCTCAAGAAAACAGCCTGAAATGAACCAATAGTCGTATATGCTGCTTCAAAACAAAGTGTTATTCATTCAATAATGAGTGAAATGTGTTTAAATACCCTTCTAATTCATGTATTTGATAGTCCCAAACAAAAATAAGTTCAATACATTGAATGGAATAGCACCAAAATGAAATTTTATTGCTTGCTTTCACAATAGTCCGTACAACAGGCTTTTTTTCTCCCTGTCCCCCTCCATACAATGGATCCTTTAGACATTTAATGACCCCTATCTACCTGCCTCAACCAAATTTAGACAGTTGGGAGGTTTAATTAATCCTAAAACCTGTTAAAACTAATTTCCCTCCAAAAAGGTAATATGACCGTTTACATTCAAATTTAAATTAATAAACTTTATTTTATGCATTTTATGACTATTCTGACTTCCCAACTTACTCCATTGACCTACACATGGTCCAATGTATTTATTGAATGCTTCTAAACATGAAAACTACTCAAATCTAATCCTACTGGACTCTTTCACCTATTACATTGCTTTGATCACTTATTACATTGTATTGGTCCTTAGACCTCTATCATGACTTTTACATAGTTTATTGAATCCAACACTATCATAAGCCATTATAGGCTTCAAAACTTGCCAATCAACTTGTCTTGATACCATCTTCTCCTTCTTAGTTACTGGAGTCCTCCTTTTCTCAGATGCTCTTCTAGATGCCCTTGCATCAAATATGCTTTAAAAAAGTCTTTCTTCTTGGTTGGGATGAGTCTATTATTGGCCTATCCATGGAAGCCTCATTTTAACCTGTTTAGGGCATTTTTTCCCTGCAACATATCTAGTTTATACTTCCCGAGTCACCACTAGAGTCTTCAAATCTAGATATTTTTGCACAAGGTTAGGGCACCATTGCCAGTCATTTAAAACATGGTTTTTTCTTTAACAGATGATTTTTATCATTAATATTTGTGTGCTTACAGACCCTAATGTTGTTTCTCCAAGAACCCTAAATTGGAAATCTGTAGATGGGGTTTGGTGTTAAGAAATAATACAAGATTCATGTGATAAGTAAGAGATATTTTCCATAGCAAGCCAAATTGTGATATTGCTATCAGGATTCAACTATGTAGTTTTTTGAGTCAAACTCATTGACCTGTGATTCATGAGTAGTGGTTTACATGAACCCATCTCTCATGAGAATGAGTGGAACACTTAGCACTCATTGGCTCTAGGTGATGCTTACAGAGGTGAAGCACTGGGACTTCCCGGGAGGTCATCCATCCCAGTACCACTCCAGCTTGAGCATGCTTAACTACGGAGTTTCCTCCATGGTTAAACCCACTCTGCTTGCATCCTCATTTGCAAAACCTTCACCAAGTGTTGTGCTTTATGAACCATTCATTAGAAAGCCCCTTAACCTCGTCAACTAATAAGTAGGAGATATTTTCCACAGCAAGTCAAATTGTGATATTGCTATCAAGATTCAACTGTGTAGTTTTTTGAGTCAAACTCATTGACCCGTGATTCATGAGTAGTGGTTCACATGAACCCATCTCTCATGAGAATGAATGGAACACTTAGCACTCATTGGCTCTAGGTGATGCTCATAGAGGTGAAGCACCGAGACTTCCTGAGAGGTCACCCATCCCAGTACTACTCCAACTCGAGCGCACTTAACTATGAAGTTTCCTCCATGGTTAAACCCACTCTACTTGCATCCTCATTAAATGCACTATGCTTGCATCCAGAGTGGGTTTAACCATGGAGGAAACTCCGTAGTTAAGTGCGCTCGAGTTGGAGTAGTACTGAGATGGGTGACCTCTCGGGAAGTCCTAGTGCTTCACCTCTGTGAGCATCACTTAGAGCCAATGAGTTCTAAGTGTTCCATTCATTCTCATGAGAGATGGGTTCATGTAAACCACTACACATGAATCATAGGTCAATGAAAAGAACTCGGTCTATAACATTTTTTTTTATAAAAAAAAATTCGCATTGGTTGAAATTTCGACCAACGCTAGAACCAATTTTGACCAACGATTGGTTGAAAGTTCGACCAATAGACCAAAAAATTGATGACGAATCCATACTTTTGACCAATCCAATGGTTGAAATTTTAACCATTTGATTGGTGGAAAGTATGGATTCATCGTCTATGGTTTGGTCTATTGGTCGTAATTTCGACCAATCGTTGAGGCAATTAGTGGTCAAAATTTTGACCATTAGAAAAAATGACGGTGATTTTTGAGCCTGGGATATTGTCAAAATTTTGACCAAAACACAGGTCAAAATTTTGACAAATAGTAGACACGTCAAAAATTCAAGGAAAAAAGAATGACGACAGTTTTGGTCATAAATTCGACCAATTACTGTTGAAATTTCAACCAATTTTCGTCAAAATTTGAAGTCAAATTTACTAGTGAAATTTGATGTGTTAGAAAATCTGTGTGTTTTGGTTTCATTGAGACAGATTAGGACACATGCGATCAGATTGTTTAGACAATTTTTTTATAATAAAAAATTTGGGTTTCAATGTCAATTAATGTTACAATTAATTAAAATGTCTAAAATGCAAAAAGTGATGAAGAGGTTAGGCATTTATGTGAAAACTAAGAAGAAGGATGAGTCTCTAAAACAAGTTGTATCAACCGTTGCTAGTGCCTTTGACACAATTGGAAAGAAAAGTCATTCTAAAGATAGTAATGTGGCATGGCGAGCAATAACAACAACTTTAGTAAACAAAACTACTACTGATAAAAGAATGATTTCAAACATAAGTGGATATCTTAATATTAATCGTAAAACTTTAACAAGAGCTATAAAGAGAAGAGTTAACTTTGAAAGTGATCCAGCAAACCATTTATGGACCTTCAGTGGAAAACTCTTGAGGTCTGACATGAAACTTACTGGTGAAGTCAAAACTTTGATTGAAAAATTTTGGCACAATAATAAAAGAGTATCCCCTAATGCCAGCGATGTTCTTAAATTAAGAGTCGGTTCAAAAGTTCATGATCCACATCCAAAACACCTTTTAGATATGACTCAAATAGAATTGTATAAAAAATTTGTGGATGATAAGGTGTTAACTATTAGTATTAGTCAAAGATCTTTTGAAAAATGTAAACCATGGTATGTAAGGATTAACAAAGAAAGAATCACCTGTTGTTGCAAAACTCATGTTCAATTTCATTATCATTATGATATTTTTCGATCCATATGTTGTACTATGCATACTAATGAAATGTTGCAGGAATGTGGTATAAATATACCACCTGAAACTATAAAGGAGTTTATATCAAATTTGTTTTATAATCCACCTAATGAGCAAATTTATCTTTTGAATGCATGTGTTTCTAGTGTATGTGATGTATGTGGCAATCTTACATTATTAGATGAATGTTTGCATGAAAATATTTCATTTGATTTTGGACAACAATTAGTTGATGTACAAAGATTTAAAACTATTGAGTATCCATTGAAGGATGGAAAAGTTGGAAAACGGTGTGACCTAATAACTGAAAAACTTAGTGTTAATGCTTTTACGAATGAATTCAAGAGTATGATCATACCTAAATATGTGAAACACTCTCACAATTCTAGATGGCTTGATGGGCAATTTTGCATATGCAAGAATACATTTCCAATTGGTAGTATACTGTCAGTTGTTGACTTTGCAAAGAACTACACACTTGCACCACAAGATGAGATCCAACCACAATATTATAATTCAGTGCAAGTAACAATTTTTGTTCATATTGTCTATAGACATGCACCTAATAGTACAAAAGAGGATCGAAAAATATTGAGAGAGTACCATTTCTATATGAGTGATAATAAGTTACACTCATCGGAGTTTGTCCAATATTGCTTTAATACCTTTTATGAAAATTTAAGGGAGAGAGAAAGTCATATAACACAACATCTAATATGGTCAGATAATTGCACAGGACAATTCAAGAATGCTAGAATGTTTTATTGGTTGAGTAGGATGCACAAGAAAATAAATATCCAACATATCTGGAGTTTTTTTGAGGCTGGACATGGGAAGGGAGAACATGATGGTGTTGGTGCATGTGTTAAGAGAGCCCTTTGTAGAGAGCAACTCAAATTTGAGGAAAAATCAAAATTTAAAGATGCATGTGCAATTGTTGAGTGGTGTAAAACAAGTTTGTCTATAGGATCAAGTCAAAACTCTACAATCAGATATTTTTTATAGCTAGTTGAAGAGAAGAATATCCTTTCAAGATATGATTGTAATACAATCAGCGGATCGGCTAAATGACATTCATTTAGGAGTTCTAATTCTAACACTTGGACTATATGGACTAGGGAGCTTGCATGTTTTTGTCAATTTTGTGTTGCAGGTGAATGGGAAGAATGCAAGAATACATAATGGGTTGAAGAATGGAAACAAAAATCATTAACACCTAGTGAGAGACAAGATGAAGATGTTATAATAAATGAAGACCTCGATCATGCCTTTGCATCAGAAGATTATGATCATGTTTCAGATCTCATACAACCTAGTAATTTAATACAATTTATTGTAAAAATTTAAATTATATATTAGTTACATGTGTATGTCATATAATTTATGATTATATATATTTGAATTATAAACCTTTAATTTAAACAAGTTTTATTTACAGTGCACATGTACTTAATTTGGTTTTGCAGGACATGTGTATGTTGTTGTTGCACCTGAGGATAATGAAGAGTAGACAGAGTATTGGTTAGCTCGATTGTAGAACCCAAGAAAAAATTGATATGTCATCAAGTAGATGATGATAATTTTCAGTATCCAATTGGGTCTATTGTGGTAGTTGGTAAATGGCTACGCAAATACCTAACAAGAAGGATTGGTTTACCATCTTTTGAAGACTACCAATCAGAAAAGAAGATTATACACTATTCCCATTTGGTAGTGGCAACAAATATCATATTGGAAAGATACAAAGGGAGACCTGCTAATAAAATTTTATGGACACTTTCAATGGAAGAGCATGAGGCAATCATAGATGCATTGCAAAAAAGAGAGGATGCTGATGGTACATTAGGTTGAATCAAATTTATACATGTAAGTTTTTATTCAATTCTCTTATTAACTTTAAAATTAAAATTAACTTTAAATAAACTTGAGTACATAAATTCTAACATTTCAACATGTTTATTTTTATGATGCAGTCCATGTCGGGAAGAACATCTAGATGCATTGCAGAAAAGAGAGGATGTTGATGGTACATTATGTTGAACCAAATTTATACATGTAAGTTTTTGTTCAATTGTTATATTAACTTTAAATGAACTCAAGTACACAAATTCTAACATTTGAACATGTTTATTTTTATGATGCAGGATGTTAGGAAGAACATAGATCTGCATTACAGAAAAGAGGATGCTGATGGTACATTAGGTTGAATCAAATTTATACATGTAAGTTTTTGATCAATTGTCATATTTGTATATGTTTTCTACACGTCTTCTTTGAAGTGTCATAATTTATAATTTAGAGATATAGATTTGAAATTAAAATTAAAATTAACTTTAAATGAACGTTTATAAATTCTAACATTTCAACATGTTTATTTTTATGATGCAAGATGTCTGGAAGAACATAGACATGAACTATTTATGTCTAGTACAATGCACTATTGTATTCGTACAATTTTGGGTTAATAATTTAAGATCACATGAACTCACTTTTATACATCAAATTCTATTTTAAATATTTAAGTTAAATTCATAACTTTGTATTTACCTAATTTTGTTGTAAATATTAAACTATGCACATTGGTCAGATTATGTTCACTTAATAGATCTCATTGTTTAATAGTTATTAAGTTTGTAATGTATCCATATTGTTCTTGTCAATTTTACATGTATTAATAGATGTCATTGTTAGATCTAGATGATTTTTTTATAGTTAATCAAAGTGTTCATATTACTTGTAACATGTATCTAGATATTGTACTTAGATCAATTACACATGAATTAATAGATCTCATTGTTAGATAGATGTTTTTTTAAGGATAAATTGATAAATTACATAACAAGTCCTGATTAAGATAAATTGATAAATTACATTTAACAACTCATGACTAAGATAAATAACATAACAAGTCCTGGAATAGTTTACACATGTATCATAATGTCCATCATATCAACTCATGATATATACATACAATCACAAAACAAAGTCCTACTCTAAAAACAAGTCCAAGTACAATATATGATAACAAGTGGACTAGTATATAATGCAAGTCCTACTCTAACAACAAGTAAAAATAATATGAACAAGTCTAAACAAGCCCAAATAGTCATCATAAAACAAGTCCAAATAGTCATCAAAAATAATATGAACAAGTCCAAATAGTCATCATAAATAAAATGAACAATTCCAAATAGTCCAAATAGTCATCATAATCTAACTCTACTCATCTAGTTGATCTAAAGTCCTCTTGACTCCATGTGAAGAGGATTGTGATGCATCAATATGCTCTGTCTGGTCCTAAGTACCCTCATCCTACTCTGTCTGTTCTTGAGCAACATGATCCTGCTCTGTCTGGTCTCGAGCACCCTCATCCTCAACTACATGAAAAGTGGATGAAGCCAAGTCCTGTAAAAAAAATTAAAGTACAAATTAAAAATTATTTAAATTAATCATCTAAGATCTAGATACACATAGGACATTGAAAAAGATCTAGATACATACAAGACATTGAAAAATTACTTAAATTAATCATCACCTAAAAGGATAGTGTCGATGGATGCATTTGGCTTAATCTTGTAGCCATGCCAAGACTCATGGTGGTGTCGACCTAAACAACGTATATAAAGCATGAATCAAACTTATAATACATATATGTACATAAATTATAAAGTATATATAACTTGATTAAATATATAATATGGAATAAAAACATGTGCACATTACCTGTGTGTGACATGTAGCTAATGTCACCAATGAGGCAGGATGTAAATGGGATTGTGCAACATGAGACAATCCAAAAGCCTACAATTACAAAAAAATAAGTGTGAATCAAAGTTGTACATAAATTAGTAAGATACAAATACTTAAATACAAATACTTAAAATTAATAAATGAAAAACATACTGTAGGTATATGCGGCTGACTCTTGGTGACTGGTGGGGCAGAGAATGAAGGACTACCAATCTCAGTCGTACATGAGAGACCCTACAAAATAACAAAAATATGTCAAACACATTATCAATTAAAGTTTATTTTGTTTAAAGTTTAAATGTATCAAGATCAAAGTGCATACCATGAATGAAGCACTGAGATGTCAAGGTGTCAATGTCATATGATGATGGCTAATGAATGTTGGAGGGTCAACCCTCCTCTATTCACTAAAAAATCCACATATTATGGCTCATAATTGTATAAATAAGAAATTTAATATTACGCTATATTTAAATTATAATTAAATTTACCTGTGCAAGATGATCATCATCTGCATTGAGTAAATCAACATATGATGAGATATCATCTCTAGCATCACCATGTGCGGCCATCATCATCATCGGCATATCCACCATGTGCACCACCAGTATCATCACCATATCTAGCATGGGCAACATGGGCAGCATCAGGATCAGACTAGGGACCTATACATATACCCCCACAACTCATGCAAACATGTGCTATGCTGGGGGTAGTCCTCACCTGGGTCATGTGCTATAACAAATTGCCCATAACGACACTCAAAGAACTAAGAGATGACTGCACTGCTCAATGATAGACAGGTGCAAGAAGTACAAGAGATGGAAGAGGAATAAGGGGCTCATTGCGCACATGATTTCTACTTCTATCACTCAATTTGGCTCCTGGCCTATTCTATGGCATGCGCCAGTCAACCCCCTGAAATGCTCTCATGTCAAAATAATTGGGTTTCTTACCCAATTCAAACTCAGCCCATAATTTCTTCAAAAAATAAAGTGGGACCTCATGATTAGCATGTGGTGGATGGTCAAATACCATCCACCACCACTCCCAAAAATGCTCTGCTATCCCGAGGTGTCTACACCATCTAATGGAAATGCGTGGCTTCTTGCCAACTATCTACTCACCCATTGTAGGGTTCAAAAAATAGCGTGCCATATCATTTTTTGTAATTTTTAACTTATTAACCTCTTGATAAGAGAGGCCATCACCATAATATACATGCATAGACTCCCTCCATGACTCAAAACTATCAATCTCATAGTCTAATGTTTGTATGGATCTACTATGCCTTACATGCTATCTGCAAGGCGTAGTACCTGGACATACGGATATGGATCATGCCTAATAATGTTTATGTCTCTCAAGATGTCCTCTACATTTCTCCTAATATTATCTCTCAGCTCTCTAGGTGGAGGTGGAGGGGGGGGTGGAGGGTGGGGTGGAGGGGGCAAGGGAGGTGGAGGAGGAGGTGGTGGTACATGCTGACCTATAAGCTCATCAATGTGAAAGTCATCCATATTGCCAAGCTGCGTACAAATAAAAACATGATAATTTACAATTAACATATTGTAAAATATATTTTACTGTACAACTTGAATGACTTAAATAATAAAAACTTAAGAGAGAGAGGAGAAGAGACAGAGACAGAGACAGAGATAGACACACACACACACACACACACACACAGAGAGAGAGAGAGAGAGAGAGAGAACATTAAACTATAGCATGAACATTAAATTTTGAAAATAACATTAAACTACAACATGAACTAAATTTATGTTTTGGTTTTCTAAATTTATATTAAATGATTTTCTAAAATTTGGTTTTCTAAGATAATAGTATGTAGAGAGGAGAGAGAAAGAGAGAGAGTGAGGAGAGAGAAAGAGGAGAGAGAGAGAGAGCATTAAACTATAGCATGAACTAAATTTAAACTATAGCATGAACATTAAATTTGAAAATAATATTAAACTATAGCATGAACTAAATTTATGTTTTGGTTTTCTAAATTTATATTAAATGATTTTCTAAGTTTTCATTTTCTAAGATAATAAAAAACAATAGTGCATAGAGAGGAGAGAGAGAGAGGAGAGAGAGAGGAGAGAAATAGGAGAGGACAGAGAGAGAGAAAGAGAGAGAGAGAGGAGAGAGAGAGAGAGAGAGAGAGAGAGAGAGAGAGAGAAGAGAGAGAGAGAGAGAGAGAGAGAGATGAGTGAGAGAGAGAGAGAGAGAGAGAACATTAAACTATAGCATGAACATTAAATTTTGAAAATAACATTAAACTATAGCATGAACTAAATTTATCTTTTGGTTTTCTAAATTTATATTAAATGATTTTCTAAGTTTTCATTTTCTAAGATAATAAAAAACAATAGTACATAGAGAGGAGAGAGAAAGAGGAGAGAGAGAGAGAGGGAGAGAGAGGAGAGAGAAAGAGGAGAGAGAGAAAGAGAGAGAGTGTGAGAGAGAGAGGAAGAGAGAGAGAGAGAGAGAGAGAGTGTGTGTTTGTGTTTTTAAATTATGTTTTGGTTGAACTAAATTTATGTTTTGGTTTTCTAAATTTATATTTTGATTTTCTAAGTTTAGGGTTTCGTAAATTAAATTTTTATCTAGATTTACCGTTTTTATTTTATTATCTAGGGTTTTGGTTTTCTATGTAGGGTTTTGCAATGTAATTTTGTATATACCTAAATTTTACTAGTTATCTACTTTAGTACGGTAATTTACTAAGTAAATTGAAATTTAAAAAAATTACAACTTTGAAAGATGAAATATAATTAAATTTATGCAAAAATTTGAAAATAACATGTTAAACTATACAATTTTAAATTAAAAATAACCTCAAACTACAATTTTTAAAAACAAAAATAATAAAAAATAATAATAAAAAGATAGTACGTACCTAGAAGATGAAAAAATGGTAGGTGGAGTCGACAGGGGATCCTAAAACTGGGCGCCTGAGCTGTACCAAACATGATTCCATTCTCGCTATGGATGAAAATGATAGGTAGTTCATTTAAAAGAAAATATATATAGATTTTTGAAATGGGTGCCCGATTTGTTCAAATCAAGTGCCCGTTTTGAACAAATCGGGTGCTCGTTTCACTTTGGGTGCCTGATCATAAATGGGCACCTGATTCATAAACATCAAGCACCCGTTTTGTATTCCCAATTTTCCTTCATTGCAGACTTTTGTGGAATTGGCCCCCCAACTCCGAACACACACCCTTGGCCTACTGGAAAATCTCCAACAATCTCCCCCTTTGGCATCAATGGCAACATGTGGAATGAAAAACCACCATCAATCCAGACGAATAATTCTTTCATAAGATTCTCCATTTCCTCTTCAAAACACCCCCAAAGATGAAACCTCCATCTGCTGCAATGTATTCCAACATTCTCCATTTCCTCAACTGAACTACTGTTACAATTGAATATTTCTCCCCCTAAGTACATTACTCCTATTTTTCAAGACTCTGTATACTACTCCCCCTTTAACATCAATGGTAAAGGGCGCCATTCATTTTAAGCACTGGTACTACTCTAGAAGTAGAGTAGTCAACCTTCCATCAGTCCCAGAGGACTGATGCTATTCCTGCTTCTTTTTAAGCAGAATCAGGGAAGGAAATTACTCCCAACTTCCCCCTGAGATACTCAAAAGTATCCTTAGGCAAGGGCTTTGTGAATATGTATGCCAACTATTCCTTAGTATTCACATAGTCCAACTTAACTTCTTTCTCTGCCACTTTCTCTCTTAGGAAGTGATACTTAATCTCAATGTGCTTTTTCTTAAAATGCATCACAGGGTTCTTAGACATATTGATAGTGCTGGTGTTATCATAGTGAATAACAATAGGATAATCAATCTGAATTCCAAAATCTTTTATCATCTACTTGATTCTCACAATTGTAAAACAATTTAGGGCTGCTACAACATACTCCGCTTCTGTTATTGACTAAGAAATACAATTGTGTTTCTTGCTTGTCCAAGTGACAAGTCTATCACCAAGAAACACTACTCCTCCTGATGTACTCTTTTTGTCATCAACACATCCTGCCCAATCTGCATCAGTGTATACATGAAGGTCAACATTTTCTAAATTGGGATACCATAAACCATAGTCTATAGTGCCTTGTAAGCATCTAAATATCCTTTTTACTGCCATGAGGTGACTTTGTTTAGGCTCTGCTGCAAATCTTCCAACTATGCCAACTACATTTGAAATATTAGGTCTAGTCTGCGTAAGATAAATCAATTTACCAATCATTGACTTGTACAATGTTATATCAATTGTTGGTGAGTCATCTTCCTTTGTAAGCTTACATCCAGTAATCATAGGTGTCCCTACTAGCTTGCAATCATCCATCTTGAATTTATTTAATATTTCTTTCACATACTTGGACTGATTAATGAATATACCTTTCTCTATCTGCTGCACATTCAATCCTAAAAATTATTTGATAGGACCAATCATACTCATCTCAAATTCATTCTACATCTCCTTAGCAAATTCAGCACTAAGTTTGTCATTACCTCCAAAGATAATGTCATCAACAAATATAGCTACAAGTAACAAACCTTTAGATGTCTCTCTAATGAATAAATTACAATATGCTACTCCTTTCTTGAATCCAATCTTTGTTAAGTATCCGTCTAGTCTCTCATACCATGCTCTGGGGGCTTGCTTAAGTCCATAGAGGGCCTTGTTCAATCTGCACATCATATCAAGTCTGTTTGATAAGGTGAATCCTTCAAGCTACTCAATGTATACTTCTTTCAGATCTCCATTCAAGAATGCTGACTTAACATCCATCTAATACACTTTGAATTTTTTGACTGTAGCATAAGCTAGAAACCACTTAATAGCTTCTAATCTACTTGCAGGTGCAAATGTGTCTGAATAATCAATGCCTTCTCTTTGTGCATAACCTTTACATACTAATCTTTCTTTGTTCGTTACTACTGTACCATCTTCATTCATCTTATTTCTGAATATCCACTTAGTACCAATCACATTCTTATCACTAGGTCTTGGGACCAGTTCCCAAGTGGCATTCTTAATGATCTGATCAAGTTCTTCTTTCATAGCATCATGCCAATCTAAATCTTTACATGCATCTTCAACACTTAAGGGTTCAATCTGAGATAATAAACATACTACATCATTGCTAGCTGAGTTCTTTTCTTGTGATCTTGTCAAGACTTTTCTGCTCTAATCTCCAATGATGTCTTTCTTGTAATGGTTTCTAGATGTAAACTTTGGAGCTTTAGCTATTGCTGACTCATCAGCCTTAGGATTTTCTTCCTCAATTGTCTCAGGGTCATTGAATAACACATCAATGCTATCAAACATTTTTTCAATTACTGTCTCACTAGTAGAGGGGTCTAGGTTCTTCCTCAATCATGGGTGAGTAATCATGATATCTTTCTTGAATCATAAACTTTTCATCAATCTTCACATGAGAACTCTCAATGATCTTTTTCAATCTTAAATTGAAACATCTATAAGCTTTACTTTTAGTAGAGTAACCAAGGAAAATACCTTCATCACTTCTTGCATCAAACTTGCCTATTGCTTCATCCCTCTTGATGTAGCACTTGATTCCAAATATTTTGAAGTATTTTACTATGGGAACATTACCAAACCATAGCTCATAAGGTGTGTTGTCAGTGCCTCACCTTAGCTAAATTCTATTGATTGTGTAGACTGTTGTATTGACCGCATCTCTCCAATAGGTGTGGGCAACCTTTCCTTCTATCATAATGGTGCACGTTGTATCAAGAATTATCCTATTCTGCAATACTATTTTGCTGAGGTGTTCTAGGTGCACTTAACTATCTCTTTATGCTATGTTCTTTGTAGAACTCTTAAAATCTGTCAGAGGTGAATCCTCCTCCTCTATCCGATCTCAAACATTTTATCTTTAATCCAGATTCATTCTCAACTTTAGCTTTGAATATTTTGAACTTATCAAATGCTTCTGAATTATCTTTCAAGAATGCAACCCACATCATCCTAGTATAATCATCAACAAATAAAATGAAATACCTTTCACCATATTATGATCCTATTTGAGTTGGTCCACATAGGTCTGTATAGATCATATCCAACTTGTTTTTTGTTGAATTGTGCTTTCTCCTGAATGAACTCCTCACATGTTTTCCCATCACACATTCCCTACATATAGTATCAACTAGCTTTGCTATGCTAGGTAGATCTCTTACTGCCTTAACATTGCTTGTCTTTACTATGTTATATAAATTGATATGACATAGTCTTTTGTGCCACAACCAACTGTCATCAACTTTAGCAATAAAACAACTTGCTTTTGAATTGAGTTGAAAAACATTACCTCTTGTCTTTGAGCTTGATGCAATCATAAAAACATCCTTGTTGTTAATGATGCATTTGTCATCTTTGAACTCCAACTGATATCCTTTTCCAAGTAACTGTCCAACACTTAGAAGGTTATGTTTCAAACCATCAACATATAGAACATCATTAGTATTGTTCTTTCCATCCAGAGTGATGGCTCCTCTACCAACTATTGGTTTAGGAGTGTTGTCACCAAATCTGACCAAACCACCATTGTATTTGTCTAGATAAATAAAACTACCTTTATCACCTGTCATGTGGTGTGAACAACCACTATCTATGATCTAGTCTGTCCTTATGTCTATTGGGAAATCAATGCTAGCTCTCGTTTCTCTTTCACATCTTTATGTTCAATCTTATTATTCATTTTGTCTACAATAGAAATGAATCCAATTTCTTCTTCACCTGATTCTTCATCTAAGACCCCATCTCTAGAAAACTAACATTCCTTAGAGTACTTGAGCTTGTAATTCTTTTTGAACTTTCTAACTCTAGTAGGACACTTAGATGCAAAGTGACCTATCTTATTACATGAAAAGAACTTGAAAGGCAATTGACCTTCATATTTTCCTTTTCCTTTCTTTTCTCTTTTAGCAACCATAGCAATAAAATCATATAAAGTTTTCTCTTCATCATCATCATCAAAATTACCAGAAGTGTTTGCAGATTTCTTACCATGAACTGTTGCTTTGAAGGCTGTCTCACTTTTAGGTTTTGTCTTCAATCTTGAAATCTCAAAGGCTAAGATTTTGCTAATCAAGGTCTCTCTCTTGAAATTAGATTTAAGTTGCATGGTCTCATCAAGGATATTGATCTTGCTTTCATATTCTAGAGTGAGAGTAGTCATCAACTTGTCCATAATATCTTCTTCTAAGATCTCTCCACCATTGTTCCTGATTCCAACAACTGCTTCATTGACCCTTTGATTATAAGCTCTGATGTTTTCTTCAGGTAGAATCTCTAATGCATTGAATCTTTTCTTCCATGTCTTTCTGCGTGCATCCTTTTCTTGCTTGTCTCCTTCAAATATGTCTGCAAGGTACTTCCATATCTTGTGGGCGGTGTCTACCTTCTTTATCTCTGAGAACTCACTATCTGATAGTGCGTTGATAAGGGCTTCTTTGGTAATAGCATTCTGATGAAATAATTCCTTTTGTCTTTTAGTAGCATCATCCTTTCCAAGATCTTCTAGGGTAGGTATCTTGGCTGCTTTGATAGTTACAGTGGAAACTTCATAAGCAATACACTGCAAATGAGTCATCATCTTGTTCTTCCAATCAAGATAATTTTCTCCATCAAACTTAGGAATCTCTTTCCTGAAGTATGCCATCTGATCAACCTCAAGCTATTAAACTTCTCTTCGAGGCACTTGGCTCTAATACCAATTGTTAGGAATAGTCCCAAGAGATAACTGAGAGGGGAGGGGGGTGAATTAGTTATCTACAAGTTTCAATTCTTTGTCCAATTAAGTATACTTAAACATAATGCATAAACACAATCAAAGAACACATGAACACAACACCAATATTTTGGTTACGAGGAAACCCAAATAGGTAAAAACCCTGGTGGGACTTGATGTTAATATGATTTAGAAAAATAGAGAGGGGGAGTGAATCAGTTGTTCTCAGGTCCTAATGTATAAAACAATTTCAAAAACTTTTCTTTAAATCAGATCTAATAACCAAAACCAACTCGGTCATCATTGATTCAATAATAGAAACATATAACATTGCAATGCACTACCCAGATGTATCTAACTTGTAAAACAAAGAAATGTTCAAACCAAAACATTCACACAAGCATTGACACTAGGATTTATAGTGGAAACCCAATTTGGGAAAAACCACTTTGTAACATGCTACTATTATTTTCACTCTTTTGAAGTGAGCTCAATTAAAAGCCAACTCTATCAAAGGTTACAATACACTGTCAGGTGTGACCCAGTTAAAGGATTTCAATCACCCTATTAAAAGTGAGCCTTATTATAGGACTTACATACACTCCATTAGAATGCAACCTTATTCAAAGGATTTAAACATATGACTATTAGGTCAACCTCTGTTAAAAGGATTTTGACTGTTACAATGGTTAGAAAGTAGTAGCAGTATTGATCTGAAAAACATACAACTCACTTTCCAAATATCAAATCCAATTCCATACACAAATGCTAGTTTACTAACTTTGAAACTTTGCCATCTCCATCTCTGATCTGCTCGGAACTTTTCTTCAAGAAATCACCACACTTCTCCTTCAGCCTTTTCTGCTTATATAGTCAATAAAATCTACAGATCTTCCAGCATCTTTTTTTTACCCATGCATACGCATACCTAATGCTTAGGTTCCCTTAATACTTCCTCAATTAGGTTAATTCATCTTTTTTCACTCAATCTCCTTCGTAGATCTTAGGGTTAGGTCAAATTCATTGAATCTACCCGCTTTATGTTCTTCGGCTCCTTTTCTAGAAACATCTCAAATCTCTTAAAGATTTACAATAAAACATTTTATAGTGCATTTAATGCTTTCAAACAATCAATAAATAAAGTCAACACATTTTACATAATCCAAGAATTCAACAATGTCAGCTCCAAATCTGAATTCTCTTCAAATATAAAAATGTTGATGCTTAGTCAATACTATGATCAACTACTTAGTCTTCATGTAGAAAGCTCAGTCATTACTAAAAAATGTTTCCTTGGCTTATACAGTCTTTCTCGACAATTAACTATTGTTCAATTAACACTAGAATTTTGCTCGGCATATACTGACTCAGTCAACATTAACATCACTCATCATAAACATGATTTATCCATTTTGCTTAGTCAAGCCTACCAGTTTAGTCTTCAATCTTACTAAGATAAACAATACATTGTCTCATCATTGTACAACATAGTCAAGTACTCTTTGTAGTATCAAGATAACTCAACCTTTCCCTAGGTGCTATTTTTACCATCCTTTCTACCCCTTCTTCACAACAATACAATAGATATAGTACTTTCCTAAGTAGCAATTATCTTACCAGTTAAGGTTTTGACATCAATGAAAATACAAAAATTATTTCAATTGCAGTTTCCAACACTTGATACCCACTAATATTCTGTACCAGTGTATAATGATCCTTGTTAGAAGATCATTTACCCTGTTAGGAGTAGCTTTACAATATATGAAGTACAGTAGACTTGGTTAAGGGTCAGACCCTATTAGGAGTCTTTTACAATTGTCCTTGTTAGGGGAGAGGACACACTGTCTGAGAGCTCACTACTCAAAGGGGTGAAGGCTACAACCTTCTGAATAAAAAATACACACTATATCTAAATTTTGGTGAACTGTGCTTTGACCTACTATTCATTGGAACTGCTATTCATTTAGAGGAAAGATATTTATAAGTAGTTCCAATGAAATGATTAGGTCATCCTGTTAGAACCAACTTGAAATCATAATAGAGAAACCATAATAAAATCCAACAAACATTTTTTAGCTCTATTATGCATGCAACATAATCTAGGACCTATCTAAATAAGATAATTGTAGATGCACGCTACACACTGTCGACTCTACTAAAATAACTGGAACTTTCACTACAAGCTGAATTAACTCATGCGATCTTAACCGAACATCAACAACTCATATCTAAGCTTAACTCCAAGGGTGCATATCATAAAGATAGGTGCAACTCAAGAACCAATAAAAATTTTGTCAGCTCTGCTGAACAAACACAATAAACTACTACTTGCGAATAACGACTACATAAATTCACCGGCATTCATCATCAGACCATATGTCCATGAACTTAACATCACTAACATGTTTGCAACATATATCCTATGGCGTATGCCCATAAGACAACTATACAGACAACCATACACAGAACACTTCCTGTAACTCTATCAGAAACACTGCTAACACAAGCTGCTGTCTAACTTTTTGTACTCACATTCAACCTCTCCGCCCATGATATCATGCTGATATCATGTCCATGCAACATATATAGAAGGCTCACTACATAAGACTTCCATGCATACTACTTTCCATATGTTGTCATCAATGACAAACATATAGTCAGTACTGGCCTACTGGGAAATCTCCAACAGAGAGTGGGAGAGAGAGAGAGAGAGAGAGAGAGAGAGAGAGAGAGAGAGAGAGAGAGAGAGAGAGAGAGAGAGAAAGAGAGTAGATAATGGGGAGAGAGAGGGTGATGAGTGTGTGTGTGTGTGAGAGAGAGAGAGAGTAGATAAGGATGAGAGTGAGAGAGGGGGGTAATGAAAGAGAGAGAAAGAGTAGATAAGGTGGAGATAGAGAGAGAGTAGATAAGGGGGAGAGAGAGAGAGGGTAGATAAGGGGGAGAGGGAGGGTGATGTGAGGAGAGAGAGAGAGAGAGAGAGAGAGAGAGAGAGAGAGAGAGAGAGAGAGAGAGAGAGATTTGGGTGTGAGCTAAGCTGAGTCTATCATAGAGATGGGGTCGAAACCAAGTGATTTGTGATAAAACAAGCTAAAACCCTTTGGGAATCCTTTTGCTATCTTTAGTTTGACCTTAGAAATCCATGATGGATTGTTGGAGGTAACCTTGTTGAAGGCTTGCTAAATCATAAAATTTGGCTAATTCTAAAATTTTTTGAATCTAGAATCTGCATATTAACTCCTATGGAACCTATCCCAAACATCCTAGAAGTATCATATTTTATAATTTATACAAATATAACTTAAAGTATAAGAAATTAAATAAATCAAACTTATACTTAAATGTTATATTTTTATAAATTAATCTCTCTCTCTCTCTCTCTCTCTCTCTCTCTCTCTCTCTCTCTCTCTCTCTCTCTCTCTCTCTCTCTCTCTCTCTCTCTCTCTCTCTCTTTCTCTCTCTCTCGCCCCCCCCTTATCACCCCATCTCTATTCCTTATCTCTCTCTATTTATAGTTTTTCATAGTGCACGTGCACTATGTAAGAATATGGATTCCACTTTTGTGGCTTTGCATAGGGTGCATGGGGTGGAAATTTTGGGGTTTTACAAATTACGTGCACTCCATTTAGTGCACACACTATTTTGCATGCACCCTATTTGGCGCACGTGCTTTGTTTTGGATTGCCCAAGCCATAGAGTGTGTGCACTATAGGGTGCATGCCCTTTAGTGCATATGCACTATGCATGATTTGGGACCACAAAGAAAAGTGGCATCTTTTTGGTCCCCCATCTTTGTGCATATACCCAAAAGTACACCCATGTGTGTCTGGAGAAGTCATCAATGGAGGTGAGCACATACTTGGCCCCTAAAAATGAAGGAGTTTGAAATGACATGAGGTAACTATGTACCAACTCAAGAGAATTCGAAGCTCATGTGGCCATACCCTTAGAGAAGGGATCTCAATGATGCTTTCCAAGAACACAACCCAAACAAACTCCATCCAAATATTAGATCTGAGGCAGACCAATGATCAAGTTTTGTGTTCTCATCTATTGGAGATATTTGTAATTCATGTGTCCAAACCTTTCATGCCAAAGCTTCCTTGTAGAATCTTCATGAGAGATAAGGGATGATCCCAATGAAGAATCAAATCTATCAAACTTATACAAGAGAGCTACATGATCAACAATGCCTATAGCAATGACCTTTTTAGGATTCTGCATGTTTGTAATAGTTACATTAGTAGGAGAAAACTCAACAATTTTTCCATCACCATGATTGTAAATTTGATAGATGGGAAGAAGATTTTGTGAAATATTAGGAACAAAAAGGACATCATCAATGCTACCATCGTGCAGCTTAATAGAACCTATCCCTAGAACTAGAATATGTGATGAGTTTCCAACTGTAATATGTGAAGTAGAACTATCAGAAAGAGAATCAAGAAGATCAACATAATGCATCATGTGATGTGAAACAATGGAATCAAGAATCCAACTAGAACTTGTAGATGATGAAGTCTTTGCTGAGAAGGCTTGTCCATTTCCCAAGGAAGTAGAATTAGGCACTGTAATGTTATGCCTCTTCATAGATTCTTCTAATGTCGCTAGCCTTTGAGAGAATGGTGTATCATTATGCCTAGGTTTACCCCAAAAATAAGTATACTCGTGTCTCTTTTGATACTTAGAAGATAACCCTCCTGAGTTAGGAGGAGGAGAAGGAGGTTTAGACTTCTAATCATTATTCACCTTAGGCTTATAGGGAGGCCTATAAGGAGGCCTGCCTCCTGGAGATGAATCTATCTGTGGCTTCTTCTTATACTTACCCTTGCCTTTAGGATATTGAGCCATCAATGCATGACTCTTAGGAAGAGCATCCATCTTAATTAACTTGGCTTTCTCCCTAGTTAATCTATCACATAATTCCTCAAATGAGGGCATCTTATGATCATCTCCCATAGCATCCATAGTAGAATATAAGGTAGAGGAAAACACTTGGAAATGACCTCTAAGCTTAGATAAGATCAATAAAATGTACACTCCTTATCTTCTTTGGCATGACCACAACCTTGCAACTAAGACAAAATTGAATTGAACTATACAAGGAAGTCCTAAATAGAGGTAAATGCATCTAGGGAAAGAGAAGTGAGATCGGCTTCAAGATGCAAGATTTTGAATTGGTTGGCCTTACCATACAACCTTGCAAGCTTATCCCATACTTCTTTTGGTGTTGTACACTTAGTAATGTGAAACAACAGATTATTTGAAACATGAAGACCGATGAGTCAGTTTGCCTCATCTATTTTGTTTCTATGAACAAACTACTCAAATGCTTTTTTGAACTCGGGTTGGTCAGCTTGCAATAGTTGCCAAAGGCCTTGAGACTACAACAATTTCATCATTTTGAGCTTCCATGTGTCATAGTTATGTGGGGTGACCAACTCAATCCTAGGGTTCGACATGTTATACAAGGATACACAAAGGATAAATATGCAAGATACACCCCCCCAAAATAGATACAAACTGATTGTACAATTCTCAGATAATAAGTTTTCCAAGAGAAAATAGAAAAAACTTCTAACTTCAAGATAGTCAAAGTGGCATGAAATGGAAATTTTTTCATAAAATACCTTTGTCATAGTAGCATTGTTTGTTGAAGCATCTTATCGGTGATGTCTTAGTTTCTCAAATGTTGTTCTATTTTGCAAAAAATTGCAAAAGAGCTCAATACACAAGCACTAAGATTAAAGTTTCATCAAGGGAAAATTAGTTGAAGCATAGCACCAGTAACACCAACACTGACAATGAGGAATGGAATAGCTACTTTTGAAAATAAAATATCATAATAATAATAACTCTATCCACAAATGTCGACCAACTTCTGGTTTATGATGACCTTTAAAAATCTCTAAGAAAATTTGGCCTACAGACCTAATGCAAAATTATCCACCAAAGTGAAAAACATGGCATCAATGTCAGAGTGACAAAATAATGGAAATCATGACAAACACAATCTTCACTAATCTGAATGCAACCACCATGCGGGCTTCATAAAGTGCCAAGTGAAAAAAAATGTGGCTTTAGAAATGAATAAAAGTTGTCAAAAAGTAACCACCGACCTCCATTAGTAAAATTAAATGTTGACCCTCACAAAAAGGTAGAATTTGATAGACAAAGATGAAATATTGGCTATTACCAATCAATGAAACATTGACCACTGGCCACAATACCCCATCTAAACTTTGGAATGCCTTTCTATTAAATACATCCACCACTTGATAGAACTGAATGCTGGCAATTGAATGTTTCAACCAATTAGGTGCATTGACCATATAGGGATGAAATGATAGCCACCAAATCAACAAGAGGACCATGCAGGCCAAATATGATGCATGAATCAAAAAAGATCTACAAACATGTATGCCACAACATTTCCTTAAAGAAGATGTCAACCATATTTGGCATCATACCACTCCAATAAATTGGGCCACTCATATGATGACTAAGGCAATTTGAGTCATGTGAATTGGACTCTATATTCTACAAAATGTGGTTGCTAATAGTAAGAAGCTACATATATACACTAACCAAAGGATATCATGAGAATCATATGGGAAAAGAAGTCGCGTTCATGGGAAAGGGACACAGATCTCAAAAAAAAATGAAGACAAAGGAAAGTATGTTCGCGTCCTTTGCTTCTTACACCAATGAAGTCACCATGGCACTAAACAGTGAGCCCAAGCATGAGCAATCATCACTACACAATGACCTTCGTTAGTCACCTTCAGATGGGTTGTGCACACAATACATCGGCCATGGAGTGAGCTCTTTGATGCCTATTCTTTTATGAAGCCTAAATCATATGAAAATGCTACAACCTTCACCAATTTCTAAGGAGAGTCACCTACAAGATTTTGTCACCTTTAGCACACTATCTACATAGTTACTTCGGCATACTAGTCGACACTAACCATAATATAATGTCATAAAATAATAAGGATTTAACACCAGACAATGATGCCCAGCCAATGTAGAGATGAAATAGTCAAGCCACTATGAAAGGACTGTAAAAAAAATTAACAATGTAGGATAGAACAAACTATCTTAGTGCAAAAACTTAACAGTGCTAGGTTAGACTCCTCTCGATCACATTGACTACAATAAGTCCTCTAGTGAAGGAATTGATCTGCCAATAGAAAATACCCAGATTGATGACATTAGATACATTGGGCATTGACACAATAGACAATTTGAAAACTCATTAAAAAAAATCTGCAAATACGCTAGTTTACTACTAAGAGAAACTAGGGACCTCAAGAATTTGAAAGAAAATGAAAACTCTTAAGAAGAACTGGAAGGAGCTGAGAGACTAACTACTCTGATACCACATTAGGATAAACTATCCTATACCCAGAACCCAGTCCTCAGACATCCACTGGAAGAGAGAAGTATTCAACACTATATTGTATTGAAATAAGGTGAGAATAAACATACAAAGGCTCTGCTTAAATAGGCAAGAGCTAGTAGAAAGAAAGGATAGGGTTGAGACAAGTGTCTCAACTAGGAGGAAGTAGAGTTTTGATAAAACTCTACAATATCCTCTAGGATATGGTAGAGTCCAAATTAGACTCAAAGATATCTATCTAACTCATTTATGAGTTGACCTAATTAAACCTAGACAAGAAGTAAATTGGTTAAATAATATTACTCCAACTAAGTCTACAACTATATAGCCAAACCTTTAAAAATATTAATAAAAATTATTATTTCTTAATCAATGAATGACATTTGGTAGTAAAATTTTGGTTTGGGAGAATCTTTTAGTTTCATTTGGAAGACAACACTTTAAAATCTAAAATCTAAAAATTAAAAGCTCTTATTTTATTGCACAATATTTTGATTTATCTAATAGCATAATTTTATTCTCAAAAGTCTCTATAGAAACTTATGAAAGTCCTTCATGAGCATGAAGTAAGAAAATATAGCTTGTTCTAAAAGTGAGCATAAATGTATGTTAAGTTTTTAGAGTTCCTAAAAAGATAGTGTGTCCATATGACTTAGCTTTGCTTTGTATAATTAAAGGCAATATGTAATTCATAGAGGAAAACTTAAAATGAAATAAGCTAATCTAATGAAACAAAGCATCAAATGATTAAACTAAGCACACAAAAAAATGCATGAAAGGAAATATTTTTGTACCTTTTATTATTTTTGGAAAACAAAATGAAATGAACGTACAAATCAAATGCAAGAAGGACCAAATTTACTAAATATGATTTAACTATGTTGATACAAATCATATCTAAAAAAAATAATCAAAAGAAAGATATAAGGAGTCGGGTTCACCAAAAATGTGATGGACATGAAAGAGGGTAGATGGACTAGCTTTAGAATTCCCTTTTCTTATCACATTAGAATACAAAGCCATTGAAGATTAAGTATGATTGATAAAATCTTTGTCCAAGAGAGTTAGTTCAGTATCAATACTCTTAGGACTTCCATACTACCCCAAAAAACTAACTTCTTATTTTTTCTTATTATTCTTTTAAATTATCAATTTATCATTCATTTGTATACTCAAATATCCATCTATCCATGCAGGATAGGCATCCAACCATATGCCTTATGCATTCATCCATTAAATATGATGGACATCCATCCTTCAAATAGGATATGTAACATATTATTTTGGCCAAAGACTTAAACTTAGGGATAGTCCATCACGCTAAGCTCTTGGAGACTACACTCCCCTAATGGGAGTGCACTGAGATCATTGTCTTCAGATGTATGTATATAAATAGCTTGATTCTTGCCTCATAGTATCTTATGTGGATGTAGATTGAAATTATATGATGTTTAAGAACAGTCAACATATAATTGCTCTTTTTCTCAAATCGGGAGGTAAATTTATTTTATATTGTGATATAAACATAGTGTAACTTCCTAATTAATTAGTAACTAAGGCATATTGTAATATTTAAAGGAACTCTTCCTATTTATTAAGACTTTTTTTCTTTAGAGATTTGCCCTTGTTTATTAGGAGATAAGTTAAATAATTAAAGTAGTCTCAAAATTAAGAGATTTATATGCAACATTTAAATTAATTGAGAACGGTTCTATTTATTAGGAATCATAAAGTTTAATAGAAAATAAACCTAGTTATTTAAGTGAACTCAAACATGTAGAGTGGAAGAGATTGCTAAACTTGTGATTTAAAAGATCACAAAGCTATTATAATTAGTTAAAAAACTTATATAAGTAATCTGAAAGAGGAGTGTCTCACTTTTTATTCTAAGGAAATTCAAAATGAACATTTATTGGCATGTTTTGATAGAGGGCATGTGCAAGATCATGAGGGGCCAAATAGTCGCGATGTGAAAAATATTCACTTTTCACTCGTCCAAAAGTGCATGAAAATGCTTGTTGACTTTTTAGTAAGCCCGAGTGTCAGTACACCTGAGCAAACTTGACACCAAAGCACAGTCCTAATCGAGTACATGATAAAATATTGAGTACCTGACATATTATTGGGTACCCGATAACTGTGGCATAAATGTGAAACCCGCAAGCCCTTTTCTTCATGTCTTTATGCATTTTTTCTTGCTAAAACGGCTTGATATATCATATACCCGATATATTTTCAGGTATCTAATTTTGGCAACAACAAATTTGACTCCCCAGCATATTCGGTAAGTAATTATTTGTATATTTTTATTATTTTATTTGATTTTCATGCTAAATGTAGCTTTTTTTGTTGAAATAGGGTTTTGTATTTATATTTGTAATAATATATGAAATCAGATTGAAATTTATATTTGTTTTTTATTTAATCAGGCATGGCTGACAACAATGAAGAAAATAACCCTCCCGCACCAAATAATGATCCCGAAAACAATCCCCCGTATCTAAACTTTAAATCTTTACAAGATTTGATACAAGAAAATTTGAACACAATACGAGGTTTCCAAAATACATATCAAAATATACCTACATTAGGTCCCATGCTTGCCACACTAAATACAATTGTTGAAAATATTGACACACTCACACAACAACATAATGCTGCTCTTCATTGGCATGATGATATGCACGCCCAATTTGATGACAGGCTTGACCATGATGGGATTACGGCCCTTAATATAAGTAAGGAAGATATAGCCGCCCTTTTTGTCGATCCTAAAACCAGAATACAAGTTGACCCCAAAAAGCCAAAATTATCAATAAAATGGTGCACAAATGAAGCAATGCACACACACTTTTGGGATCGCTAGTGGATGGTTTTTGATAAACCACCCCATAGCAATTTGGAGGTCCCATTTTATTTCATAAAAAAAATGTATTATGATTTTGTGCTTGGTCAACATGTTAATTATTGGAGTATGAGGCCCAACATGGGTTTAGCTAGAGGAGCTCCTCAGACTAAGCCATCTGCCCAGCACAAAAAGGCCACTACCTTTGTCCCCCCCACTGATGTTGCACCCCCTCCTCCTGTGCAGGATCCCGATATCATTATAGAGGCTACCTCATAGACTATTAGGGCCATTCATTTACTGAGTGATTAGTTGATCATGCAGACCAAGTCAGTGTTGCCTCCTGGTGTGGATGATGCTAGCACATCGACATCTCATCAAAGTGCACATGTATGCGAGCCCCATATTTGCATTATATGCAAGAATATGTGCCTGGGACTGCTTACTGATGCTGATATATATCAGTTACATGTTATTGATGAGGAGGATATAGGAGATGTAGCTGTAGAGACTAAAACACCTCATGTAGCATCTACATCTCATGAGAGTGCTCAGGAGGTGTATGCAGAGCCATTGAGTCCTATTGATATGGTAAGAGTAAACATTATAAATAAATTTGTCACATGAATTATTTAATTTAAAAATAATTTATTTATTTAGATTAGTTTTAATGATTGCATGCACTTATGTATATATATTTTTTCCATTTATGTTTAGTCGATGACATAGGAGGAGGTGAGACAGGTGGATGAGTCCACACGTTTGGCCATTTCATTTGGCCTTGATGACTATATGGTATATTATAAATTATGTACCCATTAGTTTTTTTTATATCATCTGGTGTACATGCTTAAATCTCTAACAAATAGAGCAATAAAATTCATACATTTACTAATATATTCTCATCTTATTGTGTTCTTGCAGGCTATAGCTGATGTCAGTGGGGGGCATGAGGGGGTTCCTTCATTAGGTGTTGACAAAGGAAAGGTAGTTAATTGTTTAATATTAATTATGCATGCATATGTATGCCACTTGTCTGTATTAATAAATATTTTACTTGCACTTTATTGTATAGAGTGTGGCTATTGATGATGTCTTGACACCGGTTTAGGAGCATAGGGTTATAGGCATCTAAATTTGGAGTGATAGGTTGATTGTGTCAAAAGGGGTCATGGGGACTCCCTAGGGGTTCTAGTATGCTTTATCACATGTTAGGAACCTTAGGAAATCCCCATGACCCCTTTTGACACATTGGAATGCTCAAGTGTGTCCGAAGGGGTCCCCATGACCCCTTTTGACACATTGGAAAGCTCAAGTGTATTCGAAGGGATCCTCAGACCCCTTTGGACACACTTGAATATTCCAATGTGTCAAAAGGGGTCATGGGAACTTCCTAGAGTTCCTAACACCTGATAAGACATACTAGAACCCCTAGGGAGTCCCCATGACCCCTTTTGACATAGTGGAATGCTCAAGTGTGTCATAAAGGGTCATAGGACCTCTTTAGAAAAACTTAAGCATTCCAATGTGTCAAAAGGGGTCATGGGGACTCTCTAGGGTTCCTAACCTATGATAAGGCATACTAGGACCCCTAGGGAGTCCCCATGACCCCTTTTGACACATTTGAATGCTCAAGTGTATCTGAAGGGGTCCTAGGACCCCTTAAGACACACTTGAGAATTCCAATGTGTCAAAAGGGGTCATGGGGACTTCCTAGGGGCCCTAACACATGATAAGGTGTAATAGGACCCTTAGGGAGTCCCCATGACCCCTTTTAACACATTGGAATGTTTAAGTGTGTCCGAAGGGGTCCCAGGACCCCTTAAGACACACTTGAGCATTCCAATGTGTCAAAAGGGGTCATGGGGACACCCTAGGGGTCCTAGTAGAACCCCTTCGAACACACTTGAGCATTCAATGTACCAAAAGGGGTCATGGGGACTCCCTAGGGGTCCTAGTATGCCTTATCATGGGTTAGGACCCCTAGGGATTCCCCATGATCCCTTTTGACACATTGGAATGCTCAAGTGTGTCTGAAGGGGTCCTATGATCCCTTATGACACACTTGAGCATTCCAATGTGTCAAAAGGGGTCATGCGGACTCCCTAGGGGTTCTAGTATGCCTTATCACACATTAGGAACCCTAGGAAGTCCCCATGACCCCTTTTCACACATTGTAAAGCTCAAGTGTGTGTTAAGGGGTCTTAGGACCCCTTCGAACACACTTGAGAATTGAAATGTGTCAAAATGGGTCATGGGGACTCCCTAGGGATCCTAGTATGTCTTATCACATGTTAGGACCTCTAGGAAGTCCCTATGACCCCTTTTGACACATTGGAATGCTCAAGTGTGTCTTAAGGGGTCGTAGGACCCCTTTGGACACACTTGAGTATTCCAATGTGTCAAAAGGGGTCATGGGGACTCCCTAGGGGTCTTAGTATGCCTTATCATATGTTAGGACTCCTAGAAAGTCCCCATGACACCTTTTGACACATTTAAACACTCAAGTATGTCTGAAGCGGTCCTAAGATCCCTTAAGACATACTTGAGCATTCTAGTTTGTCAAAAGTGGTCATGGGGATTTCGTAGGGGTCCTAACGCATGATAAGATATACTAGGACCCCTAGGGAGTCCCCATGACCCCTTTTGACACATTTGAATGCTAAAGTGTGTCCGCAGGGGTCCTAGGACCCCTTAAGACATACTTGAGTGTTCCAGTGTGTCAAAAGGGGTCATGAGGACTTCCTAAGGGTCCTAATATGTGAAAAGGTATACTAGGACCCCTATGGAGTCCCCATGACCCCTTAAGACACATTGAAATGCTCAAGTGAGTCTTAAGGGGTCCTAGGACCCCTTAAAACACACTTGAATTTTCCAATGTGTCAAACCCCTTAAGACACACTTGAGCATTCCAATCTATGAAATGGGGTCATGGGGACTCTTTAGGGGTCCTAACATGTGATAACATGTACTAGGACCCCTAAGGAGTCCTCATGACCCCTTTTGACACACAGTAATGCTAAAGTGTGTCCGAAGGGGTCATAGGACCCCTTAAGACACACTTGAGCATTCTAATGTGTCAAAAAGGGTCATAGGGACTTCCTATGGGTCCTAACATGTTATAAGGTGTATTAGGACCCCTAGGGAGTCCTCATGATCCCTTTTGACACATTAGAATGCTCAAGTGTGTCCAAAGGGGTCCTAGGACCCCTTACGACACATTTAAGCATTCCAATGTGTCAAAATAGGTCATGGGGACTTCCTAGGGTTCCTAACATGTGATAAAGTGTACTAGAACCCATAAGGAGTCCCCATGACCCCTTTTGACACATTGGAATGCATAAGTGTGTATTAGGACCCCTTAAGACACACTTGCACATTCCAATGTGTCAAAAGGGGTCATGGAGACTCCCTAGGACCCCTTAAGACACACTTATGCATTCTAATGTGTCAAATGGGGTCATGGGGACTCCCTAGGGGTCCTAATGTGTGATAAGGTGTACTAGGACCCCTAAGGAGTCCCCATGACCCATTTTGACACAATTGAATGCTCAAGTGTTTTCAAAGGGGTCCTAGGACCCCTTAAGACATACTTGAGCATTCCAATGTGTCAAAAGGGGTCATGGGGACTTTGTAGGGGTCCTAATGCATGATAAGTTGTACTAGGACCCCTAAGGAGTCCCCGTGACCCCTTTTGACACACTGAAATGCTCAAGTGTCTCTGAACAGGTCCTAGGACCCCTTTAGATACATTTCAGCATTCCAATGTGTCAAAAGGGGTCATGGGGACTCCCTAGGGGTCCTAGTACACCTTATCATCTGTTAGGACCCCTATGAAGTCCGCATGACCCCTTTTGACACATTGGAACACTCAAGTGTGTCTGAATGGGTCCTAGGACCCCTTAAGAAACACTTGAGCTTTCAAATGTGTCTAAAGGGGTCATGCAGACTCCCTACGGGTCCTAGTACACCTTATCAAGCGTTAGGACCCCTAGGAAGTCCCCGTGACCCCTTTTGACACATTGGAAAGCTCAAGTGTGTCTTAAGGGGTCTTAGGACCCCTTCGAAAACACTTGAGCATTCAAATGTGTCAAAAAGGGTCATGGGGACTCCCTAGGGGTCCTAGTATGCCTTATCATGTGTTAGGACCCCTAGGAAGTCCCTATGACCCTTTTAACACATTGGAATGCTCAAGTGTATCTTAAGGGGTCCTAGGACCCCTTTGGACACACTTGAGCATTCCAATGTGTCAAAAGGGGTTATGGGGACTCCCTAGGGGTCCTAGTATACCTTATCACACGTTAGGACCCCTAGGAACTTCCCATGACTACTTTTGACACATTTGAATGCTTAAGTATGTCTGAAAGTGTCCTAGGACCCCTTAAGACACACTTGAGCATTCAAATGTGTCAATAGGGGTCATGGGGACTTCCTAGGTGTCCTAACGCATGATAAGGCCTCCTAGGACCCTTAGGGAGTCCCCATGACCTTTTTTGACACATTGGAATGCTCAAGTGTGTCCAAAGGGGTCCTAGGATATCTTAAGACACACTTAAGCATTCCAATGTGTCAAAAGGGGTCATGGGGACTTCCTAGGGGTCCTAACATGTGATAAGGTGTACTAGGACCCCTAGGGAGTCCCCATGACCCATTTTGACACATTGGAATGCTCAAGTGTGTCGTAAGGGGTCCTAGGACCCCTTAAGACACACTTGAGCATTCCAATGTGTCAAAAGGGGTCATTGGGACTTCCTAGGGCTCCTAACATGTGATAACACATACTAGGACCCCTATGGAGTCCCCATGACCACTTTTGGCATACTAGAATGCTGAAGTGTATCTGAAGGGGTCCTACGACCCCTTAAGACACACTTGAGCATTTCAATGTGTCAAAAGGGGTCATGGGGACTTCCTAGTGGTCCTAATGCATGATAAGGCATACTAGAACCCCTAGGGAGTCCCCATGACCCCTTTTGACACATTGCAATGCTCAAGTGTGTCTTAAGGGGTCATTAGACCCCTTCGGACACACTTGAGTGTTCTAATGTGTCAAAAGGGGTCATAGGGACTCCCTAGGGGTCCTAACCCATGATAAGGTGTACGAGGACCCCTAGGGAGTCCCAATGACCCCTTTTGACACATTTGAATACTCAAGTGTGTCCAAAGGGGTCCTAGGACCCCTTAAGACACACTTGAGCATTCCAATGTGTCAAAAGGTATCATGGGGACTTCCTAGGGGTCCTAACACATGATAAGGCATACTAGGACCCTTAGAGAGTCCTCAAGACCCCTTTTGACACAATGTAATGCTCAAGTGTGTCCAAAGGGGTCCCAAAACCCCTTAAAACACACTTGATCATTCCAATGTGTCAAAAGGGGTTAAGGAGACTTCCTAGGGGTCCTAGTAGGACCCCTTCAGACACACTTGAGCATTCCAATATGGCACATAGGGACTCTCTAGGGGTCCTAGTACGCCTTATCATGTAATAGGACCCCTAGGAAGTCTCCATGACCCCTTTTGACACATTTGAACACTCAAGTGTGTCTGAAGGAGTCTTAGGACACCCTAAGACACACTTGAGCATTCAAATATGTCTAAAGGGGTCATGGGGACTCCTTAATAGTCCCAGCATGCCTTATGATGTGTTAGGACCTGTAAGAAGTCCCCATGACCCCTTTTGACACATTGGAAAGCTCAAGTGTGTGTTAAGGGGTCTTAGGGACCCTTCGAAAACTCTTGAGCATTCAAATATGTCAAAATGGGTGATGGGGACTCTCTAGGGGTCCTAGTTCACCTTATCATGTGTTAGGACCTTTAGGAAGTCCCAATGACCCCTTCTGACACGTTGGAATGCTCAAGTGTGTCTTGAGGGGTCCTAGGACCTTTTCGGACACACTTGAGTGTTCCAATGTGTGAAAAGGGGTCATGGGGACTCCTTATGGGTCCTAGTCTACCTTATCACACATTAGGACCCCTAGTAAGTCCCCATGACCCCTTTTGACACATTTAAATGCTCAAGTATGTTTGAAGGGTTCCTACGACCCCTTAAGACACACTTGAGCATTCTAATGTGTCAAAAGGGGTCATGTTGACTTCCTAGGGTCTTAACGCATGATAAGGCATACTAGGACCCCTAGGGAGTCCCCATGGCCTTTTTTGACACATTTGAAAGCTCAAGTGTGTCTGCAGGTGTCCTAGGACCTCTTAAGACACACTTGAGCATTCCAATGCGTCAAAAGGGGTCATGGGGACTTCCTAGGGGTTCTAATGCATGATAAGGTATACTAGGAGCCCTAGGGAGTCCCCATGACCCCTTTTGACACATTGGAATGCTCAAGTGTGTCTTAAGGGGTCCTAGGACCCCTTAGGACACACTTGAGCATTCCAATGTGTCAAAAGGGGTCATGGGGACTCCCTAGGGTTCCTAACGCATGATAAGGTGTACTAGGACCCCTAGGGAGTCCTCATGACCCCTTTTGACACATTGGAACACTAAAGTGTGTTCGAATGGGTCCTAGGGCCCTTTAAGAGACACTTGAGCATTCCAATGTGTCAAAAGGGGTCATCGGGACTTCTTAGGGGTCCTAACGTGTGATAAGGCATACTAGGACCCCTAGGGAGTCCCCATGATCATTTTTGACACATTGGAATGTTCAAGTGTGTCCAAAGAGGTCCTAGGACCCCTTAAGACACATTTGAGCATAGCAATGTGTCAAAACTAGTCATGGGGACTTCCTAGGGTTCTTAACATGTGATAAGGTGTACTAGAATGTCTAGGGAGTCCCCATGACCCCTTTTGACACATTGGAATACTCAAGTTTGTCTTAAGGGGTCCTAGGAGCCCTTAAGACACACTTGAGTATTTCAATGTGTCAAAAGAGGTCATGGGGACTCTCTAGGGGTCCTAACATGTGATAAGGCATACTAGGACACCTAGGGGGTTTCCATGACCCCTTTTGACACATTTGAACGCTCAAGTGGTCCAAAGAGGTCCTAGGACCCCTTAAGACACACTTGAGCATTCCAATGTGTCAAAAGGGGTCATGGGGACTTCCTAGGTTGAGCATTCTCTCTCTCTCTCTCCCCTACTCTCTCTCTCCTTCCTCTTCTCTCTCTATCCTACTCTCTCCCATTCCCCTCTTATATCTCTATCTCTATCTCTGTCACTATCTTTTCCTCCCTCTCTCTCCCTCCCATACTCATATTCTCTCTCTCTCTCTCTCTCTCTCTCTCTCCATTATCTCCTCTCTCTTTCATCACCCTCTCTCTATCTCGAGCTATCTCTCTCTCTCCCACCTCACTCTCTCTCATCCTCTCTCAGCCCCCGCCACCTTCTCACTCTCTCTCTTCCTCAATGGCCGCCCATTAATTTTTTAAATGGCTGATTAATTTCCTTTGCTTCTTTCAATGGCCATCCATGATTTTTTTGCAATCTTCCAACCTTTCGTACATAGTCGTAAAATGCATATTAATATATTATACATATAAAATATTATATAATATATGATATATAATGTAACATTTAATATTAATATATATTAAATAATATTTAAAATGTAAAATGTATATTATATAATATTTAATATATAATATTATATATAATATATAATTCTAATTTATAGTTTTTGATATTAATATATAATTAAATAATATTTAATGTAAAATGTATATTATATAATATTTAATATATATAATATATAATATAATATATAGTTTTTAATATTAATATATATTAAATAATAATTAATGTAAAATGTATATTATATAATATTTAATATATAATTGATACTATATAATATTTAATATATCTAATATATAGTTTTTTATATATAATATATCATATGAAGGATGGAGAAATGGGAGGGAGAAAGTGGAGGGAAAGTGAAAATTCAAAATTCTGTCGTCATATTCAGGTACCCAAAAACATTGGGTACTCGATTAGGCTCGGTATTGCTTTTGGCACCAAACCTACATGGTCAACTATTGAAATGTCTCAAATATGTGTTTTTCCCATGTTTCTCTAAGTTCCAGAGTTTGACAATGTAGCTAATGACTTTTTTTTCACCCAAATTTGATAAAATGAAAAGGGTATCTTAAGGAGATTATCAACTTTCTATTGATATATTTGCTGTCAAATTTTGAATTCGGTAAGTAATTATTAGTTATTTTCTAATTGAGCTACCTCTAAATTGTTGATTTATATACTGATTGAAAAATGACTATAACTCTCAAATGGTATAACATTTGTGAAATTTGAAAAATGTGTCACATTCTATGCTTCGCCTACTATAAGGAGAAAAAATAATAATTGAATTTTGTAAAGTTTTGAATGAGTTAAGGTGGTTAGACATGGGAGTTTTTTTATTCAGAAAATGTTGTAGCAGAAAATTCATAATTAATTATTTTTTTGAATAAAATTACAAAAAAATATGTGTCACATCTGGGCATGATTCTACTACTTATATATAAAATCTTATAATAAAATATTATCATTTGATTATGATTAAGATGGTCAGACATACACCTACTTCTTATTCTTTTCTTGAAATTTTTGTACTACTGCATTGAAATCTATACTTTTCACCAATCATACTAACTTTTTCTCAAAAAAGGCCTTGTAGTTTAAAAACTACATTCAATTTTCTACAGATTATATTCTTACAACTTTTTGATATTAAGTTCATAGCTAGTTGAAATTTTCACGTCAAGTTGACTAACCCTGATTTGCTAATTTTTCATTGCCACTTAAGGGCATAGTTTGGCCCTCATGATCTTGCACATACCCTAGATGTTGAAAAAATAATGATGATGTAATCTAATAAGTGAGGTCATTTTATATGTAGATTCCAGTTTTTCTAAGAATTACTTTTATAGTTTTGATTTTTTAAATTATTTATAATGAGCAACATTTTTCAATATCATATTTAAATTTTAACTACAAAATTAAATATTTTTTATAATCTTTAGTAATTACAAAAAATTAAACCTATTTTTATTGGAAATATATTTCTCCTAACATATGTGTGCTTAAATTATATTTTTCATTGAAACAAAGACATCCATATAGAGTGCAATATGTTCATTTTGCACTTTAATAACAAGATTGAGGGCTAATGATGTAGAATTGATAGTAATTAACATGCATGGAAAGTTTTAGATTTGGTATGAAAACATAATGTATAGATCTATAAATGAGAAATAAAGAGTGATTCGTGTTTAAAATTTTGACCTAAAAATGGAGGACATTGACAGTTGTTGGCACCATTGTCCAAGAGTGTCAGATGTAGACAAAAGATATGTTTTATGGATCAATATGGTGTTTTGTATATATCTCCCAATAGTTTTGTCAAAAAAGCATTAGATAATGACTGTCCTTGCATTTTTGTCTCTACAAAAGCTAGTTTTGTTTTCCTTTTTTCCCTATTCTTGAGACTATATTTGTTGTCTCTAGACCCTATCAAATGCACATGCAAAAGAGAGATAATGTTGCTAGATTAATAGGAGTTTTCATAAGTCAAACTCCAAGTTATATTTAACCCTTGAATTGAAATTGAGAAATTGAAAGCAAGCTCTAAAGTAGAATGTTGAATGTTGTACCTCAAAATTTCCACAATTGATGATGGTAGATGATGCTTTTCTATTTAAAAATGATCACAAGTGGTGATACAATAAGTTGAAATGATAAAACATAAAGGAGATCTATCATGAATGCATCATTGCATGGAGATTGTTGTAAATGCTTAGATTTGAAGACATCTTGAAGGATGTGATGGGATGAAATGTCACCTTGATAATGAGTAGATTCTAGTGGTAGTAAATCGTAAATGATGGATGATGATGATGATGATGATGATTATTATTATTATTATTATTATTGTTATACTGTAGACACTCAAGTAGTACACTTCTCTAAGTCATTATATCCAAGGGAATCCATGAATGGGAAACCTTAGAAAATGACCTAGAGCTCTCTATGCATGGAGTTGCAAGATATTGAAATTGCTCTCAGCTAGAGTTATTAAAATTAATGACTTTGCTAGTCAACCACACAATGAGAGATTCAAATGAAGACAAGGGCAAGAATGCCAATATCCCCAAGAATCAAATGAAATGCAATGCTATGCAACTAGAAATGAAGATGCAAGCTAAGCTATAGAAAGGAAATATGCAAGCTATGCTATGAAAGGAAAGAACAAGTATTACAATCCTTCCTAATTAAGCTATGTGAGATTAATCTAAAGCATGAAAGGAAATCTAAGCTATGAATGCCATGATAATGAAACTAAGATGCAAGAATGAAACTATGAAAGCATGTAAATGTAGGATCCAAGAATGCTCCAAATCTTCAAAAGCTCCAAAGTGACCTAGAAAACTTGCAATAGAACATTAGCATAAAAGATTGATTATCAAATGAGGAAGAGAGCTCTCCTTTTATAAGAAATGAAAAGGAATGAACCATGGAGATTAAGAGACAAAAGATTTAATCAAGGGTGGAGCATAAAAGAGGAGCAATCCATGTGCACAAATATCCTCCAATGAGAAAATAAGAGTTGACTTTTGTGTACTTTTCTTCTTTTTATAAAACAAGAATAGTGCTTTATTTGTGCAACTTAGGATAAGAGGAAAAGTGGGGGCTTTTTATTTAATAAAAGGGGAGGAAATACTCCTTTTAATAAATAAAGACTTAGGATAAAATGGTTAATCCATAGAATATAATCGAATAAATGATAGAATTAGGATTTGATCAAGGAAATTGATATTTTAGAAAATGCTGATTTTTGAAAATATTGATTTAGGAATTTGATAAATTGCTGAATGGGGGCCCAAAGTCTAGGTGACAATTTTAGGGTTCATACATTTGCCCCTCTTTGATTAATGTGAGGTCGACTTAGGATCACATGAAGTCAAGGAATGAAATTGAAGTGTGAGATCGATTTGGGATCACAAAACAACCTAGATGTGTGTGCATCGGATGGGAACACATTAGGACAAGCATAAGCATAGGCTGAAAAAGACAAGACCAACACCATTGTTGTTAAGTGCTAACCAAGTCTGAAATAGGAGCTAAGAATCTCAAAGAGACAAAACTAACACCGTTGCTATTAAGTGTTAATCAAGTCTCAAAAATAGGAGATAAGAATCTCAAGATGAGCTAAATGATAAAGATGAATCAAGGATTAAAGCTTATAGGTACTACCCCCTCGAAATCAAAATCAAAATTAGATAGAGGAGAACAAAAAAATTGGTAGATCTGATCAAATCATGAGGAATCATAATCAAAGATGAAGGACAAAAGGATAACTATCAAGCAGTGGAGATATGCCCTAGTTTGATGAGGTTTGACTAAGAAAGATATTGATTAAGGATGAGGTCAAACCTCAGAGAGATGGATCGAAGGGGTTGAATGGAAGACTAGAAGGTTGAAAGGGATGGAGATGAAGATGCCCCAAGAAAGATCGAAGAATCAAGCCTCAAATAGTCAGCCAACTGCGCAAAAGAAGGGGAAATTTTAAAATGTGACTTTTACTATCAAGATAAACTTGGATTTCAATTTTGAGTCTAAAAATAGATCCAGGACATTGAAATTAGCTAGGGGTGCAATTTTTGTGAAATTTTGAGGAGTTTTGAAAATTAGGTAAAAAAGGCTATAGGAATAGAAAAGGCTATGATATGAAAGACAAGAAGCGAAAGACATGATCGAGAGGAAGTGAAAGGATGAGTGCAGTTGACTAACAAGTCTATGAAAGATGAAAGGAGAGCTCTCTCCATACGCAAGATGCAAAACTAGACTAATATGAACCTAAGAATGCAAACTACTATGAACAATGGTTCACTTGCAAGGTTACGAAGCCAATAGACATCTAATTATCATCATCGAGCTTTATTGGTAGTGTCAGAAGATAATAAAATACTCACTAGTATGACTATGGGTATATGAATATGATCTATATCAAATATGAATGTGGGAATCCCACCTAGGCACCAAAGACATATAAGTCAAGATGACTAGTGCGGTGAGGTTCCCTAAGTTTGATATAGCAAGATTATGCTTGCATCAGGACACAAGAAGGTCAAGATGACTATAAGCATGCACTCACAAAAATAGTCAAGGATAATACCTTGTAGATCCTATAGTCAAGTGGAACAAGCATAAATGCTAATGACAAATAGGACCAACAAAATATACCCACAAACAAATAAAGAAATAAAACATGTTCTCATTCCCCCAGTCTTCTAGCTATGCATCATCGAAAACTATCTTTTGGAGAAAACACTCATCAAAGAAATCATCATAGACAACACACAAAGAAAATAAAGTCAAATAGGTCTCAATGAGTTGATTGTTTAAGTGCATGTGTGTAGGTCATAGAGTCAAACTTTGAGTATCGTATCTGCCAGTGAGAAATATTGCATCATTCTAGACTGTAGGTAAGACATCTGATAAGTGTTGAGAAACGCTTGACGCTAGGGTAGTGTTGAAAAACACAATTGAAAAAGTATTGAGAAAAACTATTTGCAAGGTGTCCTAAAGACTAACGTATCCAAGAGACCAAAGCTAGCACAGTTATGCCCCCTAGACAAAGACAAAGACCAATTCCAAACCAAGGCCACATAGTCAAGGCATGATGGAGAAAGGCGAAGTGTCAAGGATGCATGCTAAAAAATAAGGGTGCAAAGGCCTCAAGTAGTGCCTATTTCTAGGTTTTCACCACTTGGATTTATTGCAATTTTTTTCTCTTTTTTATCATTTTTTTGGATTTTTGCTACCAAGGCGCCTATTTCCAGGTTTTCACCAAGGCACTTTTTCTTTTTTTTTGAATTGTTTTGCTATTTTTTGATTTTTTTTGCATTTTTTCAGGACTTTATCTGCTTTTTAGTATTTTTTCAACATCATATATGAATTTTTTTGGTATTTTTTTAGGATCCATAAATATGTACAAAGGATGCCCCTAGACAGAATAGGCATCATGGATAGAACTTCTTGAGGTGCAAAACATTGATGGGATCAAGGAGCTACTCTCCCTCTAGATCAGACAGTAAATAGGCACCCATTCCAAAAGCAACAATAATAATATATGGTCCAAGCCAATTAGGTTCAAACTTACCCTTTTGTTCTCAATTTTGTTGGTTCTTTGGATTCTCATGCAAGACAAGATCTCCTACTTGAAATTCCCTAGGGCGAACCTTCTTGTTGAATGCTTTAGACATACGCTTTTGGTAGACTTTGATGTGATCAAAGGATGCTTTTCATTTCTCATCAAGAACTTCCAATTCTTGTAATCTCATGGCACGATAATCTTCATCTGTCACTAGACCTTTGAGAGAGACTCTAAGTGAAGGGATCTCTACCTCTAAAGGTAACACTACTTCAGCGCCATAAGTAAGGGAAAAAGGAGTAGCCCCTATGGGAGGATGAATACTCATTTTGTAAGCCCATAAGCTTGGATTGATCTGTAAGTGCCAGTCTCTACCATTCTTGTGAACTGTTCTATGAAGAATCTTAAGAATGGTCTTATTGGAAGCCTCTGCTTGTCCATTTCCTTGCGGGAAGTAAATGAAGGACCAATGTTGTTTTATCTTGAACTTTTTGCAAAGATGTTTAAGGTCCTTGTTTTTAAACTGACCTCCATTGTCAGTGATGATCTCAGAGGGTACTCCAAAATGACAAATAATGTGATTCAGAATAAACAAAGAAACTTTCTTGCCTGAGGCAACAGAAAGTGGGACAGCTTCTACCCATTTTGTAAAATAATTAGTAGTAGTAATAATGAATTTGTGTCCACCTGATGAGTTGGGATGAATCTGCCCAATAAGGTCAAAGGCCCAGTGCTGAAATGGCCAATGAGAAATAGAAGAATAAGCTCCCTGCTTGGAGCATGAATCAGGTTACCGTGCTTCTGACACTTTTCATAGGATTTAGCAAAAGCTATTGCATCTATCTGCATAGTGGGCCAATAGTACCCCACCCTAAGCAACCTCCAAGCCATGGAAAGACCATTAGAATGTCCTCCACAAATGCCCTTGTGAATGTCAACTAACACTTGGTCAGATTCCTCCTTTTCCAAACACCTAAGAAGTGTCCCATCTAAACCCCTCCTATATAGATCACCAGAGATAAGGGCATGGTGAGAGGCATTATGGGTTAGGTTTCTTCTTTTAGATTGGTTAAATGTGTCAGGGATGATGCCATCACAAAGGTATGAGTAAATAGCACCATAGCGGGAGGATTCATGACTAACCAAGGTACAAATGACATGGCTTTCTGGGGAGTTGTAGATCAAGTAGTGTAGCTCTTCCACCAGGAATTCAAATCTGGATTCATGCTATTCTAGCTGAAGAAGAGAAGCCAATGTAGCCATAGCATCCACTTCTTTATTCTCTATGTTAGGATTAACAAGGTAGAAATAACAATTATGTGCAAATATAACTAATATGAGAAAATAATAAACCACACAGAAGAGAACACAAGACACAAAGATTTAACATGGTTCACCCAATCCTTGGGCTACATCCACCAACAATGAGTCCAATATTATTATTATCCGGTGATTACAAATTGATTACAATCTGTAATCCCTTACAGCTCAATTCCACCACAAGTACTAAAATCATACATCATAATGAAAACCCTAACCCTAAGCCAAATTATACAATATTTTTGCCACTTTAGGGGTAGAATGAGTTACAATATGTCGGCCCAAAATAACTAAAAATATGTCAGCCTCAAAAAAATTATCTCAGGGGCTATGCCCCTGAACCCCCACTCTTGGGGGTTGCCACCCCGAAACCCCCGCTCGGGGCCCAGCCTAGCCCCAAACCCCAGCGAGGTCGGGAGGAAAAAGTGTACAGTACTTTCCTAGATAGTACTTTTCTGATCAGTCACCACAAGCTAACACTCTACTCTAGGGATTTGTTGAAATGTGACAAAGGTGAAATATCGTCGCAATGAATCAACCATTTTCTTATAATGGACCAACTTGTCATCTTTTGTTTGGTATTCATCATTCACTTGGTTGATAATCAATTCTGAATCCCCATAAATGTGCAGCTCCATGATGTTCCATTCTATAGCCATTTTTAATCCATTTGTTAAGGCCTCATATTCAGTAATGTTATTTGTGCATGGGAACAATAATTTATAGGACTTAGGAATAGTATACCCATGAGGAGAGACAAACAACACTCTAGGTCCTGAACCATTGTGCATGAAAGAGCCATCAAAGAACATCTTCCATGTTCTTGTAGTCATGTTCATTATGTGCTCATCTGGAAATTCAACTTGAATGGGCATACTGTCTTGAATGGGGAAATCAGCCAGTTGATTAGCGATAGCTTGTCCCTTTATGGCTTTATGCTCAACATACTCAATGTCAAATTCTAAAAGAATCATCATCCATTTCACAAGTCTACCCGTGAGAGCAACCTTGCCAAGAAAATACTTAAGAGGGTCAATCTTGGCTATGAGGTGTATTGTATGTGCAAGCATGTAATGTCGCAACTTTTGGGAAGCAAACACCACAGCAAGGCAAGACTTCTCAATACTAGTATAATTGACCTCATAGGAAACAAGTGTTCAACTGATGTAATAGATAGCTCTTTCTTTTCCAGTATCATCAAGTTGAGCCAATAATGCCCCCAGGGAAGATTCTGTTGCTAAAATATACAAGATGAGAGGTTTTCCCAGGATATGAGGCATTAAAATTGGAGGATTGGCCAAGTATTGCTTGATTTGGTCCATGCTCTTATGACAATCCTCATTCCAAACACACTTAACCCCTTTATGCAATGTCTTATTAAAGGGTTGAGCTCTATTAGCTAGTTGTGAAATAAACCTCCTTATAGATTGGAGACGTCCCTGAAGACTTCTCATTTGGCTGATATTTTTAGGAGGCGGCATATCCAAGATTGCTTGAACTTTTTCAGGATCCACCTCAATTCCTTTAGTTGAAATGATAAATCCTAGAAGTTTTCTAGATGTGACTCCAAATGCACACTTCTTGGGATTTAATCACAATTGAAATTGTTCCATACGATCTAGAATGACTTCCAAATCACTGAGGTGTGTATTTCTTTTCTTGGACTTAGCTAGGGTGTCATCCACATAATCTTCCATGTTCTTATGCATCATGTCATGGAATATGGTTGTCATGGCTCTTTGATAAGTAGCTCCCACATTTTTCAAGCCAAATGGCATTATGTTCCAACAATAGGTTCCCCACGCACATGTGAATGTTGTCTTTTCTTGGTCCTAAGGAGCTATCTTGATTTGATTGTAACCAGAAAATCCATCCATCAAGGAGTAGATCTCATAGCCCGAAGTCATGTCCACTATCATGTCTATGTTTGGGAGTGGAAAATCATCCTTTGGGAAAGCTTTGTTAAGATCTCTAAAATTTGTGCAGACATGAATGGACCCGTCATGTTTTGAAACTGGGACAATGTTGGAAATCCATTCAGCATAATCAATAGCTCGTATAAATCCTGCACTTAGGAGTTTTTCTAGTTCAACTTTGACAAGAAGAGCTATATGAGGATGCATTTTCCTCAACTTTTGTTTCACTGGTTTGATTCTTGGAGCTATGGACAAATGATGCATAATAAGATTTGTGTCCAATTCTGGCATGTTTAAGTAAGTCCAAGAAAAATTTATGAAAATGCAAAAAGTAAAGGACAAAGCAATAATATTCTGCCCCACGGTGGGCGCCAAAAATGTACACACTCAAGTAGTGCACTTCTCTAAGTCATTATATACAAGGGAATCCATGAATGGGAAACCTTAGAAAATGACCTAGACCTCTCTATGCATGGAGTTGTAAGATATTGAAATTGCTCTTAACTAGAGCTATTAAACTTAATGACTTTGCTAGTCAACCACACAATGAGAGATTCAAATGAAGACAAGGGCAAGAATGCCAATATCCCCAAGAATCAAATGAAATGCAATGCTAGGCAACTAGAAATGAAGATGCAAGCTAAGCTATAGAAAGGAAATATGCAAGCTATGTTATGAAAGGAAAGAACAAGTATTACAATCCTTCCTAATTAAGCTATGTGAGATTAATCTAAAGCATGAAAATAAATCTAAGCTATGAATGCCATGATAATGAAACTAAGATGCAAGAATGAAACTATGAAAGCATGTAAATGTAGGATCCAAGAATGCTCCAAATCTTCAAAAGCTCCAAAGTGACCTAGAAAACTTGCAGCATAACATTAGCATAAAAGATTAATTATCAAATGAGGAAGAGAGCTCTCCTTTTATAAGAAATGAAAAGGAATAGACCATGGAGATTAAGAGGAAGAAAATTTAATCAAGGGTGGAGAATAAAAGAGGAGCAATCCATGTGCACAAATATCCTCCAATGAGAAAATAAAAGTTGACTTTTGTGTCCATATGAGACAAAAAGTACTTTTCTTCTTTTTATAAAATAAGAATAGTGCTTTATTTGTGCAACTTAGGATAAGAGGAAAAGTGGGGGCTTTTTATTTAATAAAAGGTGAGGAAATATTCTTTTTAATAAATAAAGACTTAGGATAAAATGGTTAATCCATAAAATATAATGGAATAAATGATAAAATTAGGATTTGATCAAGGAAATTGATATTTTGGAAAATGCTGATTTTTGAAAATATTGATTCAAGAATTTGATAAATTGCTGAATGGGGGCCTAAAGTCTAGGCGACCATTTTAGGGTGCATACATATACAATATATTATGTGAAAGTGAATTGAAAGAATTCTCTTAGACATGGTTTTCAAGATATTTCATAAATTAGGTTTACCTACAATGATCATATTAAGACATCAATATTGGAGACCAACTAGTAGGAACTAGACACCAACATACTGAAAATTAGGCCAAGATTAAAGGGAGGGTGGAATCCCAAATGCCATTGTACTCCCAAAATAGGGTGAGTAGAGTGTGAGCTAGGTACACTCAGTCCAAAGATAGGTTCATATTACCATACAAACATATTACACAATTTTGTAGTACAAAAACCAAAAATAGGCTTAGATAGGAGCTAAGAGAAAATACACTAAGGAAATGGCACAAAACTAATGTAAAATTATACATGGTTATAGTTTATGATGTTATCAATGTAAAATAAAAGATAGGTGTAACAAGCCTAAGATAAGGGTATAAAATAAGTAGAATTATTTAAACAAGACATTTGGATAGGAAGTTGATATGGTTCCAAGGAATTAAAATAATTAGTTTAAGAGTGAAAGAAAAAATTAGGTTCATATGTAGCAAAATAATGAGCACTCTTAACTATTAAATAAAACCAACCCAAGTTTGAAGGGAGTTATGGAGCAAGGTATGACCATCTTCAAAAGCATATATTTGATGGAGTTTACCCTTATAGCTTCTACTTGCACTTTCTTAATACTTTTGAGGAGTTATTAAAAAACTTATTTTGTCACATCATACAAATAAGGCATTCACATTATTGAATTTCTTTGACACATTTTATCAAATAATTCATATGAACTACTTACATCCTTATAACCATTGATGAATTTAATCAAATAGTTATCCTTCTATATAATAAAAATTAAAGACTAAAAGCTTCAAGGTTCAGAACAATTACAAAAATTGACTAATATAAATTTTATACTTACAAATCTTAATTAAAGTAATGCACAATTAAATCTAGAAACTAAATTTAGATATTCAAGATAAATTATTATATTGATAATTTGTTTTCCGAAATCAACTTCCATAGAAAATACATCATATCATATACTAATAAATATATGAAAATAACCCAATTACTATAATACTAAAATATTAATAAATATATAATTCTATTTAAAAAAACTTTCGTTGTGCATCATTTGACATACTCAGACTCACCCTTTTATTACAACAAACATTGTAATTGTTCTAATCAATTCAAGATCTATTTTTGTTGTGAAGAAGAATATAATAAAAAACTAACTCACTTTGATTTATTAAGCTGGTAGGCTTTGTGAGGGAGCTTTGCTCCCGAAAATAACTTTACACTCCCAGAAAGTTGTCAACCCTCTTCCCGGATTGTTTTCTTTTTCAGCTATAGAAAATAGTTCAAATTTGTTTCCCTATTTTTTATTTGAAATTTGAAAAAGATTATGAAATAAAAAATAACAAGTTACCTTATTTTTCTCCTATTCTTTTTTAGTATCATCTATCTATAAGATGATTTTCTTGTGTCAAACCATGCAATTTCTTCATTTTTTTCTTGTTTTCTTTCTTTTAGATTTTTAATGTTCAGATTTTCAATTTGTAATTTGATAGACAAAGATTTGGGATTTATGGTTGATTGTCTGATTTAATAACATGGATGTTATGTTTATTCAACTACAAACGATGAGTAAATTATTTGAGTATTTTTTTCCTCAATTAATTTTCTAGAGACCAATTCATTAACCATTTATGAGTTTGTAGATTTTTAATTATAATTGTATTTTCTTGTTGGTAGAATATTTTATTATGCCAACATGCTTCAAAGCTTCCTCAATTATTTCTAATGCTACTCATGTTGTTTCTTCATTTAAATGACACAATGACCTTCATAATAAATTTGCAGGAAAGCATAATGTAAGATTATAACAAATTTGCAGGAAAGCATAATGTAAGATTATAACAAATTTGTAGGAAAGCTTAATGTAAGATCAAGAGAAAAAAATGAATCATGGTAGATGTGCAATGCATCATTATTTTTCTAATGTCTAAGCTATGGCTATTCAACTCAGTTGTTGAATGGAGTAATCTTGTAGGCATTTGCTGAGGTGTAGAATCAACTTACTTAAATCTCATAGTCATACTCACATTAATCTCACATCTAAAATAAGAGATGACTTTGTTTATATGGGAGTTATTGAGATTTTATGATAAACTTATGGTTCTTATTTTTCATTCTTTTGGGGTTCATATTTTTCATATTTTTCATTCTTTTGAATGCTAAACTTTCAACATCATTTGGAGTTCTAGATCCCCCTCAAAATATGTTTGTAAAGGGTTTTTGGTCGCTCCAAAACCTATTTTCCTCTAATAAAAAATATGTAAATACAATGCAACAATGACCTAAATCTATGAAAAATAATACAAAAATAAATGTATCCTTTCTTTTAATCAATGAATACAAAAAAAAAAAAACTAAATGCATAAAATGTAACATTGAAATGCATACAAACCATATCTAGACTCTAAATCAGAATGGAAGTGTCATGTGTTAGGTTCACCAAAATATGTAGTGTAAAATGGGGACCACCTAAAGATCTAGATTTCCCTTATTCACAACACACAATTAGAATACAAAGCCACCTTGGAAGACAAATCAAATCAAAGCTGCTTAGTAAGAGGAATGCTAATGCAAGATTTTTTCTCTTTGGGTTTCTGGCAGGGTAAAAGCACAAAGCTGTGTCACGTTTCAGGACAACTTATCAGCATAGCTGAATTTGAGTATTTCTAACTAAAATTATTTTTTGTCAAACATATGGTCTAGCTAGATTCATTCTAGCTAAGTTAGATAAGTTCTTCACCTTTTCCAATTGGAAATATCTATTAAATACATGTTTTATAACAATTACTAAAGAAATAAAATTATTTCAGAAAAGTGATGTTTCAATAAATCTTACTCTTTTTAATTATACTTTTTTACAAATATAAAAATACCCTTTTTTAGAGCACAGAGTCAAGATTATCATCATATAATTTTTATAGTATTTTAATTAGATATAATATATTATAATTTCAAAATACTGCAAGTAGGTATTTTAACATTCGAGAACAAGATGCTTCAAAAATAGAAAAAAATAGTAAATCTTATCAAAAAAATGGAAAATTTATATTTAACACTAGAGGAGAGAGTTATCTTCAAGAGTGTGTAATTTATTTTCTGAATGGTGTAGATTTGATAGGGGAAATTTGGCGCGACATGAAAACTGTCGATTTCAGGTATGTTCAACTTTGAGTAGTTATACCAAAGAAAATATACATTGAAAACTAATTTTTCTTCTTTTTTGCACTAGCTATACATTTTATCTATGACATATTTTGAAATCAAAGGAAAAAAATATTATTTGCATATACCTTTTTGTTGCGAACAAGACCCTCATTTTTCAGCAAGTAAAAAATGGACTTAAAATTTTTTAAAACTATGTGAATTCTTGTTAAAAAAAAATTAAAAAAATTATAGGCATAAACTTCATCCACTTTTACACATTTCATTAGTTTACATCATCTCCAAATTTTAAACATAAATGCCATTTTTATGTTGTTAAAATTAAAAATTTTGTGTGTTGTTGACCTTTTCCTTTATAAAAGTGTGACACAGCTTTGTACTTTTACCCTCCATTCCTTTGCTACTTAGAATAAGGAAAGGGATGAAAAAGAATAACATATAAATGAGTAAACAAGATAAATTTAGATGATCTAATCAACTAAGAAGTAGATGTAGAATGAGATAAAAGAAGATTTGAGTGTACCTAGAACCGAAATAGGAGAAATAAAGACTTCGATCTGAATTTCTGACTATTAGAATCCTAGAAAATACTTGTAATTAATAATCAGAGATTTCAAGCCTAGTATTTGTTTGTGCCTAAAATTTCACTAATTTGTGCAAGGAACAAAATGTCTAAAATATTTTGTACCTAGGGTTTTATGTCGGGACAAATTACAGAGTGGTTGTCTTAGTGTTGAGATGGTATAAGAGTTTTGACAACTGATTTTGGGGTCTTCTGCACTTGCAAATATGAGAATTGTGTGTGTGTGTGGGGGGGGGGGGGGGGGGCTTTATAGGGGTTTTTCTTGGTCAACCCCCTATTTTTGTGATTTACACCTCCATAGATAGCCAATATAAAAGGTGTGTAGCACTCATGAGTCTAGAGTATGTCTAAATTGCTATGAGCTAAAATGCACAAATATAATGTAAAGATGTACCCTAGTGTGATAGAGTAAACCATATATGAAAATACAATTAATCAATGTGTGATTGAAAGCATGTAACAAGTATACATTTGAAACACAAGTGTGTAGATATAAAGATAACAAGAAACCATACTTAATCCAAAGAGGCAGAGTACAATACAATTATTAGTTGATCTCATAGTCATCATCATAATCCTTTTGTAGCTTCACCTTGATGTTGAGAATGTTTGGAATGTTTGAATGCTTGATAGAAGTTGATGTATCCTTGATTCACAAGTCCTCGCTTCATGGGATGTCTTGAAATTGGGGCCCCAACCTTGCAATTTCTTCAAAATGAAGTGAGAGGCTTACTTTTATACCAAATTGGGAGATAGAATTGAGATAGCAGACTATAAGTCCTAATCCCATGCTAAATCATCGAGATGGGGACTCAATTTAAATTTGGTCTCAAAAATCAGGGCACAAAATATTTGAAATGTTCAATACCCGGGAATAGAATGTTTCAAATGTTTTGTTCCACCCATTTCAGGCACAAATCAAGACTGTAAGTCTTTAGAAATCAGGCAATGTGAGATTAGAACTGACAACTAGTTTAAAGGTTTGAACACAACACCAAGGCCACAAATGGTAACATAGGGCCTAAGAGATGGAATGAATTATTTGATTGGAGAAAAAATAGAGGAGCACACTTAGAAATAAGAGCTTAACACAATTTAAAACAAGATTGAAGGGATATAGGACCCATATTTGAATGTAGGTATTCATCAAGTGCAATTATGAAGTCTTGTTATGCAAACTATAATGAAAACACAATGAGGGTGCTAAACAATCATGAAATTGTACATCACTTAGATGCTTACAATTTATGATGGTACAATTTTTTAAAAAGATTGTTTGATTTAAAAGTGAAATTTTTGTTACAATTTATATATGCATTACAAGAATATTAATAATAATTTTTTTAATATAATATAGAAAAAAAAGTATATTCAATATTTATTTTTAATTTTAATTTTTATTAGCATTTTAGATCTTATTTTGTGATCTTATTGATTTCAATATTGAATATGTGTAGAATTGCCAGCTTAGTTGAATTTTCAAGAATTTGTTTCTATATTGATATCTCTCAACTTCTTTAACATATATTTCCTAAATATAAATATACTAGTTAATTTATATTTTAAATATTTTTTAAGTTTTTATTTAAAATTATTCATAAATTAAAATCAAATGTGAGACATTTGAATGATGAAACCCTCATATGAGAGGTTGGGGTGACCGTAAAATTCCATTTGCCCTCCATGATTTCCAACTCTCTCAGACCCTCCATTGGGCCGAGATACTTTCTCGTTTGGTTTTGTCTATATCAGACCCGCCCCTCCCCCCTTCCGGGAATCAAAGAATGAGTTAATCATTTTGTTGCGACTATTCCAAAGTTGACCATCAAAATTCAAACTAGTTTGGTAAGAGTGAAGAATGGTAGAAACGCCATATGTAATGCGAACGAATATCTGATGGCCGATGGATATACTTAATTTTCCAAAGTAGACATACGTAATCGAGACATCCAAAGAAAAGGCCGCGGAAATCCCTAAGCAAATTTAAGATGAATATATTTCTTGAATATTTCAAACGGATGTTCCAAAGATAACACTTCTTTTATATATTGAATAAACATAAAAATCTGACTAGTATTTTATATATCCTCATTCAAGATGGCAAACGTTTTGACCGTTCCAATTCAAACTAATTAGCTAAGAGAGAAACATCATATGTAATGCGATTTATTTAATATTCCAAATTAGTTATAGTCGAAATGTCTTAAAAAAGGTAACAGAAATCAGGAAGCAAATCAAGATGATGATATTTCTTAAATATTTTAAACAAATGTTCGTTCTCTTACCCTTTCAGTCAGTCTTTTCAATAAACTAAAAGAAAAGATAATAATTCCTTATTATGGAATTAGACCATTTTCAGATTTATTTAACATCTCCGGTCTAGTCAAACATTTTCCATGATTTCTGTGTCTATTTTAAGGATATTTGGGATAAAAGGCCATAGAAATGAGGAGTCAAATGCATTTTTTATTACTCATTTTGTTCAACTTTCTATTATGAACATTTAAAACAAAACAAAAAAGTATTGTGGTTCTAACATGCAACGTAATTTTCATTTTCACCCTCAACATCGTTGGTCTCCTCGTTGCCTTCATTCACTGAAGGGGTCTGTTGTGCCTTCACGCCCACGAGGTTCTCCCTTGGCCTGAGCTGCAACTGCTTCCACTTGGCCACCTACTTCCATTGGTTGGTCGGTTGGCAAGGACGTCTCAGGATGGCCCTCCTCTTCGAAAGGTTTCCCTTGGCTTGCACTAGCGATCTCTCCTCAGAGGGAAGACAAGGATGAAGAAAAAATGTTGATGGATGAATGCTTCTAGACCCCAGCCAACACAAGAAATTGGTTGGGGAGGAAAGAAAGATGAACCAGATCCTCCACTTCCTTCGGCCACTCCTCTTGTGGCTTAAGGGTGTTCCTCTGCTCGGTCCTTTTTATTGTCTTCAGATATTTTTAGTTTTGGTTGTTTCCTTTGGCCAGAGGCCATATGACTTGGTTCCTGGGGCTAGCCCCACATTTCTTTTGGGGAGATGATTTTTAATTTTTAGCCTGCCAAATACTCTCTTATAATTGTTAGTTTTCAAGTAATATAATTTTGCTCGCGTATTTCTATCAAGAAAAAAAGTATTTATATTATTATTTAAAATATATTCCTACACTTTCATACAAAAAGGTTGGTGGAAATATTCTATTATGAAATATGATTTGGAGCCAAACTTTCAAAGAATTGTCATGCTATTCAATAAAAAAAAAAACCTCTCTTTTAAGTACATAATTAGTTGATAGTATAAACTCTCATTAAGGTTGTCATTTTTTAGGGTTAGGTGTTTAATGTTAATTAGAAAAATAATTTATTTATCATTATCTAAAGAATAATATTATTATAGTCATAAAATTATTTCGTTCTTGACAATTCTTATTTAGTTTTAAACTAGTTTTAATGAAAGAGGTTACTATAATTATATATTGAGAATTTGCATTATTTTATATAAAATTAAGCTCATTGTTGATTGTTACCATGTTTCATTTATACTTGTTCTTATACATTGATTGTGTCTTACTATATTTGTAAATATTCATTAGCATTAAGAATATTTTTCGCTTAAGCACTAAAAAAAAAAACATTAATAGCTCAGGACATTTACATGGCTCAAGAGTGATGTCTTCAATCAATTTCATAACTACAAAATGTATTTAGTGAAAGGGGGTAAAGATAGGAGAATATGATCATAATGATGTGACAATCTCTCCAAAATTATTGCATATACTTACTAGTGCTATTTACATGTAATTTGAAGTGTTTTTTTTATCCTTGTCACACTCAAACTATATAAACATACTATTTAGAAGACAAATGCATACATAGTAGATGAACAATATACATTATTATCATTAATTCAATTTTAAAAGTAACATTTACGATGTTCAGATTTTGAATCTTAAGTTTTAGACCTATACAAGAAACTAGCAAATTTGTTTTTCTCATAAAATTGAGAAATTTTCACATCCCTCCTTGTTAACTTATTATGGTTTATTGCACAATTTCATGAGAATACCATTTTAATGAGCTATTTTTTATACTTTTACCATTCTTTTAACATTATTTGATTAAATTTTTAATTATGTGTATTGAAGTTAGAGAGATCTTGTTATGTATTATATTCTTTAGATGTATTCATTTAGACAACTAATAAAAAAATATTTAACGATTTTGTATAGAAAGCATGTCACTCAATGCATGATTTTAACTAACTTTCTTCTTAAACGTTAATGCTAAATATTTATATATCACTAATAAACATCACTATTTAAAAATCATAATTATAGTCTTGAAATTAACACTAAATTAATACAATTCTTGTTCTTAGAGAATGTTCATTATAAGTGTAGGGATATACAATATAAAATAATCAAATTTGTAATCTTTTTTATAAATTTACAATTAAATTTCAAATGTTCTTAAATAGATCTCCCTTTATCTCTCTTTTCCCAACTTACCATCCTACAATGTAATTTGATATGTTACACTCAAGTGAATTCATAATGGCAAGAGATAGAAATATAGATTTACAAAATATACCATCTCATACACTAATTAATAAATCAAAATAACCAAATTCTATCCAAAACTAGATGTTCTATAGTTTTTCCTAATAACTATAATAAAAAAAGACTAATACTTTAAGGATTTGTTGTGACATCCTTCTTGCAGTGTTTGACTTATGGTTGAACTATTGTTTTATTTAGGTACCTACTAGTAACTATTAAAAACATTGTAATCTACTATGCTTCTATATAAATAAAATTCCATGCTACGAATATCTATATTATTCATATTGAACATGATAATTTATTTTGAAATACACATTGTGAACATCCAAATTGCAAGTATAAAATATTACAAAATATCTAGATTGTATTTATTTAGATGAATTCTTGTCATTATGCAAAATATTTTCACTAGTCTTAGAAACTACATTTAATTTTTCAAAGTGATAATCGAAACATTAAAAGTACATGAAAATCACAATTCAACATAGATGTATGATTTTGATACTAACCCGTGATGCATTTTCATACCATCCAATCAATTGTAAATCACCCCTTTCCTTTAAAATTCATCAAACATGCTTATAATGTTTAAATATTTATACCCATGTTAATTTCCATATAGTTTTGCATTTATTTTGGTAGAATATATTAATGTAATTGTATATTAAGCAATATATCTCTTGCAATATTTTATATATACTTTTTAATTTATTTTGAAGCCGTTGTGTGGGAGCTTTGCTCCAGAAATGACATTTTTCTACTAGAAAATTGTCAGCCCTTTTACCGGATAATTTTCCTTTTCCGGCTATTGAAAACACTACAAATTTTCCCCTAATTTTAATTTGAAATTAGAAAAAGATTCTCAAATAAAAAATAGTATCTTACTTTGTTTTACTATCATATTTTTCATTCCACTGGCCCTCATTTTGGAAATTATTTTTACACTTAATGAAATTTATGTTATTCTTTATAATTTCTTTGAAGCTGAAGCAAAGGTGTTCTCTCATTTCCTTCGACCACACTCACAAATGCATCTTGTCTCTGGCATGCAAGCAGGAGCCACATGTGCTAGGTAAAACCCTCTCGCTACACTTCTTTTGTATAACTCATTTCTTTACATCCACTTAAGCATATATTATATTTATTGGGTGCAAAACCTTGCATAATTTTTCAACATTGTCTATCCAAATAAAAAAGGAATCTGCATCAAGTATTATATGGAATGCCTAGCGAGGGGAAAACTACACTTGGGAAGACTTTTTGTAATATTAATTTGTCAGATTTTTATGGAAAACTATGTCATCTTGAATTTTGTGGAGGTAATCCATTACAAAGGCTAAAACTTCCTTGTAGTATCTTTCTCACATGGGCAAATGAGGTGAACAACTTTTAATGTTTTATATACCAAAAATAATTGTGTAGGGTAATCTGAAAGTTTTGATTTAAATCTTACAATGTTATTTTTGTAATTTCAATAATATTAGAAACAAGTAGAAACTAAAAAAAGTATTTTTTCTTTTAATTTTATATTTAAATAATTTATTTAAAAAATAAAAATTTTCTAATCTATTTTTTATCAATAACTATTATTTAGATAATCTATATTTAATATAGTCTAAATTTTATACCATTTTAAATCTTAAATTTAATAAGTAAATAAAGATAGTTAAAGTTTGTGTAGATATCTTAAATTCATTTTCTTAGAAAATATATAAAATTATGAAGTTGTTTATTTGATTAGGTAAAGTTAAGTTTTTAATGTAATTTGAATTTTTGAAGATGTAAATCTAGTAAAGGTCAATAGACACTCCATCTTATCAACAAAGCTCTAAAATTATAGATATAATCAAATAACTCTATATTAATCTAATGTCTTTTAACTAGACATGTAAACAAAGTGAACAACTTTTAATACTTTATATACCAAAAATAGTTGTACAAGGTAGTCTTAAAGTATTGATTTAAATCCTTACAATTTTACTTTTGTAGTTCCAATAATATTAGAAACAAGTACATATAGAAAAAAGTATTTGATCTTTTAATTTTATATTTAAATAATTTATTTTTTTTTAAAAAAATTTCTAATCTATTTTTTAATCAATAACTATTATTTGGATAATCTATATTTAATATAGTCTAAATTTTATACTATTTTAAATCTTAAATTTAATAAGTAATTAAAGATAGTTAAAGTTTGTGTAGATATCTTAAATTTATTTTTAACTATTATTTGGATAATCTATATTTATTATAGTCTAAATTTTGATACCATTTTTTATTCTAAATTTAATAATTAAATAAAGATAGTAAATATTTGTGTAGATGTCTTAAATTCATTTTCTTAGAAAATATATAAAATTATGAAGTTGTTTATTTGATTAGGTAAAGTTAAGGTTTTAGTGTAATTTGAATTTATGAAGATATAAATCTACTAAAGACCACCAAAGTGAAAGTATGGAAAAAACACTCCATCTTATCAACAAAGCTCTAAAATTATAGATACAATCAAATACCTCTATATTAATATAATGTCTTTTAACTAGACATGTTTAAAATATTTATGACTTTGTTAATCACATAATTATGGGTAAAAGCACAATAAGCTGTCACCCTTTTACAAAGGAAGAGGCTAACAACACCAAAACGAAAAAACTTCAAGGGCATAAAAGTCACATTTCTATTTAGAATTTGAAGATGATGTAAACTGATGAAATGTGTGAAATAGGATGAATTTTATGCCTATAATTTTTTAAAATTATTTTGGACATAAATTAATATATTTTTTTAATTTTTAAAGTCTATTTTTCATGTCCTGAAAATACAGCAAATCAGGGGGTTTACCTCCCGTCAAATAATTATAAGTAAGACATTATTTTTTCTTCCAATTTCAAAATATGTTTTAGATGACATGTATACCTAGTGCAAAAAAAAGGAAAGAAGTGTTTTCGATCTATAATTTGCCCGTTATAAGTATTCAAAGTACAACTTACACGAAATCAGTAGTTTTTATCTCCCGCCACTTTTCAGCTATCAAAATTTTTCTAAAATTTAAATAAATTATATATTCTTGAAGAATATTCTCTTCTCTAGTGCCTCATATAATTTTAATTTTTTTTTTAATTGATTTACTATTTTTTTTAATTTATCGAATCGGCAACTTCTCAAAGCTTTATATACCTACATGTGGTTTTTTACAAATTTGTTTAACATTTTCCAATTGAAATTATATAAAATTTATATTTTTAGAATTGTAATTCCGAGATCTACAAAAGGGTAGCTTTAGTTTTTTCAAATTTTTAATTTGCAGAAGAGAAAAAAACACCACAAGTGCAAATTGTGTATTATTTATGTTTTTTAAGTTTTGGCTGCCAAGTTGGCATGCCACTTAGGATGACTCAGCTGAGTGGGACTCGGCCGAGTCCCCTCAAGTCATCGGCCCCTCACGACCAGTCACGTGAGCGACCGTTCCTTTCAAACCGAAGGGTATATATGTGCATAATATTTTTTAAAAAATATATATCAATTGCGAATTTACATTCTTATTTTAGGATATAAGGATATTTTGAAGCAAGGAGTCATTCTTTTGGAAAATTTTCAAAGAAATTTTGATTTCGAAAGAGTTTGAAGACAATTTTTTCAGTGACGAAGTAGTAAAACAATAAAAAAAATCTTGCTTAAATATTTGAGCAATGGGAAATAAAAGGCCTAGAACAAGGAAGTATGATCGTAAAAGGGATGACCAAATGAAAGGTCATACAAAACGTGTCCAAAAGCAACCAATGGATGTTGAAGAAGAACCTATCACTGTAGAAGGTGCAACTCAACTAGGGGAGGATATTGGTAGTAGTCGAAGTATACATTTTTTTCCTACAATGCAGAATTTGATGGACATGAATGAGGAATCACTTATTAGTCAAATTGAACTGGAACACTTGGTACCTGAAAGCACTATTAAATTGCATCTCAAAAATATGTGGATGGAATATTTTGAGAGTAAATCTTTGGTGGAAAAAGCACAATTGTTTGCAAAGTTATTCAAGAAAAAAGAAATGACTCCGGTTTTGGAATTGTTGGGTATTGATAATAGGAAAGTTGGAGGAGGTAAAGTAAAAGAGACAATAATTCAAAATTTACAAGATGCACTGAATGTTGTTAACAAGGCAGATCATAAAGGACCAGATTCAAATGTAGCTAGAAGAGCCTTGATGACTATGATAACTAGTAAGAAATTGACACATAGAAATCAAGTTCGAGCAATTTCTGATTTACTCAACGTATCTCGAAGAACTATACAGAGATATATTAGGAAGAGAAATATGTTGGATATGAATATTGAAAAGAATTGGGTACAGATTTGTAGACTTCCCCGTAAAGACAAAATTTTTGAAGATGTAAGAAGATGGGTCATTGATTTTTGGACCAACCACTCTTGTGTTTCTTCCAATAGAAGGGACACTATACAAATGGACGATGAAGAGACCGGTATGAAGATTTCACATCCAAAACATTTTGTCGATACTACACAAAGTGAATTGTTTGAAGCATTCAAACATGAATTTTCAGATGTGAAAATATGTCAGAGAATGTTTGAGATGTTGCACCCTTGCTTCGTACGCATAAATAAGGTTCGTGAAACATGTTGTTGTCGAAATCATGTTGAGTTTCACTTATACTTGCAATCATATAAAAAGGTTACGAAAATACTTAATCTAGGTATGGTTACTGGAAGTACAACAGAATTTGTAAAGTCCATTTTATGTGATAAATCAGAAGATTCAGATGAATTTAATGTCCAGTGTATAAAAAATGAATGCAATAATTGTGGAAATTTGCAGCAATTTCCTTTACAATTTGATAATATTGATGTTACAACACCAGTCCAGTGGAAGAGATTTGAATATGAGATATACCAAATGAAGACAGGAGGTGAATCAAAAAAAATTACATTAAAAGAGAGTGAATTACCGTACCTTCAGTTCATGGACAGATTTCGATCTATGATTTATCCACATATCCAACATTGTCATGGTGCACGATGGCAAGCTAAACAGTTTCGTGATTCCAAAAATTGTTTCCCACTTGGTTGTATTCTTTCAGTTGTAGATTTTGCGGAGAACTATACATTTTCCCCTCAAAAGGAGCTCCAAAGTCAATATTATCATTCTGATCAAGTTGCAATATTTGTGCATGTGACCTATAGACATGCACAATACGATTTGGATGGGATAGAATCTGGTATAGATCAAAATGAACGCATTATCATCAAGGAGGTTCATTTCTATATTAGTGATGACAAGGTTCATGATAGGAGCTATGTGGCTCATTGTTTCAACATGTTTTTCAACAATCTTGCAAGTCGTGGGATAAATGCTTCACAACATTGGATCTGGTCTGATGGGTGTGCAGGTAAGTACGTGCATGCATTATAAATTTTTTTTTTTTTTTTTTTTGAGCATTTCTAGATATATTTATGTGTCACATTTAAATACATTTTTGTATTTATTTGAATTGTAGGTCAATTTAAGTCTGCAAAAGCTTTTAATTGGTTAGCCATGCAACATGCTAGACACAACGTTAAGTTTATTTGGAACTTCTTTGAAAGTGGACATGGAAAAGGAGAACATGATGGAGCAAGAGCATGTGTGAAGCGTGCACTCCGACAACATGAACTTCAAGGTATGTGTACATACATTTGATATTCAACTTGTTTACTTGACTAGACTATTTAAAACTTTACATTACATGTACACATGTATATATATAACTAAATTGTTAAAAATATATCTCTCTAGGTAACATGATAGAGAATTCAAAGAAGATTGTTGAATGGTGTCAAAATCATTTCGCTACTCGAGACACAAAATACAACAAACGTTACTTTTGGGAAGTGATAGGTATTTATTTAATTTACTTTTATTTTTCAAACTCAAATTCATGAAACTACATATATAGGTATGTCATGTATGTGTGTTTTAACTTGTTGTGTATATATATATATATATATATATATATATATATATATATATATATATATATATATATATATATATATATATATATATATATATATATAATGCATTTCACATTTTTCATGATTTCAAACTAAGATCTATATATCAATCCATCCAATCCAGATATCGATCGATCGAATCCCTACAATTGTCAATCAATTGTTGGAATTAGAAGTTTGCATCAAGTGATGACTACGGGACAACACAAGCCTCCACTGATTCAACTAAGAGATAAATCATGCTTTTGTGAAGATTGTCTTAACAACAACACAATGAGTCAATGTGTTAATATTGCAAATGGATATGTTTCAATATGGGATCATAAAGTGTTAATTAGAATGCCTCCTTATGAAGATGATGACAATGTCATAGACATCCATGATCTTATATATTCAGCTGACTATGAACGTGTTTCTGATTTAGTTGTTACAGGTGCGTATTTTTTATTTCTAGGTATATTTACATGATATATATATATATATATATATATATATATATATATATATATATATATATATATATATATATATATATATATATATATATATATATATATTATACATGAACTTGAGGTTTAAATTTAACATTTACTTGTACACATAAATATAAATTGTGTAGGTGATATTTTTGCTGTGGTTGCGGATCCTGAGAATATAGAAGGTGTAGATTATTATCTACTAAGATGCACCAAGGAAAAACACAAGTTGCTTGAAGAAGTTGTTGATGGTGATGGACAAAAATATCCGACTAGTTCAGTTGTTATTGAAGGCACCTATTATCAACAAGATAAGATTGAAAAAAATGGAATTAAATTTGTTGAATACATGCGTGGAGAGAGAGTTCTACATTATAGTCACTTGGTTATAGCGACGAAATTGCAGTTTGAAACTGTGTCAAAAAAAGGGTCAAGTAAAAACCAAAAGTGGAAGTTGCCTATTGAAGAGCATGAAAAACTTTTGGAGATAATAAAGGATAGAGAGGATCCAGACTACATGTATTAGGAGCTTTAGGTTTAAGGATTTTAATTTTTACATACTTAATTTAAATCCTATTTGAAACTTCTATGTAGACTTTAAATTTGATTTGAAATTTATGATTAGATTGAATTTATGGATCAAGATTAAACCTGAATTGAATTTTAATTGAATTTTAATTGATGAAAGTTATATCTCTCTCTCTCTCTCTCTCTCTCTCTCTCTCTCTCCTTCCCCTTCCCCTTCCCCTTCCCCTTCCCCCCTCTCTCTCTCTCTCTCTCTTAGAACTAGAACTTTCAATTTACTTTCTACTTGAATTTTAATTTCAATTTATTCATTAGATTGATTAGATAAATATTAGATAGGTCTATATTTCTATTTTTTGTTTAGATTGATTAAATGTAGGTCTATATTTGAATTGAAATTAGATTGATTCTTTTTTCAATTGATTAGAATAGATTGATTTCTTGAATTGCATACCTTTCTAGTCTAGATAAATTTCTATTTATTGATTAGATTGATTAGATAGGTAAATTTAATTTTAATTGATTGGATAGAACTTTCAATTTACTTTCTACTTGAATTTTAATTTCAATTTATCAGATTAGATTGATTAGATAAATATTAGATAGGTCTATATTTCTATTTTTTGTTTAGATTGATTAGATAGGTCATGGCTTAAGGGCTTAAGGGCCAAATGGGTTAAGGGCTTAAGGGCTCATGGATTAAGGGGTCATGGCTTAAGGGGTTAGGGCTTAAGAGCTTAAGGGGTCACGGCTTAAGGGGTTAGGGCTTTTAAGGGCTTAAGGGGTCATGTTCGGTTCTTAAGGGCCTAAGGGGTCATGTGAGGTCATGTTAGGACATGTGAGGTCATGTGAGGTCATATTAGGTCTTATTAGTTCATTTAAGGTCATGTGAGGTTATGTGAGATCATTTTAGGTCTTGAGGGGTCATGTTAGGTCTTATTAGTTCATAGTGAGGTCATGTGAGGTTATGTGAGATCATTTTAGGTCTTAAGGGGTCATGTTAGGTCTTATTAGTTCATAGTAGGACTTATTAGGTCATGTTAGCTCATATTAGGTCATATTAGGTCTTATTAGGTCATGTTAGGTCATATTAGGTCATGTTTGGTCCTTAAGGGCTCATGTGAGGTAAAATTAGGTCTTAAGTGATCATTTTAGGTCTTAAGGGGTCTTTTAGGTCATGTTAGGTCTTAAGGGGTCTTATTAGGTCATGTGAGGTCATGTTAGGTCTTAAGGGGTCTTTTAGGTCATGTGAGGTCATATTAGGTCTTAAGGGGTCTTTTAGGTCATGTTAGGACATGTTAGGTCATATTAGGTCTTTTAAGTCTTATAAGGTCTTGAGGGGTCATGGCTTAAGGGGTTAAGGGGTTAAGGGGTCATGGCTTAAGGGGTTAGGGCTTAAGGGCTTAAGGGGTCATGGCTTAAGGGTCATGTTCGGTCCTTAAGGGCTTAAGGGGTCATGTGAGGTCATGTTAGGTCATGCTAGGTCTTATTAGGTCATATTAGGTCATGTTTGGTCTTTAAGGGGTCATGTGAGGTCAAATTAGGTCTTAAACGGGATCATTTTAGGTCTTAAGGGGTCATGTTAGGTCATGTTAGGTCTTATTTTAGGTCTTAAGGGGTCATGTTAGATCATTTTAGGTCTTAAGGGGTCATGTTAGATCATTTTAGGTCTTAAGGGGTCATGTTAGGTCTTATTAGTTCATATTAGGACTTATTAGGTCATGTTAGCTCATATTAGGTCATATTAGGTCTTATTAGGTCATGTTAGGTCATATTAGGTCATGTTTGGTCCTTAAGGGCTCATGTGAGGTAAAATTAGGTCTTAATTGATCATTTTAGGTCTTAAGGGGTCTTTTAGGTCATGTTAGGTCTTAAGGGGTCTTATTAGGTCATGTGAGGTCATGTTAGGTCTTAAGGGGTCTTTTAGGTCATGTGAGGTCATATTAGGTCTTAAGGGGTCTTTTAGGTCATGTTAGGTCATATTAGGTCTTAAGGGATCTTTTAGGTCATGTTAGTTCATGTTAGGTCTTATTAGGTCATGTTAGGTCATGTTAGGTCATATTAGGTCTTATTAGGTCATATTAGGTCATGTTAGGTCATGTTAGGTCATGTTTGGTCCTTAAGGGGTCATGTGAGGTCAAATCAGGTCTTAAAAGATCATTTTAGGTCTTAAGGGGTCATGTTAGGTCTTATTAGGTCATATTAGGTCATGTTAGGTCTTAAGGGGTCTCATTAGGTCATGTGAGGCCATGTTAGGTCTTAAAGGGTCTTTTAGGTCATGTGAGGTCATATTAGGTCTTAAGGGGTCTTTTATGTCATGTTAGGTTATATTAGGTCTTAAGGGATCTTTTAGGTCATGTTAGTTCATGTTAGTTCATATTAGGTCTTATTAGGTCATATTAGGTCATGTTAGGTCTTAAGGGCTTAAGGGCTTAAGGGCTTAAGGGCTTAAGGGGTCATGGCTTAAGGGGTTAGGGCTCAAGGGCTTAAGGGCTTAAGGGGTCTTTTAGGTCATGTTAGGTCTTATTAGGTCTTAAGGGATCATTTCAGGTCTTAAGGGCTTAAGGGCTTAAGGGATTAGGGTCTTAAGGGGTCATGTTAGATCATTTTAGGGCTTAAGGGCTTAAGGGGTTAGGGCTTAAGGGGTCTTTTAGGTCATGTTAGGTCTTAAGGGGTCTTATTAGGTCATGTGAGGTCAAATTAGGTCTTAAGGTCATGTTAGGTCATTTTAGGTCTTAAGGGGTCATGTTAGGTACTTAAGGGCTGAAGGGGTCATGCTAGGGGTTAAGGGGTCATGTTAGATCATTTTCGGTCTTAAGGGGTCATGAGAGGTACTTAAGGGCATAGAAGATTAATGTTGATTAAAGATTGAACATTGAAATTAAAGATTAATTTTAAAGTTAGATTTTAAAGATTGATTTAAAACCTCTCAATTCATTAAAGATTTTAAAGATTGATTTAAACTTTCAACTCATTAAAGATTTTTTAGTAAGATTGATTAATTAATTTTCAATTAATTGATCTAGATAAGGCTTAAGGGTGCATAATAGGGCTTAAGGGGTTTACCTATAGATTGAATTTCTAAGATTGATTAAAAAGATTGAACATTGAAATTAAAGATTAATTATAAAGTTAGATTTTAAAGATTGATTTAAACTTTCAATTGATATAAAAAGATTATAAAGTGAGCTCATATTAGGCCATGCTAGGTCATATTAAAGATTGAACATTGAAATGAAAGATTAATTTTAAAGTTAGATTTTAAAGATTGATTTAAAACCTCTCAATTCATTAAAGATTTTAAAGATTGATTTAAACTTTCAACTCATTAAAGATTTTTTAGTAAGATTGATTAATTAATTTTCAATTAATTGATCTAGATAAGGCTTAAGGGTGCATAATAGGGCTTAAGGGGTTTACCTATAGATTGAATTTCTAAGATTGATTAAAAAGATTGAACATTGAAATTAAAGATTAATTATAAAGTTAGATTTTAAAGATTGATTTAAACTTTCAATTGATATAAAAAGATTATAAAGTGAGCTCATATTAGGCCATGCTAGGTCATATTAAAGATTGAACATTGAAATTAAAGATTAATTTTAAAGTTAGATTTTAAAGATTGATTTAAAAACTCTCAATTCATTAAAGATTTTAAAGATTGATTTAAACTTTCAACTCATTAAAGATTTTTTAGTAAGATTGATTAATTAATTTTCAATTAATTGATCTAGATAAGGCTTAAGGGTGCATAATAGGGCTTAAGGGGTTTACCTATAGATTGAATTTCTAAGATTGATTAAAAAGATTGAACATTGAAATTAAAGATTAATTATAAAGTTAGATTTTAAAGATTGATTTAAACTTACAATTGATATAAAAAGATTTTTTAGTAAGATTGATTAATTAGATTGATGAAAGATTGAACATAAATTAAATATTAATTTTAAAGATCAATTAATTTTTGGCTTCAATTACAAAATCTGGAAACATGTATCAATGTACAAATAGATCAATATATATATATATATATATATATATATATATATATATATATATATATATATATATATATATATATATATATATATATATATATATATATATATATATATCTCAAAAATCAAACATGTACATCAATGTTTAAATGTCTATATAGTGAAAAATCCAAACATGTGTCAATGTACAAATAGATCAATATACAAAACATGCACCTACATATCAATGTAAATGTACACACACACACACACATATATATATATATCTCAAAAATCAAACATGTACATCAATGTTTAAGTGTCTATACATATATATCACAAAATCCAAACATGTATCAATGAACACATCAACTACGTTGATGATCACCATCACGTGCTAGATGTGCGGGCCTGTGTGGATCCTCGTCCTGGTGGACCTGAGTCTGTAAGTAAATATAATGTTACATATATATATATATATATATATATATATATATATATATATATATATGAGAACTTGAAATGTAAATAAATTTTATAAAATTTTAATTTTTAATTTATTTCAAGTGTACCTCTGTATCATGATGAATCGGATCAGCAGGCTCCTCTAAATCTCCATATGCAGCACCTATCGCAATGTCCTGTACCACATTTAAATACATTTAAATTTAAATATAGAACTATATGTACACATGTATATCTATATAAATTGAAATTAAATCCAGATTCTTGTACCTGCTGTAATGCATGTCCAAGGTCGGATAACTCAGAAGAGTGCAAGAACATTGCATCAGGATCAATGGCGTCGTCCATAAGCAAATCTGAGAATCTACTATGAACTCGTGAGGTCGTAGCCTGTGTCTGCTGTGTGGGAGCCTGTGTATGATGTGTGGGAGCCTGTGTATGCTGTGGAGGCGGTGTAAGATCATCCACACTCTGTCTAGAGGAACCTGCCTCTGCATCTGAGCTCTGACCTCGACTGCTGCCTGTGGAGGATCTACGACACTGTCCTCCTCCAATGAAAGTAGGTAAATCACGTGGCTCAATCCCATGCAATGTAGAAATCCTCTGGTAAGCAGCCAGGAGATCACTCACTAACATACCACTAATCTCACGCACGTGATCCTCAGGTAGTCGTCCTATCTCATATGGAGTAGGAAGATCAAATCTGATGTATGGGTCATAAAATGGACTAGATGGTGATACACCTGCACTCATCCGTGATCGAAGCATGTACCTACCCACACGATCAGATGAAAACTGCTCAACCTGAGTCGCAATGGTGGCAATGCTAGAATACATATCTAAACGTGTGTCCTCAGCTGCAACCTGCCCAGCTCCAGTGTAGGCCTCCAAACCTTTTGGAAGAACCAAAAGGTTTTGACCCACCAATGCCCTCTTACTAGGGGGCTGTGGTATATCGGGTCGTCTACACTTATCCTGATATCTCCCCCGACCCTAACTAACATGTGGAGGTAGATCTGTGTAGTCAACATCATAGCCCAAATGAAACTCTGCAAACAATTGTTTGCAGAAATATAGTGGCACCTCATCCTTTTGGGGCCACATATGATGTGTTGCTAACCATCTAAGATATATAAAAGGGGCCACTATGTCATCTGCACAAAAAGTGACCCTATATGCTCGAACCACCCTCTTATTGATGTAATGGGTGCCAAACATGTTCTTCACCTGAGTGACTGAGACATTTGAATCAACTATCCTCCAACCTACTGTCCCTATGACAGTGCTAGATAGGCTATGATAAAAAACATCAATCGATACATCATCATATGGATTGTATGATTCAGCCTTTTGAATCATACTCATGAGCTCAGTGCGTATAGCTGTCAATTTCTCCCTATTAGGGAGAGTAGTACTATTTTGCAGTGTTCGCTCTAATGCAATCAGAGCAGCCTGCATCCTAAAGATAGTCTCATCTCTACGACTATCTCTAGCATGTGGGGCCTGGGTACTATTACGGTCTAAGGGAGCTCGTGATCCATGACTATCATGGACACTCTGATCTGAACCACTAGAAGCCATGAGTGATATGCACACAAAGGTAATATATATCTAGATCTAGATATAGATAAAAAATGCTCGCTGCAAGTAGGCACATGTGCACATATACATACATCCAAATGTTAGAAAATCAATTGATAAATATATATATATATATATATATATATATATATATCTACAAATTAATTTAAATAAATTAAAAATATCTAACTTTCAATTTGTACATGTGTTGTACAATACTTCAAGTAAACATGAAAACATTTTAAAAACTTCAAACAAACACACATGAACTAATTTTCAAATGCATTTTTACATAATATAAATTAAATTATATTAAATTAAACATTTAAATTCATGCATTTACATATGCACGTGTAATATTTTTAAATATTTAAAAACATAATTTAAACTTGAAGGCATTTACACATGTATTCAATCATGGTAGTAGAACTAATTCATGTGCACGCATATTTACTAATTTGAATGCATATTTACATGTACATATTTACTTTACACACATGACAAAAATTAATTTGTACAAATTTCCATAACTAGAGAGGGAAAAACATTATATTGAAATTAAATACTAAAAGAAATGGTGAAAATGTATAATAATTTGGAAAGGGGTTCATGGGTCTTAAGAGTCTTAAGAGTCTTAATTAGGTTGAAAGTAACCTGGTCTTATGGGTCTTATGAGCTCGTCTTAAGGGTCTTATGAGATCGTCTTATGGTTCTTAACCTGGTCTTAAATGAGCTCATCTTAAGGGTCTTATGAGCTTGTCTTAAGGGTCCTATCAAGGGTATTAACCTTCTCTTAGAGGGACTTTGTAATGTTTGACTGTGTGATGATTACCACAATGTGTTATGGAACTTTCATAGGAAAATACTTTATCCTAAGTTTTAGATAGTATCAAAACCTTAGTTTGGTAACTTTAGGCAACTAAAAATAAAGATGACCTTATAATTAAGGTATCCTAGATATAATAAGAGTTAGGGCTTTATTCATTTTGATAAATAGGAATTTTCTTAGCAAAGGATGAAAATAATAGTTTTGATAATATCCAGCACTATACTTATTTAGACTAAAAAAAATGCATAGGGGAGTTTGATCATCCACGGGCCATGACAAATAGAATAAGGAAATATGACAATCTAGACCATGACTAAGATTAAAGAGAACTAATTGAATTGATTAAATAATATTGGCACTAGACAAAAATGTTTAATTACTCAATCTACTAACAATAATAAATCAATACAAAAGAAAAGTGTTAAGAGTTCAATGATAGCAAAGTGTTCAAACAAACAATACTATTTCAAATCAATTTAGTTGGCTACCTTGGCTTTATAGAAAGTTATATGATATTGATGGTATAGTTTTCTTGTGGCTTGATAATAATTAAATGATTAATTTTGTATTACAAAGTGTGATAAGTTAAAACACATTAGTATGCAAATGTTATCTAATAATTGTTATCAGATAACTATATAATTCTTAGGATTTACTATGACATCTTTCTTCATATTGTCTTTCCTGTCTCACAACTATAGGTCTTATAAAGATGAATGCCAATATCATGGTCCAACTCTAAAATATCAAAAAGAAAGTAATGCAATTTCAAAGATATATACTAAATATTTGGGCTAAATCAAAGAGTGTTACAATGGATAATGATACTTTATTTCAACATTTTTGTGACTATTATGTGTTTTGGTTATGCTAGTCTATTTTGTTTCTTTCCATTTATTGATATAGCATCTAGTCATTATTAAACTACTTTGTTCAATATTAAAAAACATGACAACTTAAAACTTAAGGATTAATTTATCAAGAGTCAACAATGAAATAAAATAAAAGTGCATGCTATAAAGAAAAGTTGTTTTAATATATAACTTGATCTAATGGCATGAAAACAATATAACTCGAACAATGATGATTATTGAATGCATAAGGTAAGTTGCTTACTACACTGTTTAGTCATTTAACCTAGGTAGCGGTTGCACTTGTCCTTGTCACTTGGGTCCTATTGGGTCTTAAGGGTCACATTAGGTCTTAAAGGTTTTAATTAGGTCTTATTGAGCCAAGTAAGGGTGAACTATTTTGACCTATTAAGTTCTATTAGGTTTTAAGTGGTCCTATTAGGTCTTAAGGGTCCTAATAGGTCATAGTTAGTGGATGTTAAGTCTTGAAAGTGTTCCTATTAGGTCAGTAAGAGTAGATAGTCCATTATGTTTTAATTTTGGTATTATTAAGTTAAATATTGGATCTTATAATTACATCCATCCTATTAGGTTTTAATAGTCTTATTAAATGTCTCAAGGGTAGGTGGACTATTTCATGTTTTTAAACGTTCCAGTTTACATTTTACTTAAATTATATATGTTTTCTATGTTTAAGTTTTATTTGTTAATTTTGTACATTTTTAAAAGTAAATACAATACATATTAAGAAAAGACTTTTTTTTACATATGAATATTAAAAAAATAATTAAAAAATATTTAAACAACATATATACATAAAAAATAACTAAAAAACACAAAAAAAAAATAAAAAATAAAAAATAAAAATCTACCTCTGACTCGGCCGAGTTGCACTATCACTCTTTAGCCGCTTTCCTTAGCCCCTCATTGTTCAAATGAGGGGCTAAAACCATTGAGCAGGCTATTAGTAGTGCCTCGTAGACTCGGCCGAGTCCTACTCGGCCGAGTAGGACTCGGCCGAGTCTCCGCGGCCACGTAGGTGCCACTCGGTGCCCCGTGGCACCTCCCCTTCTTCGGCCGAGTAGGACTCGGCCGAGTTGGTCGGGTTAGCCAAAAGGGTGACACCCGATTGTGCTTTTACCCTTATCTAATAGCTTTATGAAAATATTTTCTTCTTAATTTTATAGGATTAAGTAATTTTCTTTTGTGGTGGCTTTTATCATTAAAAACTAAAATAGTTATCTTAGTCATGAAGGATAAGTGATGCATGTATGAGGCAAGTTGTTAGAAGACAAAACATAACAAAATTGGACCTTCTAAAGAAAAATTGAAGATTTTGAACAACTAAATTATAAAAAATACATAACAACGACATTGTCATAATTATAAAAATAATAATATAAATGAGGGAATGTCCTCATAATTATTATGTAATTTTTTTTATATGCAATAAACCTATCACAATCTATTCCTCCAGAAGTGTGTTCTCTCAGCAATCTGCGAGCCCTTGATCTAAGTTCCAATCAACTGACAGGACTTATCCCTGTCGAATTGTTTTCTATGAACAATCTGCGACCCATTGATCTAAGCAACAATAACCTGACAGGATTTACTCATCCGCTATACACCGAATTAACAGGAAAAAAACCAGAGTCTTTAGGGAATACTGGTGGCCTTTACTGGGTGAACCTGTCAAACAACAATTTAACAGGAAAAATTCCAGAGTCTTTGAAACATATCATGTTTTTGGACCTAACAAACAATGAATTTGTACAGAGCATTTCAACAGAAAAAAGCCATTCCACGTTCCTAATAGAAGTATTGGGAGCAGTAGGTGGTGTTCTCGTTTTTATAATTTGTTTTTAAGTTTTAGGGGTTCTGTGGATAAGGAACTTGAATAATAAAGAGGAATTTAAACAAACAATTCGCAAATTCCTTCAAAAGGTGGAGCGTCCGTGGATCTCGTATGAGGAGCTTCTTGCAGCAACCAATAGCTTTGACTCCTCCAATCTACTATCAACAAACAGCTTTGGATCAGTGTACAAAGGATTTTTGCCTGATGGTACCCATGTTGCCGTGAAGGTTTTCAATTTAACGCATGAGCAATCACACAAGTTTTTCAGAGCAGAATGCAAAGTGTTGCAGAAGGCTCGACATCGGAATCTTGCAAGAATCATAACCACATGTTCCAACCTTAACTTGAAAGCTTTAATCTTTGAGTATTTTTCTAATGGAAGCTTGGAGAAGCATTTGTATCAAGGTAGTTGTAGATTGGGACTGGGAACACTGCTGAACATAGCCATAGATATAGCCCATGCCGTGGAATATCTTCATTATGATTGTTTCGTGAAGATAATGCATTGTGACATAAAACCAAGTAATGTTCTTTTGGATGAGAGTATGACAGCTCATCTTTCAGATTTTGGGATATCCAGATTGATGGGAAGGCTCGTACTCAATTCAGCAACTTCAACAATAGCTTTAAAAGGCTCAGTGGGCTACATCGCACCAGGTATGGATTCTCAAAAGTCTCTGTTTCTGAAATAAAAATATAACTTTCCGTGTTAGAACAGAGTAACAACAATAACCAATGACTTGAGTGTAGAATGTGGATTGAATGTCATGATGTCTCCTCGGGGAGATGTTTATAGTTACGGCATTTTGTTATTGGAAATGCTGACAAAGAGGCGGCCAACTGATAATATGTTTGATGGTGATCTGAACCTGCATAACTGGGTGAAAAGGGCATTTCCCGACAGGGTATTTGAGGTAATTGTGAAAGCTTGTTAATGGGAAGGGCTGGCAAAGAAACAGAAGAATGTCTCATTTCAATGATGCGACTTGGTTTGTTGTGTTCAAGTCATTCTCCTGAAGCTCGGCCCACCATGAGAGATGTGTCCAATCTGTTGAAGAACATTCAACAGGATTTCAACACAGACACTTCTTCCATCAAATTGAAGCCTACTATATCCAAATTAGTTTGTGACAGAGTTGCAATAACTAATTGTGAGGGGGCATCAGATACCCAAAGCTCCACATTTTAGAATACTCTGACTAAATCAAGGGTTACATCCAGTCCATTATGAGTTATAGGCCATGTCTTATGCCTATGGTTAGGGTGAGCACATATAGATTTTACGCATGCACACGTTTTTTTATCAAAAAAGGGGCCCAAATGTTTGATGGGAATTGATCACAATTTTAGTTTTTATCTTGTGAAGACGCCTTTTTTCTCAAAGACTTGGATTCTTCCGCCAGTTCTTTTCTCTTTGATTGAACCAGAACAAGTTGGGCATCAAGGTTTTTCAATAGGTACGGACTGTGCACAGCGTTGTCTGCTGTAACAGTGCCATTGTCATACTGTTGTTCGCTGAGACTTGTCTCTCCCTTCTGCTGTTTGTCATGTTTGGTTCCCTTATTTTTAATAAGAAAACTTATTTTTAATGGAAAGAATATTTATGAGCTTATTTTCAATATGAATTACTAGATTTTGATAAAACACAATGTAGTAGAAATAAATTCAGAAAATAAGTTTGAGAGATTACTTAAATTTCTACACATGGTCAATAGGTCTTTGGTCTGCTGGTGAAGTTGAATGGTTCACAACAAGCCTATCAGAGATCAAGTCTTGCTGAGTGCAAAACTCTGACATCATAAGTGATGAAGCCAGGATCATGCCCCAAACAGACTTCATGCCTGATGCGCTGCCTAACAAATCTAAACCCTCCATCAAAAAAAATTCAGTTACATAACCGTTTTACATTTTAGTACTCAGAAAATTAAAAGTAAAATCCCCTGTTCTTGTGCGCTTCTCAACCTGCTGTTAGTACGGCAATACTTATTTTCTGCTCTTCTTTTTCTCATACATGCATCACAAAACACTACAGTTGACCAAATAAACCCAGCAAAAAGGGAAACCAAAAACACTAACTGCACGTAAAATATAAATTGAATCCTGATAGCAATATCAGGACAAAATGAAGAGAACGGGAAAAAATTGAAAAATCACATGCTTGAAAGAATGGACATTGACATTTTGAGGGCGAGAAGGTAAGAGAGGAATCTACTGAGGAGGAATAAATGAGGCAGTTGGCAATTCAATCCAACAGATTTAACTGCTACAGAATTTCTAATTGTTTCTCGTTATTAGTAAATTTGTTAGATAAAGAAAATCCCATTGTCAGTTTCCTCCATCGCAGAGTTTTCCTCTACTAAATCAGCTCATTCAAAAGTTGATTTGACCTCCTCGAAATTATATATTAGAAGAGGAAGAAATAAAATCGTACATTTTAATATCTGAAATGAACATGATTCCTAATTAATTAGATTTTAGATTAATATAAAAGGTTGAGTCAAGTATCAGATAAGCATTTGTTAAAATGAATTGAATAATATTACGAATTTGTTTAATTTTTTATAATAGCATTAACGTACCATCTTGTAAGTTGTAAATTAAACCTTATTTGTATGTTTTAATTTTGTTTAGAATTGATATGTTTTTTATTTGTTTTTGGTATTAAACAAAGTATATTACATTATTAAAAAAATGACCATTTAAAAAAAAACTGTAAAAAGTGATTGTTATTTGATTCTTAGATCTCAAAATTGGTAGTTTTATCTAAATATTTGATCATATCTAGAATATATGATTTTGTTTTTATCTATTGTCTGTTTGAATTGTATTCCTTTGTTTAAATACTTGTACTCAGTCAAAGTAACATTTGAAAAAATAAGAAGTTTGTTGTGTTAAAATTGAAACACTTTAAATTCTTTTAGTTTAAATTAGACCTTTGTAATAATTGTATGCAATGAATAATGATAATATAAATTGATATTAAAATTGATGATATCTAATGCAAATATGTTTTTTTATGTGAAGTGTTTTTTTGACTACTTTTGAATGATTAACATGATATTCTCTTGTAATTTTTTGTATGTACTCATGGATTGTTGCTATTGTCATATTAGTTGTTTTTAAATGAGCAACACAAAAATACATCAAACTATATGTTTAGATCACCATGTGAACATATGACATCAATTTTATAGTATAATATCCAGAAATATGTTTGGATAAGAGCTAGGATAAAACACACTAAGACAAGAGCACAAAAAGTAATGTAAAATTGTATATGTTTACAATTTATGATGATACAGATATAAAATAAAATGTGTAACATGCCTAAGATATAAATATAAACTAAGCAAAATTATTTTAAAAGACATTTAAATTGGAAATAAAGAATAAATTGTAATTTTTCTCTACATCAAAGTAAAAACTTAAAATAAGACTTAACAAAAAAAAGGAATTGAAATAAACAACATTGCTTATTGAAAAAATTACCATGACTCTACACACTATTTGCCCCCATTGATTCAATATCAAAATTCCATTTAATATTGAAGAATTCTATTCCAACTTTCTATTTGTTTCTTAACCGAGCAGACACTTACAGATAAACACACTTGAATGATGAAAATCCATGCATCACATCTTTGAACGGGGAACAACGCCACTCTGCAATGAGGTATTTTTTCTCACATCCTCCTTTTATTGTTACTCTCTTATTCACTCTCTCATTTCTCACTCTTGCGCTCTCTCTCCACACTGCACAAGTTGAAGTTATGAGAAATATCCAGGATATAGTCGACCGTTATTAGCATCACAATCCTAGATGGCCCAATCCCTGAGTGTGTTGGCAGCTTTGCCAAATTGAAAACTCTGCGGCTCTCTTCCAATAATTTCTCAGAATCTTTTCCTCCTGCAATTGTGTTCTTTGAGCAATCTGTAAACCATGGATCTAAGCAACAATGGACTGACAGTAATTATTCCTTCCCAATTGTTCTCTTTAACCAATCTGCGAACCATGGATCTAAGCAAGAATCAACTAACAGGATTTATTCCTTCCCAGTCGTTCTCTTTGAGCAATCTGCGAGCCATCGATCTAAGCAACAATCAATTGACAGGATTTATTCCTTCCCAGTTGTTTTCTTTAACCAATCTGGAGGATCTGGACGTTTCTTGTGATCGTCTTTCTGGAGAGATTCCTCAGAATTTCTCAAGGAATTTGTTTAGGTTAAGCATGGGAAATAACAGCTTGACAGGAAGCATCTCTTTTGCAGTGTCAAATGCCCGAAATTTGACATATCTAGCAATGAGTAATAACTTTCTGAACGGCCCAGTTCCAGAGCAGCTAGCAAGTTGTACTCAACTCAAGGAGCTCAGATTGGATCGAAACAAACTTACAGGAAGAATTCCATCAGGAATTGGGAGCCTTCGCTTTCTTGGCGGGGCACTGGATCCGAGTCATAATTATTTCTTTGACAGGCAAAATTCACATGACTGTCAGCTACTTGAGATTTATACAATCTTTGGATCTCTCTACGATCGGGGTTATAACTAGCCATAGAGGAGCCTAATCCCTTTTGTTGTTTTCTCTTTCTTGGGCTCTTTTTTTTTCTTTTCTCTAGCTTCTTCTTCCTAATGAGGTGGAGAAATCCTCTATTAAGTTGGGGATTTTTCTTTTGGATATGGTGTGACTTTGGCTCATTTTTCTCTCCTCTTCCTCTTTCATAGCTCCTATTGAGGTGGTGGCATCACCTATGGAGGTGGTAATTTACTAGGTGGAAGAGTTTAAAAGTTGCTCTGTGGGGTTTTCTCATGTTGTTGACTTCTTGGAAGTGGGGTTGAACTATGGATGACTCTTCAATCTAATTGTTTGCTCCTCTACATGTCTTATTGGGGTGGGATCCTTTTGTATTGAGGTGAAGAAGAGTTTCATTGATGAAGAGGTGATTGTTTGTTGGGAATTTTTTTGTCAATTTCCATAGGATGGTTTTGGGTGTCATTTTAAAACCAAATCTAAAGGTTTTGGGAGCCTATTGAACTCTACTGATCCTTTTCTTACAATATTTTACAAGGGAGGATCATTTTTTTCCAGACTATTTTAGAAATCTTATCTTTATGTTTGTAGTAGTTAAGGTTTTTGGGTCCTTGCTTAAATCCAATGATAAGGTTAAGGGAGCTCAGAAAAGCCCTCAGATCTTGTTTAAGGTTAAGGGAACTTGTAAAATCCCTTTGTAAGATTTGTAAGTACTTGAACTTATCTTGTTGTAGCTTGTGATTTGATTATTTAGTTTCTTGTAAGATGATATTTTCCTATTTTATGAGTGGCTATTAGTTGGCCATGTTTTTCTCTTTACAACTAGTTATTTTTGGGTTCTAGATTTCTACCAAAATCAAATTGTGAAGGTTTTTGGGATCCCTTCAAAACTTGATTTACCTTGATAAATTACATGAAGAATTATACCCAAGGACATCCATTGTTACATAACATAACCAATTCTACAAGTCACTTATTTGATTCAATGTATTTTAACTTAAACATTAATAGTCATGTGGATGCTATATGTCATGCATTTTATCACCATGTTCAGGTTGTTTAATATTATATTGGTAGGTTAATTAATGCACTATGAGAGTTGTTGATAGTGTCTTTCTCAAATTATAGTTTCATATTTTGCGCCGTTTTGACTTCATTCGTTTTCATAATTGTTTTCCTTGTATTTTTTCAAGTATAGTTATAGTGATTATGCCTCTATATAATTATTTCGATGCTTTCCTACTATTTGATAAAATAAAAATATATATTATTTATAAATGTATCAATTCTATTTGATAAAATAGATTGAAGCCAATTTTGATTGAACCTATAAACTGAATTTACAAAAGAAATAATTAAACATTGTGAAGTTCCCTAAAAGAACATGATAAATTTAATATATTTGATTAATAGATTTTGTATATCTAAATTTAAGTTTGAAGATGACAATATATAGACAAACAAACACTAAAAAATCCATGCAAATTATACTAATACAAAAGTAATATACACGATTCTTATACAATATTGAAAATGCTGATAGTACATTGTAATAATATATTAACAATACCCTCTTATGCAACACAGCTATTTTTATTATAAATATTTTTTAATTTTCATTAATAACGAGTGTACATGGGTAAAAAACATTCCCCTTGTCTATTATTAGTAACCTTTACAATCACATTGCAAGATGCTAATCTTTTCCCAGCATTCTTTGGCTGAATAAAGAAGGTTATTATCTAAAATATTAGTCGTCCAACCATGACTCAGTCACAGGCGGTCTAAAAAGTAGAACTTTGGGTGTCTGATCCGTCCTCACAGTTAAGTGTTGCATTTCTCTCACAAACTAAATTTGATATTGTCGGTCTTAGTTTGATGGGAGTAGTTGTGTTTGTGGTGAAATCCTGTTGAATGATCTTCAATAGATTCGACACATCTCTCATATTTGGTCGTGCTTCAGGTGAATCCCCTGAACACAACAAACCAACTCGCATCAATGAAATCAGGCACTCTTCATTCTTTTGGTCAATCCCTTCCTCTACTAAGCTTTTCTCATCTACCTCCACAACCCTGTCTTGAAAAGCCATCTTCACCCACTTATGCAGATTCACATCCCCATCAAACATACTATCAGTTGGCCCCTTCGTCGTCAGCATTTCCAATAACAGAATGCCATAACTATAAACATCTCCTCGAGGAGATATCACGCCACTCAATCCGTATTCTACAATCAAAACAATGGTAGAACTGTTTTATTTGTTATACAATACAAGTCTATACATTTGCGAAAAAGGAGGATTGCTGAGAAACTATACCTGGTGCGATGTAGCCCACTGAACCTTTTAAATCTATTGTTGAAGTTACTGAATTGGCTGAGATTCTTCCCATCAATCTGGATATCCCGAAATCCGAAAGGTGAGCTGTCATGCTTTCATCTAAAATAACATTGCTTGGTTTGATGTCACAATGCACTATCTGCACGTAGCAATCATAATGCAGATATTCTACAGCATGGGCTATATCAATGGCTATGTTCAGAAGTTTTCTCAGCCCCAGTCTACAATTGTTTTGATGCAAATGCCTTTCCAGGTTTCCATTTGGAAAATACTCAAAGATTAAAGCTTTGAAGTCAGGATTGGAACATATGGTTATGATTCTTGCGAGATTTCGGTGTCGAGCTTTCTGCAACACCTTACATTCTGCTTTGAAGATCTTGTCTGATTCTTCATGCATTAAATTTATAACCTTGACAGCAACGCAGGTGCGATTAGCCAGGATTCCTCTGTACACTGATCCAAACCTGTTTGTTGATAGCAGATTGGAGCGATGGAATCTATTGGTTGCTGCGAGGAGCTCCTCATATGAAATCAATGGATGCTCTACTTTATGACGGCTTTTACGAATTGCTTCTGATAGATTGAATCTTTGTTCAGGTAAGTGTTTGCATGCGAACATTGTCAATCTAACTGCCCCAAGGGCAAAAATGGCACCAGCAACAGCAACTCCGACTAGCAACCATGCTGAAGGTTTCTTCTTCTTAGTGGAAAACTCAGTAAATTGCTCTTTAGAAAGACCAGTGTTTCCTGTATAATTAAAAGCTATGTTTTTGTCGTTCAAGAGAAGTGGTGGAATGATGCCTGTTAATTCATTGTTCGCCAGGTTCAATACTGTGAGACTCTTCATGTTTGACAAAGATCCTGGGATATCTCCTGTCAACCTGTTATTGGAAATATCCAAATTTCCAGAGTAATCAGGTTGGATAGAGAGCTTGGGATTTTGCCTCCCAGTAAATTATGGCTGAGATTCAAAGCAATCTGCAACATATTAAGATTGCTAACTCCTTGTGGAATTGTTCCACTAAGGTTGTTACTGCCCAATTGAAGCTCTAACAAGGACTTGCTATCCTGTACATTCACTGGTATGATTCCTGTCAGACGGTTATTTTGTAAACGCGGATTCTGCAGATGCTGAAGCTCAAATTTTTTGGGGGATAGGGATCCTGATAAAAGATTGTCACTCAAATCCACATATGTCAAGTTTGCAAAATTTGATAGCTCATGTAGAATATCCCCCTCAAATTTATTATCTGGCAGCTTCAAATACTGCAACTGGACAAGTTTCGGCAGCACTTCGGTCAATAAGCCTCCCAAACTATTGTGTCCAAGATCAAGTAGCTGTAGTGTTTTACAGCTTGCTAGCTGCGTTGGAATTGGGCCGTTTAGATAGTTGTTATTCATTTCCAGGTATGTCAAATTCGGGGCATTTGAAACAGTCGGAGGGATGCCTCCAGTCAAGTTGTTATTACCTAGGCGTAACCTAAATAAATTTTGCGAGAAATTCAGAGGAATCTTTCCAGAAAGGAAATTGCAGGTAAGGTCCAGAGCCTTCAGATTGCTCAAAGAAAACACTCCTAGAGGAATAGATCCTGATAATTTATTGTAGCTGAGATCAAGAGATTCCAGACCTGCGATGGCTGACAGCTCATCCGGTATATTTCCTTCCAATTTGTTCTGATTAATTGCGAAAAGTGACATCTTGCTGAGGCTCTTCAATGATTTAGGAATACTTCCGGAGAAGTTATTGGAAGAGAGGCGCAGAGTTTCCAACTTGACCAGACTGCTAATATTATCAGGAATTGGGCCACTAAAACTGTTGGCACCGAGGTCAAGATAAGTCAAATCGGTACATTGAATAAGCTCCCGGGGGAATCCACCACCAAAATGGTTATGGGAGATATCTACTTTTTCCAACTTTAGACCCCCAAAAGCCAACGACCCATCAAAATGACTGTATGTAACAATGAATATCTTGAGCTCTGTCAAGTTTTGGATTTGGGTCGTTATACTTCCTGTCAAATAATTGTGAGACACGTCCAGGGATTGCAATTTGTGAAGAGGGTTGAGAGAAGGAAGGGAACCTGACATGGCATTGGAGCTGAGGTTCCGAGAAACCAAGCTGGTACAAGACTTAATGTCCTCTTCAGGTGGGGTTGACACGGAATTATATGAGAGGTCAAGAACTCGAAGGGCTTGCAGTTTACACACAACATGCCAGATACTGGCATTCAACCCGAAATAAGATAAGTAGAGCCCTACAACATCAGTCTTATTTTCGCTGCAGTTCACACCAACCCATTGACATGGGTCTGGATTTTCCATTTTCCAGATCCATGAATAAGCAGAGAGGTTTTTCATAACTTCAACTTGTGTCGAGTTGAGACCGAGTGCAACAGTTAGACACGACAGAATGAATAACAGACTGACAACAGAAGAAAAATATGCGCAAAAATACCTCATTTTTTGCAGCTTAATCAATCCAAGCTTCAAATTCTTTTGTTGGGTATTTGTCTGCAGCGGGGATTTTGTTCGCCCCAGACCTGAAATGAAAGTGAGTATTATTGTAGGGCTAGTGCAAATGAATAGGTAGTATTTAATTTGTAAAGAATTCATCGTAAACTGAATGGAGATGAATAAAATTGAAAAAAGTTTTGAGTTCAGGTCAAGTGTAAGCCAAAGTCTTGGTCTTCCATGGACTATATGAAAGTTCCGAGAGGTGCGCGGTCGATTCATGGTGCCAACAGTATTGCTTCGGTTGTCTGATATTTGTGTCAGTATTCCTCATCCTATGAATGTGCGTGCACGACTTTGACACTCCGGTTCTAACTCTAGGGTCACACGGGAAGGACTTTGAATCTCCTTACCGTAAAAGGTTTTATCCCGTGAGGGTTAAGATTCAACTTTGAATTTTTGGGAGTTTCTGTTCGAAGCCAGAATTTAATCCGAAAATATTTACATAATTTTATATATGAAAATAATCTGTCACTAAGTAAAATTTAATATCTATAATTTATTTCTAACAATTTTAGTTTATTTACATAATTTTATATATGAAAATAATCTATCATTAAGTAAAATTTAATATCTATAATTTATTTCTAACAATTTTAGTTAGAATTGGATCAATGAAGACAATAATAGTTGGAGGTTACATCACCATAAGTTCACATGAATTTTTTTCTAGTTTGAAATAGATATAGTATAAATAAGATTTAATTTATTCTAAATTTAAAAGGGTTGTGGTTTTATAGAGGTCTTTTTAAAATTATTTGAGTGGGTGTTGAGAGTTTTTTAGGCGTTCTTTTAAGAAACTTTTATGGATTTCATAATATTGACAAGCTTAAATATTTGAACTTCAAACATTTTAAGAAGTTGTCTTAAGATTATTTTTTAACAAGAAGAATAGTTAAGTCTACAACTATATAGCCAAATCTTTAAAAATATTAATAAAAATTATTACTTCTTAATCAATGAATGACATTTAAATCCCAAATGGTGGAGAACTTGTATTCTTGAAAGAGAGGTCACAAGTTCAAATCCTACAAGGGGGTAGGGTATGCCCACCTTGTTTGTAACGCAATTAGGTGTCTCTCGCAAGGAGTACGAGGTAGTCCCATATCATTGTCACCATACATAGACCCAAAAACATATTGTTGGTGTCACAGACTATAAAAAGACCTTTCCTTTTTCTTTTTGATAGTAAAATTTTGGGGTGGGAGAATCATTTAGTTTCACTTGGAAGACTACTCTTTAAAATCTAAAATCTAAAATCTAAAAACTAAAAGCTCTTATTTTATTACACAATATTCTGATTTATCTAATAGCATAAATTTGTTCTTAATAGTTTCTATAGAAACTTATGAAATTCTTTCATGAGCATGCAGTAAGCAAATAAGGCTTGTTCTAAAAGTGAGCATAAATGTATGTTAAGTTTTTAGAGAGCTTAAAAAGATAGTTTGTCCATATGACTTAGGTTTAGTTTTTATAGTTAAAGGCAATATGTAATGCGTAGAGGAAAACTTGCAATGAAATAAGCTAATCTAATGAAACAAAGCATCAAATTATTAAACTAGGCACACATAAAAATGCACGAAAAGAAATATTTTTTTACCTTTTATTATTTTTGGAAAACAAAATGAAATGAATGCACAAGTGCAATGCATGAAGGATCAAATTTACTAAATATGATTTAACTATGTTGATACAAATCATATGTAAACAAACTAATCAAAAGAAAGATATGAGGAGTCGAATTCACCAAAAATATGGTGGATAGGAAAGAGGGTAGATGGACTTGGTTGACAATTCCCTTTTCTTATCACATTAGAATACAAAACCACTAAATATTAAGTATGATTGATTAACTCTTTGTCCAAGACAACCAATTTAGTATCAATTGATACTCTTAGGACTTCTATTCTTTTATTTTTCATGTGTAATAACCCTTCCATACTACCCCAAAAACCCAACCTTTTTTTTTCTTATTATTCTTTTAAATTAGTAAGTGTCCATTCATTTCTATACTCAGGCATCCATCTATCCATGCAAGATAGGCATCCAACCATGCGGGTTAGGCATTCATCCATCAAATATGATGGGCATCCCTCCTTCAAATAGGATAGGTAACATATTGTTTTGGTAAAAGACTTAAACTTAGGGACAATCCATCACCGTAAGCCCTAGGAGACTACACTCCCCTAACAAGAGTGCATCAAGATCACTGTCTTCAGGAGTATGTATATAAATAGCTTGAGTCTTGTCTCATAATATCTTGTGTGGATGTAGATTGAAATTGCATGATGCTTAAGAATATTTATCATATAATTGCCTTATTTTCTCAAACTAGGAGGAAAATTTATTTTATATTGTGATAAACATAGTGTAATTTCTTAATTAATTAGTAAATAAGGCATATTATAAGATTTAAAGGAAGTGTTCCTATCTATAAAGACTTTTTTTCTTTTGAGATTTGCTCTTATTTATTAGGAGAAAAGTTAAATAATTAAAGTAGTCTCAAAATTAAGAGATTTATATCCAACACTTAAATTAATTGAGAATTGTTCTATTTATTAGGATTCATAAAGTTTATTAGAAAATAAACCTAGTTATTTAAGTGAACTCAAAGATGTAGAGCTGAAAGAGATTACTAAACTTATGATTAAAACATAACAAAGTTATTATAATTATCTTAAAGAGGAGTTTCTTACTTATTGTTCTAAGGACATTCAAAATGAATGTTTATTGGCATGTTTTGATAGATGGTGAAAAAATAATGATGTTTAAGCTAATAAGTGGGGTCATTCTATAAGTAGATTCAAGTTTTCCTAAGAATTACTTTTATAGTTTTGATTTTATAAATTATTTATAATGAGCAATATTTTTCAATATCAATTTAAATTCAACTAAAAAATTACATATTTTTCATAATCTATAATAATCAAATAATTATCTCCAATGTCTAGTCCATAGATAGGTTTTGCTAATTAAATATCTTTATTCTTAATTTTGAAATTAACACTAACAAAAAATTAAACCTATTTTTATTGGAAATATATTTCTCCTAACATATGTGTGTATAAATTATATTTTTTATTAAAACAAATAAATCCATATAGAGTGGAATATGTTCATTTTGGACTTTATTAACAAGATCTAGGGCTAATGATGTCAAATTGATAGTAATTAACATGCATGGAAAGTTTTAGATTTGGTATGCAAACATAATTTATGGATCTAGAAATGAGAAATAAAGAGTAATTTGTGCTTAAAATTTCAACCTAAAAATGGAGGACATTGACATTTGTGGGAACCATTGTCCAAGAGTGTCGGATGTAGACAAAATATATACTTTTTGGATTAGTATGATGTTTTGTATAGATCTCCCAATAGTTTTGTTAGAAAAGTGTCAAATAATTATTGTCCTTGTATTTTTGTCTCTACAAAAGCTAGTTCTCTTCTCCTTTGTTACCTCTTCTTGAAACTATATTTTTTGTCTCTAAATCATATCAAATCCACATGTAAACGAGAGAAAATTTTGTTGGGTTAATAAGAGTTTTCATAAGTCAAATTCCAAGTTAGATTTAACCGTTGAATTGAAATTCATAAATTGAAAAGGAAGCTCTAAAGTAGAATGTTGAATGTTATACCTCAATCTTTCCACAATTGATGATGGTAGTGTGTGCTAGAAAGTAGTCACACTTCTATGAATCATTACATCCAAGAACACTCAACAATGAGGTCTCAAATAGTGATTCACAGCTCTCTATTTGTGGAGTGTAGGGGTTGTATATGAGGCCCTCAGACTGACCTAGTTAAACCCATGCAAGTACACCAAGAAATGAGAGATTCAAGGATGAGAAGCAAGGGTGCTAATCTCCATTGATCATCAAGTTATTGTATGTAAATGAAGCTAATCTAGATGATAGTAATGCAAAGAAATAAACTATTCTATGAAAATGAAAGTTTTACTCTCCTTTGCTAATTAAACTATGTGAAGATTAAACTAAAACAATGAAAGAAACTAAGCTAAGATGCTATGAAGATTAAACTATATGTAAATGTGCAAGCTACAATGTAATGATCTCCAAAGCTCCAAAGTCTCCCAGAAAACCTGCAATATAACAATAACATGAAAATTCTGGATCTGAAATGAGAAGGACAGGGCTCCTTATATAAGAAAATGTGGAAGAGAATGCATCTCCAAGAGCAATGTGGGATAAAACAAAAAAGAGGAAACAAAGCTTATTTTTTAGAAAGTGTGGAGAGAAAAAGAATTTTCTTTATTTTTAATTATTTGTTTCCCTTTTTCATCACAAAAGAGCTTTAAGAGGATTATTTATTTATTTATTTAAAAAAATGATTCTGTTTTAATTAAATAAGATAACATTATATATTTAAAAGGGAGATATTATTTAAACAAGATAAAATCATTTAATTAAAAGGGATTTTAATTCAATAAAATTATTTTATTTAAAAGATATTTCTTTCAATTAAATAAGGCTATTTTATTTATTTAAGAGAGAATATTTATTTTAATTAAATAAATTGATCAAACCTTAGGAAATATTGAAATGATTGAACTAATTAGGATTGATCAAAGGAATTGATTTGAATTTTGCAAAGTATTGATTCAGGAATTTGATAATTTAATAAATGGGGCCCAAAGTCTAGGTGACCATTTTAGGGTGTATACATTTGCCTCTCTTTGACTAATGTGAGGTCAATTTGGGATCACATGCAGTCAAATAATGGAATTGAAGTGTGAGATCAATTTGGGATCACAAAACAACCCAAACGTGTGTTCGACGGATGGGAACAAATCAGGAAAAAGATAAGCTAATTGAAAAAGACAAGGCCAACACCCCTGTAAATATGTAATTGTCAAGTCTCAAGCAAGGTTTGATTGATAGGTTTGATAAATTTGAATCAAGGATTGAAGTTTGATAGGTACTACCCCCCTTGTGATCGAAATCAAAATGAGAAAGAGGAGAAATAGTAAATTGATAAAGTTGATCAAATCGAACTAAAGATAAGGTTCTTGATGTAAGATGAAAGATATGAGGATCATAGAACCAAGGTAGATCAGTAAGAAAGATTATGCCCCAAGGTTGAACAAGAAGAAAATAAGTGGCTTGAAAGCAAATGGAAGATAGAAGTTTGGAAGAGATGGAAAGAAATGGAGAGAAGAGAATTTGCCCCACTAAAGAGAATGCCCCAAAATCAATCAACTGTTTAAGATAGGAAATTTTGATTGAGATCATGAAAGAAGATAAGGAAATGAAGATCAAAACGTGATCATAGTTGATTAAAAGTCCATAAGAAAGATGAAGGAAAACCCTCTCAAACTCATAATGCAACCTAAAAATGCAAATTAATCATGAAGTCTAACAATGCAAGCTACATGAAAATTCAAAGGTGTACTTGCAATAGGGCAACTGTAACATAGGATTTTGTGTTCATCATTCATTAGAGAATGTAAATAACTTATTTTCATCATTGGGCCATTATTAACAGACATCAAAAAATCACACAATCATCACTAGTCATAAGCACAACTATCAAGATATGAATATGATTTATATCGGATTGGAATATGGAAAGATTATAACATGAGCATCAAAGACATAAGGGTCAAGATGAATTCAATGTTAGCTCACCCAATTTAATGTAGCAAAACCACTCTTGCATCAAGGCATAGATGTCAGGATGACCATAAGAATGGTTGTGTAAAAAAATAGTCAAGGATGATACCTCAAATCTCCTAAGTGTGTCAAGGGAACAACAAGAGACACTCAAGAGCTTCAAGACCATACCCACAAGCAGAAAGCAAACAAAAACATGCCCCATGCCCCAAGTCTTCTAGCTATGCATCATGGAGAGACTTATTAGACAAGGACAGTCAACGAAAATCAATAACAGTCAACACACAAAGAAAATATCATGACATAGCTCAAGTGTTAAGTGTTGTGTTTAAAAATTTAAGTGTGTTCACTGATACTGAGTTCTGAGGATAAGGATCAAATGCTTGCAAGTAGGTAAAATCACATGACAAAACTGGATAAGACCAAACTGATAAGTGATGAAAAACACTCGATGTCAGGGGTTGTGTTAAAAAACATAGTTGGGGTGGTGTTGAAAAACACCATTTGCGAGGTGTCCTAAAGACTGACGCATCCAAGAGACCAAAGCTAACACAGTTATGACCCCTAGACAAAGACAAAGACCAATTCCAAACCAAGGCAACAAGGACAAGGCGTGATGGAGAAAGGCTAAGTGTCGAGGATGCATGTTAAGAAACAGGGGTGCAAAGGCCTCAAGTGGCGCCCATTTCCAAGTTTTCACCACTTGGATTTTTATTGCAAAATTATTTTTTTTTCAGGACTTTTTATATTTGTTTGTATTTTTGCTACCAAGGCACCTGTTTCTAGGTTTGCACCAAGGCACTTTTTGTATTCTTTTGAATTTTTTGCAATTTTTTTTATTTTTTTATATTTTTGGAATATATAATTTTATTTTTTTAGATACATCAAAACATCTATTGCTAGGTTTTCACTAGGATGTTCTTTTTTCACAGGACATTTTCCGATTTTTAGAATTTTTTCAGCATCAGATATGAATTTTTTTTTTTTGGTATTTTTTCAGGATGAATAAATATGTACAAAGGATGCCCCCAAACAGAACGGGCATCAAGGATAGAACTTCTTCAAGTGCAAGACATTGATAGGTTCAAGGAGATGTTCCCCTCTTTAGTTGATAGTAAATAAGCACCTATCCCAAAAGCTATTGTGATGATGTAGGGTCCAAGCCAATTAGGTTCAAATTTTCCCTTTTGTTCTCTATGTTGTTGGTTCTTAGGATTTTCTCATAAGACAAGATCTCCCACTTGGAATGCTCTAGGGCAAACCTTTTTGTTGAAGGATTTGGGCATCCGCTTTTGATAGACCCTCATATGGTCAAATGATGCTTTACGCTTCTCATCTAGAAGTTCTAACTCTTGCAGTCTCATGGCATGGTAGTCTTCATCGGTAACTAGACCTTTGAGAGAGACTCTAAGTGAAGGAATCTCAACCTCTAAAGGTAACACTGCCTCAACACCATAAGGGAAAAAGGAGTAGCCCCTGTTGGAGTACGAATACTTGTTCTATAATCCCATAAGGCTGAATTTATCTGTAAATGTCAATCTCTACCATTCTTATGAACTGTTCGATGTAAGATTTTGAGAATGGTTTTATTTGAAGCCTTTGCTTGTCCATTTCCTTGTGGGAAGTAAATGGAGGACCAATGTTGTTTTATCTTGAATTTCTAGCAGAGTTGTGTAAGGTCCTTATTTTTAAACTGACCTCCATTGTTAGTGATTATCTCTAAAGGCACTCCATATCAACAAACGATATGGTTCAAAATGAATAGGGAAATTGTCTTGCCTGAAGCAACAAAAAGGGGAACAACTTCTACCCATTTGGTAAAGTAGTCAGTAGTAGTGATGATAAATTTGTGTCCACCTGATGAGTTGGGATGAATTTTCCCAAAAAGATCAAAGGCCCAGTGCTGAAATGGCCAATGAGATATAGAAGGAATGAGATCCCTACCTGGAGCATGTATCAGATGACCATGTTTTTGAAATTTTTTGCATGATTTCGCAAAAGCTATTGCATCCATTTGCATGGTAGGCCAATAGTACCCCTCCCTAAGAAACCTTTGAGCCATGGAAAGACCATTAGAATGTCCCGCACAGATGCCCTTATGAATATTAACTAGCGCTTGATCAGATTCCTCCTTTTCTAAGCACCTAAGAAGTGTCCCATATAAACCCCTCCTATACAAATCACCAGAGATGAGGGAATGGTGAGAGGCATTTCGGGTAAGGTTTCTTCATTCAGAGCGGTTGAAGGTTTTAGGGATGATGCCATTATGCAGGTATGAGTAAATGGCACCGTAGCGGGATGATTCATGACTAACAAGGGTATAGATTACGTGGCTTTCTTGAGAGTCATAGATAGGATAATGTATCTCTTCCACCAGGAATTCAAATCTAGACTCATGCTGCTCTAACTGAAGAAGAGAAGAAAGCGTGGCCATAGCATCAACTGCTTTATTTTCTGCTCTAGGGACTTGCTAAAATGTGACAAATATGAAATATCATCTTAATGAATCAACCATTTTCTTATAAGGTATCAGTTTGTCATCTTTTGTTTGATATTGTTCATTAACTTGGTTGACTATCAATTGTGAATCCCCATAGATGTGCAGTTCTGTGATATTCCATTCAATAGCCATCTTGAGTCCATTTGTCAAAGCCTCATACTCAGCAATGTTATTTGTACATGGGAACAATAGTTTGTAGGATTTAGGAATTGTGTACCCATGAGGAGAAACAAACAACAATCCATCTCCTGAACCATTTTGCATAAAAGATCCATCAAAGAACATCTTCCATGTTCTCTCAGTCATGTACATTAGGTGCTCATCTAGAAATTCAACTTGAATAGGCACGGTATCTTGAATTGGGAAATCATCCAATTGGTCTACTATGGCTTGTCCTTTTATAGCTTTGCACTCAACATACTCTATGTCAAATTCTGAAAGAACCATCATCCATTTAGCAAGTCTACCTATGAGGGCAGCCTTACCGAGCAAATACTTAAGAGGATCAATCTTTGCTATGAGGTGTATTGTGTGCGCAAGCATGTAATGTCACAACTTTTGGGAAGCAAACACCACATCAAGGCAAGCTTTCTCAATACTAGTGTAATTAATCTCATATGCAACAAGAGTAAGACTGATGTAATATATGGCTCGTTCCTTCCCAGTGTCATCAAGTTGAGCTAATAATGCCCCCAAGAAAGATTATGTTTCTGAAACATACAGTATGAGAGGTTTTCCTGGGATAGGAGGCATCAAGATTGGAGGATTTCCCAAGTATTCCTTAATCTGATCTATGCTCCTTTGATAATCCTCATTCCACACACATTTGACTCCCTTATGTAAGTTCTTATTGAAGGGTTGAACTCTATCTGCCAATTGTGAAATGAACCTTATAGATTGAAGATGTCCTTGAAGACTCCTCATTTGGCTAATGTTTTTGGGAGGTGGCATATCCAAGATTGCTTGAATCTTTTCTAGGTCCACTTCTATTCCTTTGGCTAAAATGATAAATCCTAGAATTTTTCCAGAGGTGACTCCAAATGCACACTTTTTAGGATTTAATCTCAACTAAAATTGCTCCATACGATCTAGATTAACTTCTAAATCACCTAAGTGTTTGTCTCTTTTCTTGGACTTAGCCAAGGTGTCATCCACATAATTTTCCACATTCTTATGCATCATGTCATGGAAAATTGTTGTCATAGCTCTTTGATATGTAGCTCCTGCATTTTTCAATCCAAAAGGCATGACATTCTAGCAATAAGTACCCCATGCATAGGTGAATGCAGTCTTCTCTTGATCCTCAAGAGCTATCTTGATTTGATTATACCCAGAAAAACCATCCATCAAGGAATATATCTCATAACCCGCAGTCATGCCCACTATAATGTCTATTTTGGGTAGTGGAAAATCATCCTTTGGGCATGCTCTATTGACATCTCTGAAATCTGTGAAGATTCAAATGGATTTATCATGTTTTGAAACTGGTACAATGTTGGATATCCATTATGCATAGTTAATAGCCCTTATAAATCCTGCACTAAGGAGTTTTTCCAGTTCTGCTTTGACTAAAAGAGCAATGTGAGGATGCATTTTCCTCAATTTTTGTTTGACTGGTTTAACACCTGGAGCTATGGACAAGTGATGCATGATTAGATTAGTGTCCAATCCTGGCATGTCTGAATAAGTCCAAGCAAAATTGACTTTCTTTCTTTGTAGGAACTCGGTGTAGGCTTCTTTCTCTTGAGATGATAAGGCTTGAGCCAAATGTACAATCTGTTGAGCCTCTTCTGTACCCAAATTAACTTCTTGTGTAGGTTCAACAAGCACTGACGATCTGTCCTAAAAATAACTAGGGAGATGATCAAGTACCTCATCCGTAGGCACCTTGGAGAGGTTTTCACCTTTGGATATGTCATTTATTTTTACTTTTTTCGGTTCTGACACTGCCACATAATGGTTTTTGCCATCAGAACTCCTATTCTTTTTATTTTCTTTTCTCTTTATTTTTCAACTGAGGTACTTGATGTCTTGTTCAGTCATGCTGGTAGTCGGTTCACTAGTGGAAGAGACTATAGGTTCAATGGCGTTTAGGTAATAAGTTATCTCATAGTCATTCTGGAAAGTTAAGAGCTCAGGCTCTTGATAACGTTTGGACCAATCAATGAGATGAGGATTAGCAAGGGGTAAGTCAATGGCTAGTTCAATGTTGTGGATACGGATGGTATCATCTCTGGTGACCACAGAGTTAGAGTTTTTCAAGTATTCTTCTAAGTTACCCAAATCAAGATTTGACCTAATAAGTGAAGAATCGTCCACTAATGCAACACACGGGTTCTAATCCTCTAGCCCTACACATGAATCTTCAACTAACTCGGGTTGAGAACTATAGGAATGGATGACATCAACACCCATGTCAACTGTGGAACAATCAGAGAGAGAGTCCCACTCATACTCATGTGAATCTATTTCTAAATCCTAGCTGGGATGTTTACACCAAAAAGGTTTGGGATGCCTTGATGTAGAAGCTTCGATGTCATGAAGGGTAACACCTTCTCTTGGGTCAATGGCTGATCCATCTTGTTCTACGCTTGCAATTGTTGCATGAGTGGTTGGATTATTTGCATCTCCCCAAAGGAGACTAGTAGAAGAATCCAATCGTCACACATGTCTTGCCGGTTTGTCAAATTTGGTATGTACTATGATTCACCCTCACTATCTAAATCATCAAGGATAGGAACAGTATTCTTGTTATTATTCAAAAAACCTAGGCCAACCGTCTTCTTAGACCTACGTCCAAAAAGAGCATGATTGAGAGGTTTGGCTCTAGCATCTAATCTGTGACTGAGAGGGCCATGTCCAGGATAGCACATTTGTTTGACCAACATATATCCTCTCCCATAAGCCTTAGGAGAAGGAGAGAAGTTATCATTGTGCATATACTTCTCCTCTTTGTAGATCCAATCTTTAACAACTACTGCTTCTTTCTCATCCTGGATAGGAATTGAAGACTCGACAAATGTGTCAAAAAAAGTCATGGCCGAAGAAGAAGGTCTCATCTCTTGAGAAGGCTTACCATAAGACCTAGGGGAAACGGGCATCTTTGTAAAGGAGTTAAGTTAGTATCCCCCCATACCAAGGTCTATTGATTTGAACTTATCTTTGCATTGTGCTACAATAGTATTGAAATCCTCTACTTCTCTGTTGAGGGGAACATGGATCCCTACCGAAATGGAGTTCATAGATAAGGTTCTATCCCCAGGTATACAAACTTCTACTCTATTGTAGGGGAACTTAACACACTGGTGGTAGGTGGATGGCACTACTTGCATCTCATGGATCTAGGGCCTACCAAGCAAGATATTGTATGCCAAAGGACCAGCATCAATAATTTGGAACAAAATGTCTCTCTCAACTGGGCCAATCCTGACAGGAAGAGCAACCAACCCCTTGGAACTCCTTTCTACCTCATCATAGGCTTTTATAGTGATCTTCTTTCTGGTATTGATCACTTCCTCAGAATATCCCAAAATTTTTAACAGACTCAAAGAATAGATATTGAGCCCAGCACCCCCATCTATCAACACACGCCTGACACAGGTTTTATGGATCATGACTTTGATGTGAAGCGAAAGATTATGCGGGTGATTCAAGGCTTTGTCATCATCTTCTAAGAATGTAAGGTAGTGAGGACTGGTAATATGATTAACCATGCCTTGGAATTGATCAACATCTAAATTCTTGGGAACATTGGCTGTACGCAAAGCATCCTTAAGGACCTGTTTGTGTCTTGGGGACAAATCTAAAAGCTCCAATATTGAGATCAGAGTCGGGGTTCTCTATAACTGATCAACAAGATTATAATTCAGGTTGGGGTTGAAAACTGGTTTTGTGGTGGCATTCTTGGATACCACTGGCTTTGGTTTATTGGGCTGACCTGAACTGGGCCCTCTAATGATGACAGGGCCTTGACTTCTTGTGACAACATTAAGAGCCTGGGATGACATTCTAGAGTGAGGACCCCTCAGCACCACAACAGGATCTTCATCAAAGATAGGGGAGAGTTCGCGTAGGAGTCATAACCATAGGGATCCTTGTTCCTCGTCATGTTGACACTTTCCTCCACAACTTCAAGCATGTTGACCACATTTTTTGCAGCTGTGTAGGTGTAGTTGATTACAGCCTTTCCATCCTTGGTTTTAGAGGTTTCCCCCTTCTCATACTTAGGCAACAACTCTTTAAATGCTTTGTGATCAGCATTGGTGTTTAGACCATCCACCTTAAGCTTTCCATTTTCAATGAGATCTTAGATAATGTGCTTGAGTTTCCAACAATTCTCAATGGTATGCCCAATGCCATTATGAAACTTGCAAAAAGCTTTCTCATCCCACCAATGTGGTTTGACATCAGGAATATGGTGCTTTGCAGGATCTTGAGGATGTGCAAGATTGTTGGCAATAAGTGTTTTGAAAACATCCTCATAGGAATCACCAAGCTTTGAAAATTTTCACCTCTCTTTCTTGGGCTTCTCTTGGTACCTTGGCCTTCTCTCTTGTTGAGGAGGTGCATTGAGCTTCATAGCTTGAACTGCACTAGACAAGTGAAGGACACCTTGATCCTTAGGTTGGGGAGAATCCACAACTCCGTCATTAACCACTTGCTTGTTTTTTTTCCAATGTGCATTCTTCCCTTTATCTTTGTTGGAATTATTATTGTTTTGACCATTATTGTTATTGTTTCCATGTTTGGTCAAAATTCCTTGCTCTTTTAAGACATCCTCAATTCTACACGCGGTTTCGACAATGTTATCGAAGGAATTGAAGATCATCTTTTGAACCTCATACCGCATTCCAGGCACCAAGTTGCTAACAAGGATGTCAATTTTCTCATCTTCATGAATGGTCCTAGGATAATGAGATCACTGTCACCTCCACCTTTTCAAGAATGAGACAAAGGGTTCCCCTTGGTTTTGCTTTAGGTTGCATAGGTCCAACATAGTGACAGATCTTGAAAGGTTGTACGCAAAGTGTTGAAAAAATCTATGGACAAGCTCTTTGAAAGTCTTGACGGGGGGAGTTATGTTGGTAAACCATTCCATTGCTTGCCCCTTAAGACTCCTTGGGAATAACCTCATTAGATAGGAATCAATCTTGGTGAAACTCAAAGCTCATAGTGTAAAATTGGTGCACATGATCATGTAGATCACCACTACCATCATATTTGTCATATTGAGGGAGTTCAACCCTTTTGGGAAAATCCTTCATGCTCACACTCTTGTTGAAAGGATTAGGACAAATCGAGTCCAGTGAGAATGAACTCTTAGGTGCCAAAAGCTTCTCCATCATTTTCTTCATTTGTCTGATTTCCTCTTCTTGTGATGGATTTTGTTTCTTGATTTTGTTATCCACATCAAAATTATAAGGGACTCTTGCACCCTTGTTGATTAGACTTTCAAGGAACTTATCTTTGTTTTGTTCCAAGTACCTTTCCACATATTTTTGGAAGAGCGGCTCTTGTTGCATTCTCATGAAGTCCTAACAATTAAGATCAAAGTCTGAGCTACTGCCCCCATGTTGAGAACTATGATGAGCACGCTGCAAAGGTTGCCTCAAGTTCCTAGGAGGTGTTTGTCTCCTATAATGGGCATGTTGTGAGGTCCTTCTTCCTCTAGGACAAGGAGATATTGAAGGGGTTCTTGAACGCCTTCTACTGAGTGGTGTTCTGGAAGGAGTGGAGGAAGGAGAGTTGTTGCCACTATTGGCACCCCTATTGTTAAATTGAGTATTAAGTTGTTGGGCTAAAATCCTATCTTGCTCTTCTTGAGAGGCTTTCATTTCCAATTCTAACAAAGCTTGTCTCTCCGCCTCAAGTTGTCTAAACTTTTCTTGCTTCACAACTTGCTCATCTAGAAAGGCTTTCTTCTCACGCTCAATCCTTTTAAGCCTTTCACTTGTATACCTTGAGGTTGTTTGAAGTGGAGAGTTTGGTCTTCACTATTTTTACAAATCATTGGTATATGTTGCATTGACATGAGCATCACCAGGTTCATTGTCTTGGTCTTCGTGTTGTGACCATTATTCTAGGTGAGCTCATCTCTCATGCCTTTTGGCTCTTTGATGCACATCTAGATACCTAGTATTGATGGGGGGTGAACCAGGTTGAGCATCATGAGAGGAATTACCAAATAGAATGTTGTCTCTATGTCTTTCGTAGAGGTCATCAAGGTTTTGATCCGTAGATTCCCTCTCCCGTCGAGTCATGGTATAACTCATATCCATACCTAAATGGGAAGATGCTAAGGGGGTCCTCAACTTAGTATACTTGCTCCTAGGTGATTGGTCAAATATGGGTTCCTTTCCCTTATGCTTTTGATGAGTTTGGACTAGGGGTAATTGATTAAAGACAACCTGAGGTCATTTCCCTTGACTCACTTGATACCTTGTCGTAACCGACATGAAAGGAAAAGAACTTGGTGATAAGATGACCCTAAGATACATTGGTATCAAACTAGGATAGTAAAAGTGTTCAATTGGCCAAAAGAGAGATGGTGAGATAGAAAATTGCAAAAGGTGTCAATCAACACTGCCAAAGAGTTGCCCAATCAATGGATAAGTATCCTAGCACATATGGATAAGGAGGATGAATTTAACCAAGTTATATCTAATTGAAATTATTTTTGGGTGGAAGTGAATTGGACAAGAGACTACTAAGACTCTCCAAGTATGTTATCAAAGAATCCAAGGGTGTATCTACTGAACAAAGATGATTTCTGACTTACTGATTCCAAGCAAGGTTACTTGTAAAATCAAAGGTCACTAATTAAAGAGGTCAAAAATACAAGAATCCCAAGTGAAAATAGGTTTCCAACAGTAGGGTCAGTAGCCTGATATGATTTGGATCAACTAAGGAGGACTGAAAATGACCAAAAATAGCTCACTAATATGAAAGACCAGGGTACAGGTTCATGCGAGGTAATGCAGTCCCACACGAGGAAACACCAGGGGTCACGCGAGGAAATGTAATATCGCACGAGAAAATATCAGGCTCATGCAAGAATGTGCATAGCCAGGTGACAAAATAGGATTAGGTTGCTTAATCAGCAAGTTTGTAAGCTCAGGAACTCAATTTTTTTGTTCATTTTAAAAGATTAACCAGGCATATTAATAGATTTTCAGCATTTATCAAGCACATAGAACATCAACCATGGAGTTTCAGCAAGCAAATGTATTCAAACAATGAGCAAGGGACAAAGCAACCTTGCTCATGAACATGAATATTGACTTATTATGCTATTCCTTAAAGATACTACTTGTGTATGTTCTCCAAAATGTTTTTCCAATCACACACATAGTCCTAAAAAGAAAAATTTGGCTGCACTATGGTTTTTAATAATGGCTTGACTCTGCAACTTTTACAATTTCAAGAAGGTGAACTCTAATCCAGGCGCACTGGAGTTTTGATACATTTTGAGAACTTAATCAATCGGAGATGCTGAGGAGATCTGACAACCCATCAAGAAACTGTACCCATGGCAAAAGTGGCTATTACCGCTTGAGGTTCCATCAACATGGTTTACCCAATGAAGGGAATGTCCACTATGGTTAACCCTCTCTAAAAGGTGACTCACAACAAGGACCACATGGGGACTTGGCTTAGATCCAAGGGTTTGAGTTTCTGTTAGTACCCAAAAAGGGAGTAGAGCATAATCCTCTATCCTTTTCTCTTCACCCAAACATAGAAGATAGATTCATTCCGACACGCTAAGACTAAAACTATCTTGCCAAGATTCATAATGTCAATAACTCATGATCTATCAACCTCTCCGGAGAGAGAATGCATCAATAGAAAAGTCAAAGACTACAAATCTAGTAGAACGCAAAGACAGTTCTAGTAACCTCCCTACCTACAAGGGTTCTCTCATTGAGAAGAGTTTCATTGGAAACCCACTCTCTCAAGAACCATGAATAGTGTTAATAGGGCCTACTTATCTATGTGGAACACTTATGCAAGAAATGAATCCATATTCTTTTTAAAGTCCAAAATCAAAATGTGGTTTATGAAAGTGATAAATCACTCAAGCCAAACACACAAGAGATTAATTTTATGCCCAAAACCAAGTGTTATAGAGATCAACAAATTACCTTGGGTTCCAAGCAACACGAGGTCACTGACATGCTGTCTCAGAGAATTAGAATTTGGAACAATCTTAGCAATCTGGAAAGGTCAAAAAATAGGAAATAGCAAGTAAAACTAGCAACTCTGGAATTCTAGGTCTCTGCTATCATGGAATTCCACATGAGACAGTACCCAGGGTCACGTGAGAAAGTACCAAACCGTGCACAAGAAAGCACAAGCCCACACGAGAACATACGAAGGCTCGTGTGAGAAAGTACAAGAGCTCGCGCAAGAAAGAACATAGGCCCATGCGAGAAAACCCCTTTATTGTGCACAGAAATGCTAGTACTATCAAAAATTCACGCGATACAGTTAGAAACTTCACGCGAGATTCTGTAATAGTGATGCATGAAAGTACGGATAGAAAATTAAAAAAATTATTTCAAAAACACAAGAACATGCAGCATAAATGTATAAAAAGGACAAAAAATAGTCGTTCTGCCCCACGGTGGGTGCCAAAAATGTGTGCTAGAAAGTAGTCACACTTTTTTGAATCATTACATCCAAGAAAACTCAACAATGAGGTCTCAAATAGTGATTCACAGCTCTCTATTCGTGGAGTGCAGGGGTTGTATATGAGGTCCTCAGACTGACCTAGTTAAACCCATGCAAGTACACCAAGAAATGAGAGATTCAAGGATGAGAAGCAAGGGTGCTAATCTCCATTTCTCATCAAGTTATTACATGTAAATGAAGCTAATCTAGATGATAGTAATGCAAAGAAATAAACTATTCTATGAAAATGAAAGTTTTACTCTCCTTTGCTAATTAAACTATGTGAAGATTAAACTAAAACAATGAAAGAAACTAAGCTAAGATGCTATGAAGATTAAACTATATGTAAATGTGCAAGCTAAAATGTAATGATCTCCAAAGCTCCAAAGTCTCCAAGAAAACTTGTAGCATAAAAATAGCATGAAAATTCTGGATCCGAAATGAGAAGGACAGGGCTCCTTATATAAGAAAATGTGGAAGAGAATGCATCTCCAAGAGCAATGTGGGATAAATCGAAAAAGAGGAAACAAAGCTCATTTTTTAGAAAGTGTGGAGAGAAAAGGAATTTTCTTTATTTTTAATTATTTGTTTCCCTTTTTCATCACAAAAGAGCTTTAAGAGGATTATTTATTTATTTATTTAAAAGAATGATTCTGTTTTAATTAAATAAGATAACATTATATATTTAAAAGGGAGATATTATTTAAACAAGATAAAATCATTTAATTAAAAGGGATTTTAATTAAATAAAATTATTTTATTTACAAGATATTTCTTTCAATTAAATAAGGCTATTTTATTTATTTAAGAGAGAATATTTCTTTTAATTAAATAAATTGATCAAACCTTAGGAAATATTGAAATGATTGAACTAATTAGGATTGATCAAAGGAATTGATTCGAATAAGAGGTATTTCTTTTTGAAAATGATCACAAGTGATGATACAATAAGATGACATGACAAACCATAAAGGAGATCTATCATGAATGCATTCTTGCATGGAGATTGTTGTAAATGCTTAGATTTGAAGGCTTCTTGAAGGATGTGATGGGATGAAATGTCACCTTGATAATGAGTGGATTCTAGTGGTAGTAAATTGTAAATGATGGATGTTGATGATGATTGTTATACTTGATATATGATGTGAAAGTGAATTGAAAGAATGATCTTAGACATGGTTCTCAATGCATTTCATAAATTAGGTTGACCTAAAATGATCATATTAAGACATCAATATTGAAGACCAACTAGTAGGAACCAGACACCAACATACTAAAAATTGGGCGTAGATTGAAGGGAGGTTGGCATCCCAAATTCCATTGTACTCTGAGAATAGGGTGAGCAGAGTGTGAGGTAGGTACACTTAGTCCCAAGATAGAGGTTTAGATCACCATACAATCATATTACATCAATTTTGCAGTATAACAACCAAAAATAGGCTTGGATAGGAGCTAGGAGAAAACACACTAAGGAAAGGGCACAAAACTAATGTAAAATTGCACAAGGTTACAATTTATGATACTATAAATGTAAAATAAAATATGTGTGTAACAAGCCTAAGATAAGGGTATAAAATAAGTAGAATTATTTAAACAAGACATTTGGATGGGAAGATGAAGTGTTTCCAAAGAATTAAAATAATTAGTTGAAGAGTGAAAGAAAAAAATTAGTTCATATGCAACAAAATAATGAACACTCTTACCTATTAAATTCAACCAACCCAAGTTTGAAGGGAGTTATGGAGCAAGGTATCACCATCTACCAAAGCATATATTTGATGGAGTTTATCTTTATAGCTCTTCTAGTTGTATTTTCTTAATATTTTTTAGAGGTTCTTAAGAAACTTCTTTTGACACATCGTACAAATAAGACATTCATGGTACCAAATTTCTTTGAGACATTTTATCAAATAGTTCATATGAACTAGTTAGATCCTTATAACCATTGATACATTTTATCAAATAGTTATCCTTCTATATAATAAATGTAGGATTTGAGCAATACAAATCCACAAAACCCAAAGATCACTTGCATACAAAAACTTGTTACAAAGAGGTAGAGACAAGAAGAGGGCAATGGTTTGACTCAAAAATATGAAGAAGAAAATATCCTCAATTAATGAATGAATTGAATGTATAATGGATCATCCATATAAAGGAGATCAAAAGCCTTGAAAGGAAAACCCTAGTGCATGTAATTTAATTATTTAAATTATTACAAGACTAATGCATGCAAGTTTATATTTAAAACAACTAGTGCATAAGTTTAAATCAACTAGTGCATGTGTGTTTAAATATAAAAAAATAAAGCAAATGAGTTGACATCTTAAGAAGGGAGTAAAGTTAATTTAATTAACATAATTAAATTAATACTTTACTCTAACACCCCCCCTTAAGATGAGCAAAAATGCAGCTACAAACAATGCAAGAAGAAAGAAAAGGAAACTACAGTGCTGAAAGAAAATGGGTTCTGACAACAAAAGGCCTGATTAGGTACCCAAGTACAAAAGAGAGTCTCTATAAAGAAGAGAAATAGAGAAAAACTCATGGGAAAAAACTCTACTTCAAAAAGAGACAAAGACTAATCTAAAGGATTGAAGAAGCCTCCAAAATTAGGAATGTTCCAAAAAATAGGAACAAGAATGAACATGTAGAACATCACTGAAGCAAGAAGATGCAAACTCTGTTAAGAAGTAACTGCTGATCTGAAGATCCTCCACTGAAATAGAGCATGACCAAGTATAGAAGACCATAATTTGTGCGAGTTCTCTCAAATGACACTACTCGAATCAGGAGGCAAACAAAGGAAAACAACTGAACTTGAAGATACAGATGGTATAAAACACCAAAGCCTGAAGAGCTGATCAATCAAACATGGAAGAGTGCCTCTAAAAATAGGAAAGAAAGAGTGTCTATATGGTAAATGATCCATCTCACTGAAATGCATAGGTACCCAGCCACTGCATCTGCTTACTACATAGGAACAAATACTAAATACATAGCTCACACTATCGAACCAAGGAAGTAGAAGAACAATCAGTAGAAACCCCCCATAATGCTGACAAGAGAGAGGTGATAGGTACATTGAAAGGAGTGCTAATAAGAATTGCATCATGAAGAACTAGGAACATCGAAGGTGCAGAGAAAGCACAAACACAAATAAAGATACTCTGAGGCTAATGTCGTGGAAGCAACACTCACTTGAAAAAGGTAGATGGAAAAAAAAGGAAAACATCAAACCCCCCCATGACACTTTATAATGGAGTGCGAGTACAAATAGCACAAATATATTCAAGATTTCAAGCATGCAATAGAATGACACTTTATCTCAGTGCACGTGCATAAAAGAATGCTACAAAAGTGATGTATACACTACTCAAAGAAGAGAGAAGGTTGGAACAAAATTTGGGAAAATAACTCAAAGAACTAGAAAACTCTCAGAACAAGATTTTCAATGATATCTCGCTTTCCCAAAATGGAGTCGAGATGCGCAAGATAGAGCTTTTGGAGTGCAAAATTGAACATCTAACTTTCACAGTAAAAAAACACCATAAAAAAAGAGAAATAAAAAATTCAAACCTCCATATTTGGATAAAGCTCAGAACCAGTTTTTCGACGATATCACATTTGCTCGATTTTGACACCTTATGCTCAAGTTATGAGCAAAATACCAACTGCTGCTCTGGAGGGCCCAAAATGGTGCAAATGTTGATTATTCATGCTGATGTCATCAAATGACGAGTTTAAATTTGACGGCCAAATGTTTTTCAGCATCCATGTAGGATTTGACCAATACAAATCCACAAAACCCGAAGATCACCTGCATACAAAAACCTGTTACAAAGAGGTAGAGACAAGAAGAGGGCAATCGCTTGACTCAAAAATATGAAGAAGAAAATATCCTCAATTAATGAATGAATTGAATGTACAATGGATCATCCATATAAAGGAGATCGAAAGCCTTGAAAGGCAAACCCTAGTGCATGTAATAATTAGTTAAATTATTACAAGACTAATGCATGCAAGTTTATATTTAAAACAACTAGTGCATAAGTTTAAATCAACTAGTGCATGTGTGTTTAAATATAAACAAATAAAGCAAATGAGTTGACATTTTAAGAAGGGAGTAAAGTTAATTTAATTAACACAATTAAATTAATACTTTACTCTAATAATAAAAATTAAAGATTCAAAGCTTGAAGGTTCAAATCAATTACAAAAATTGACAAAGATAAAATTTATACTTACAAATCTTAATTAAAGTAATGCACAATTAAATTTAGAAATTGAATTTAGATATTCAAAATGAATGATTATATTGATAAAAAATTTTAAAAAATCAACTTCCATAGAAAATACACCATGTCATATACGTCTAATAAATATATGAAAATAACCCAATTACTATAATAATAAAATATTAATAAATATATAATTTTATTTTAAAAAACTTTTGGTTTGCATAACTTGACATACTCGAACTCGCCCTTCTATTACGACAAAAATTGTAATTGTTCTGATAAATTCAAGATCTATTTTTGTTGTGAAGAAGAATATAATAAAAAACTGCCTCACATTGATTTATTAAGCCAATAGGCTTTGTTGTGGGAGATTTTTCTCTCGAAAGTCTCACTTCCCACTAATTTTTTGTCATCTTGTGTGCCTTCCTAGTAGCTCCTTTTGGCGAAGGACATAGGGAATGTAGGGTGCCTTTTGTGGACCCTACACTTGGCAACCCTATCTCCATTTATACACCTGTCGCTTCCGTCTTTATGCACGTAATCACTCCCACACTAAAACCCTAATTTTCTCAGTGTCTCTCTTCATGGTTTCATTTAGCTTGTGTGTTCTTGGTTAGGTCTTTCAGACTGGTTGAGTCAGCACTATTTGACAAGTGCACCTTTAAAATGGTAGTTTCTACTTTTGCAAACCTCCTACGCAATGTATATATACAATAGTGGAGTTTGGGGGATATATGCATCTCTACTTTGTATTTTATTTGTTCATCTACTCTCACACGTAAACTCATCAATCATTTAAATCATATATTATTAGTGAGATTGACTATAATTGATCTTTGATACATTTGACATGATAACACTACAAGGAAATCAAATTGGATTCAAATCATAGTTAAAAACATTAATAATTCATTAATACAATAAGTAATTAAAGTTAAATATCTCAATGTAAATGTTATTTTTCTTTTATAAAATATCTGAAGGCCTTAAGACTACACCAAGAGGCAATGTTTTCTACACAATGGGTACTTTTGGTGCACCAAGCCACCGGGGTGACCAAATAACCCACTTAGGTAGGGATGTCATGAGGGGGGCTTAAGCTCTATGGATTATGATCAATTTTGAAAGAAAAATTATTAGAGGAGTAATAGTCATTTGTATTTGTTTGACCAATCATTTAGTAGTTTTTTTACCTGGTGACCAAATTAGTCATTTATTTAGTCATTTATACTTGTGAATAACAAAAAATAGTAGAATTTGATCATTTTTAGTCACATGACTAAAACTGTGATGTAGGAGCACCTTGGATTCACAACAATCTTACATCAACCAAAAATATTACTTTTAGTTTATTTTTTATTCTATTCTAGCTGGGCAATTTTTTGTATTTTAGATAGTGATTGTTCCAATTGTCTTATTATCTTATGTGATCCTCATGAGGTGATTTATACATCATGAACATCCTATGTTTATGTCCGTAGCTCAATCTGATGTTTCTAGATGAAGTTATCTTATGATAGGTTCAGTCTTATATTGCTTTCATGCTCTAATAGTCAGGATTGGTGAGATTTGGCTTACGATTGAGATTCACATTATGTGAAGCTTCATGGTGCATCATTCCATGTTCTTATACATGTGGTCAACCTCCTTGCATGTTTCCATGTCGCGATCTATCTATTTGGGTGTGTTCTTATGGATTTAGGTCCCGACCTATATGTTGTAACACGTTTCCTTTATCTTGGAGATTGTTGATTGGATAGGATAACTTGTGGTTGGCGATCTTGTATATAAATAGGACAATATTTTTTGTTTAGATTAGAAGATTGATAATGAGGATAGCCAATATATTTGACAGTAAAGGTTGGGAATAAGGCCTCTATCATTAGTAATGAGGCATGTCTGTTGAAAATCCATAATCTGCATTTGCAGGCCAATGTGATGATAATTGAAGAGCATTGTTAATTATTTGTTGGTGTTGATTATTTCTTTGTTTTGTCATTTTTGTTGTGTAATCTCTAGTTGCAAGGTTAGACATATCCATTGGGGATTTCTCCTCCCTTGATTGTGTCAAGTGGTATTAGAGCACAATTGTTTTTCTCGAGGTTGTGAATTTGAGTTTTTGTGCTTGGAAATTTTTAACTTGTTGTTTGTAGTGTGGCAGAACTGATGATCTGACCTACATTAACCTGTAGCTTGCAAAAGGTGATAAAAAATAGGATTTATTATTAATTAAGCATGACAGAAGGATTTTTTGAAAAATAATTGATCAAATCAAATCCTCAAGATTTCAAACCCTTAAGATCCTAGTTGTCAGGTGGTAGAAGATAGATCTAACCTACAATTGCAAAGGATTGTATAAAGGAAACTACAAGAAGAGTTGGAGGATCGGTTGAGAGGCAAGTTGGTAATTTTTGTACAGATATATTATTTGAGGTAGATTGTGGGTATTGGTAGATTTCCTAATTGTATTAGGGAAATTAATATCAGTGATAAGATCATCAAAGCTGAGGATTTTGAGAAAGTGTTTCCTAAAGTTTGCAACAATTCCATCTTGAAGAATGAACCCTAGAAGGCTAGATAAAATTATAGAAGAATTCAGGAATGATATGAGGACTAAAATCCAAAATGCTTTGATTGGGGTAAGAAGGAACCTTTAAATAGAAGATGAATATGAAGTTGTTGAAGATCTCGAGATAGTTGAGGTTGAGATCTATTTAGATGAAGAAATATTACTAAGAGTAATGACGCAAATGGGTAAGAGACATGGACATGATATTTCCAATTTCTCTAGTTCACTACATCCTAAGGATTTGATAGATTGAATTATTAAATTAGAAGATTACTTTGATCTTGAAGATATTAGGGATGTAGAAAGGGTTAGGTTAGTTTAAGGTTCATGCTGCCTTATGGTGGAAAGAATTGTAGAAAGAAAGGGAAGATAATGGTGAACCTAAGATCACTAGGTGGAGAGTTATGCTTTCTAGAGTTAAGGCCAAGTTTATATCGGAGGATTATGAATTGGTGAAACCTAGAATCTAAAGCAAAAGGACTTGACTATTATGGAGTACACCGAGGAATTGTACAAGATGCAAATGAGATATGGACAACAAAAGTCATCTAAAGAGAAGATGGCTAGATATATCAATGGTCTAAGACTTAACAATCATGATGAGTTGAGTATGTTGAGGATTAGTGCAATTGAAGATGCTTGTCAGTATGCCCTTAAGGAAGAAGATGATTTGAAGAAAAGACAAGGAAACCCTAAGGGAAGAGACATACTGATTGGTTATAAGGACAAAGAAAAGCTTATTGTCGAAGGAGAACCTAATCAAAAAATTCTTGGAAGGAGTAGTAGAAACCATGGTTTCAAATTTACTTGTTTCAAGTGTGGGGATATTGGTCATTGGGATTTCCAATGTTTTGAAAATTCTAGCAAAAGTAAAGGAAAATAGAATTTGGTGGCACATGAGGAGAAAGTTAAGGATGGACTTATTGAAAGAGAGGTTACACATGCGATGGGAGAATCTCTAATATTCCAAAGAGTTATGATGAGTAAGAATTAATTTGAGCCTATCCAGAGAAGGAAGTTATTCTGAACAGTTTGTAAATAAAAAAAATGTTGCAAAGTGATAATGGATAGTGGTAGTAATAAAAACCTTATATCAGAGGAGATGGTATAGAAACTTGGACTGAGGAGACTCAAACAGCCTTGTCCATATGGGATATGTTAGTTTCATGATGACCATATGGTGGCAGTTAAAGAAGAATGTTGGGTTAAGTTCAACACTGGAGAATATCGGGATGAGGTATTATGTGATGTGGTTAACATGAGTTCTTGTCATATTTTTCTTGGAAGACTGTGGCAGTATAATTTTGGAACTATTCATAATTGTCAAAGGAATGTTGTGTCTATAATGAAGGATGGAAGGAAGTTCAGTCTAATTCCTTTGAAAGATGGAAGGAAGGATGAGAGTCTGAGTGTAGTGAGGACTTACACCTGACGAGATCAGACTGCTTTGGGTTAGAATGTGATGGATTTTCAGTAGGTGGTTGAGAGGATTTCTCAAGGATTTGATGAATAAACCTAAACTGGTGGAGTTGAAGGTTGAGGATGAAAATATAGTGTTGTAGTTGTAAGTTACTGAAGTGGTATCAAATGAGAAACATGATCTCATGAATGGATATTAAATAAGGGAGTAGTACAGTAGTAGAGAAGTACTTTATGATTGATCACATACTACTAGGTTTGAGGATTTGGATATTAGGCATAGCCATTAGTAGAATATGATGGTTGTAGATAAAGAGGATACATGGGTAAAAAATGAGCATGGGATTTAAGTCTTGAATTCTATCAGATGTTCATAAGTTCCTCTTATGGAACATCTTATATTCACTTGGGGTGTCTAATGCAAGAGCATCTTGGGTTTGGAGTAATCTTGCATCAACCAAAAATATTTCTTTTAGTTTGTTTGTTGTTTTGTTCCAGTTGGAAAGTTTTATGTGTTTTAGATAGCGATCATTCTAGTTGGTTCATTATAATATGCAATTCTTATGAGGTGATCTAGACATCACGAACATCATATGTCTAAGCTCACAACTTGATCTAATATTTCTAGATGAAGTTATCTTATGATAGGTCTGGTCCTATATTGGTTTCTTGCTCTAACAGTCAAGATTGGATAGATTTGTCTTGTAATGGAGATTCACATTATATGAAGCTTCAGGGCCCACATCATTCCACATTCTTATATATGTGGTTGACCTCCTTTCATGTACTTTTCATGCCATGATCTATCTATTTAGGGGTGTTCTTAAGGATTTAGGTTCGGACATGCATGTTGTAATACGTATCCTTTGTCTTGGAGATTTTTGATAGGATAGGCTATCTTGTAGTAGGCGATCTTGTATATAATATGAGCAATAGGATCTTGTTTAGGGTAGTAGATTGGTAATGAAGATAGCCAATATATTTGATAGTGAAGATCCGTAATAAGGCTTATATCCTTAGTAATGAGGCATGTTTGTTGAAAATATGTAATATGCATTTGCAAGCCAACTTGATGATAATTGAAGAGCATTGTTCCTTATTTTATGGTATTGATTATTGCTTTTTTTTGTCATTTCCGATGTGTAATCTCTACCTTCAAGGTTGGAAATCTCCATTGGGAACTTCTCCTCCCTTGACTGTGTCTAATTTATAGTCATGTAGACATTTATTTATCAAATTCCATGAGTATATGAGACAATTAATAACATAGTCTACATTTTCTTCATTATTTCCATCACCTTTCATTTATAACTACTTTGGAAAGTCAAAGAATATTTTTCACATTAGATTATACTATTATGCACACTTCTTTTTTGAATTACTTGTTTGGTAGATCTTATTCTTTTTAATTTTCTTTTTTCAGTTATATAAAAAAAAGAAAGGAAAAACTTTACTTGAATGTTGAAAATGTCTAAAAATATTTTTTTCATTATAGAAGCTCATCTTTATATTTAATTGTTCATATATTGGTTCAAATTAGCAAGTACAAAAATTAGGAACGTCACTTCTTAAATGTGGATGTGAATCTAAACTAATTGGAGGACATCTCATTTCAAATTGTATTAATAGATGTTGTAGGTAAATACTATCTATGTTTTAGTTTGAAAAAATCTTGTGTATTTTCCTTAGGGTTTGTTCCTCTTAATTAGATAATAGATAAAACATTTTGATTGTTATATATTTATTTCAAGTTTGATGGGAAAGTTTACAAAGACAAGGACAAAAATGACATCTAAAATGGACACTTTTTTCCTAAAACAAGTGAATATATAGTAGTTACTGCCTTGTGACAAAATAATGAATGACTTTTAATGTGGCATTGATGTTTGAACTATTAATCATCCAACATCTCTACTAGTGTAATATACATAAAGTTTACATTTAAAATATTTGCATGCATATGTGTATACTAATTACAATTGAGTTAGATGTTTGATTGGGATGATTGTAGATATATACTATAATTTCTTCTTTACTACAACTATTTTTGTTCCACCATTTTTGTTGGACCAACATAATTTTGACAATCCTATTTAACATTGTTATATTCTATTTTTATATAATTATCAATGGCAATATTCCCTAAGTATATAATAGCTAAATGAATGATACATACTTTGATGATAAATGGAATCCTTATAAGATGTGTAAATGATGAATGCAATCAAAAGTCATAGACCTAAGATCCTAAAATAATGAAGTATAAACTGTAGTGTAGTGTAAGGTCACATAGTGTGTCACCAAAAATGTAAATAAAAATAGAATTTCATGAATCCTACCAAGCCTAACCAAATGGAATACATACATGTGTTCTAAATGTATTTTTTGTCCAAAAATTAGTTTTCAATTGAATCCTCATTTTCGGATTATTTTCTATAGGCATGAATTAATTTTTTTAAGCATGCATACTTAATTCTTTTGATTAGACAATTATGCTCTCTAGCTAATCTTAAGGTTTCTTTCTTCCTAAAAGTTAAGGGCTGGAATAGTCACATTCTTTTAAATTGATTCTTTGATAGGATCATAAGATTGAGTTAGTACATAGAATTGACAATGTTTGTGTGATGAATACAAGTTTAGATATAAAAAGTACAATAATTGTCAAATGTACATTAATTATTTTTTTTTTAATATATAAAATATGACCATACATTTAAAATGTATACAAATATAGATAGATAAAAGATCAAAATATTCTATGATATTATAGTGTGATATATTTATAAAATATTTCATCATTTTCCAGCATACCTTCTTATATCAGCTGCTATAATTTGACAATACCATGTACCTTCACACTTTTCTATGATTCTCTTTCTTACTATATCAACCAAAACTAATCCTCCATCAACTGCGGCCTCTATTGATGAACTTTCTCAGTCCTGCAAGCTTCTACATCTTTATTTTCAACTTTGACTGACACGTTTTTTAACAACAGCTCCATTTTGTGTTGTATGCAACAATCACTTTGCTGGAAGACGTTGACTTCAAGTAATCTATAGTATCTTCCACCATTTGCTCTGATACTAATTTTATTTCACTTGCGGAATCAATTACAAAATGTCTCTATATATAAAGATCTTAGAAGAAACTACAATGTATTACGGTCATACAGTAGTCACAATACATGTGAAGAATATGAGCATTCTGGAATACAATACGGTCAACAAACACATCCAGAAAATCAGTGGAGGTCGATAGGAGAGAAGTCTGGATGGACGGCGCAGACATTTTAAATGTATTGGTTTGACTGCATACATAACATTGGTGGTGAAATTAATTCCCACGAACAGGAGTACAGGTGGATTCGGAAGGGAGACACAATGAATCAGTGGACAAATCTGCACAGTCGAGCAGACGCTTATACATAACCACACTTGAATGATGAAAATCCAAGCATCACACAGAGTCCCAGCAACATCTTTAAACGGAGAACAACACCACTCTGCAATGAGGTATTTTTGCACACATCCGGCTTCTCCTCTTGTGACTGTGCTTTTTACTCTGTCATTTCTCTCTCTTGTACTCTCTCTCAATACCACACAAGTTGAAGTTATGAACAATATCTGCAATTTAATCCCCCCTTACTACAGATATTGTAAGCCTAATTCTGACCCATGCCAATGGCAAGGTGCAAGTTGCAGTGAAAACAGGGGTGATGATGTTGTTGGACTTAACCTGTCTAATGTTTTTATTGATAACACTAGTATTTTACAGTATGTGTGTAAGCTGCCAGCCCTTCGACTTCTTGATCTAAGTTACAACTTCCTGGAAGGCCCAATTCCTAAGTGTGTTGGAAGCTTTGCCAATTTGACAATTCTGCGTCTCTCTTTCAACAGGTTTTCAGAATCTAATCCTCTAGAAGTGAGTTCTCTGGGCAATCTGCGAGCTCTTGATCTTAGTTACAATCAATTTACAGGACTTATTCCTTCCCAATTATTTTCTTTGAGCAACCTCCAAACCCTGGATCTCAGCTACAATCTACTGAGAGGATCTATTCCTCCCCAACTGTCTTCTTCGAACAATCTGCAAACTATTGATCTAAGTGGCAATCATCTTTCTGGAGAGATACCTCGGAATTTGTCAAGAAATTTGTTTAGCTTAAGAATGGAAAATAACGACTTGACTGGAACTATCCCTTCTGTAATTTCAAATGCCCAAAATTTGACATATCTAGCAATGAGTAACAACTTTCTAAACGGCTCCATTCCAGAGCAGCTAGCAAGTTGTACTCAACTCAAGGAGCTCAGATTGGACAGAAACAAACTTACAGGAAGAATTCCATCAGGAATTGGCAACCTTCCCTTGCTTGGCGGGACACTGGATCTGAGCCACAATTCTTTGACAGAAAAAATTCCTATCACACTGAGCAACCTGAGATTTATAGAATCTTTAGATCTCTCCGACAACATGTTGACAGGCGAAATTCCTCAGGCTTTAGGAAATATGACTCAGCTTAATTGGTTGGATCTCTCCAATAACATGTTGACAGGCAAAATTCCAGAGGCGTTAGGAAATATGAGTCAGCTTAACTGGTTGGACCTGTCAAACAACAAACTAAAAGGAAAAATCCCAGTCTCTTTAAAACAAATCTCTTATTTGGACCTCTCAAACAATGAATTAATATACAGCCACAACACTCCAATAGGGAGAAGCTACAACACTACAATAGGGAATAGCCATTCTACATTTCTAAAAAAAAGTATTGGGAGTGGTAGGATCTGTTGCCGTTTTCATATTCTGTTGTCTGGTTTTGGGAGTTGTCTGGATAAGGAACTTGCATAATAGAGAGGAATTTAAACAAAAAAAACGCAAAATTCTTCAAAAGGTGGAGCATCCACGGATTTCATATGAGGAGCTTCTCGCAGCAACTAATAGCTCCAATTTACTTGCAACAAACAGCTTTGGATCAGTGTACAAAGGATTTTTACCTGATGGTACCCGTGTTGCTGTGAAGGTTCTCAATTTAATGCTTGAGCAATCAGACAAGAGTTTTAAAACAGAATGTAAAGTGTTGCAGAGGGCTCGACATCGGAACCTTGCAAGAATCATAACCACATGTTCCAACCTTAACTTCAAGGTTTTAATCTTTGAGTATTTTTCCAATGGAAGTTTAGACAAGCATATATATCGGGGCAGTTGTAAATTGGGACTGGAAAGACTGCTGAACATAGCCATAGATGTAGCCCATGCCGTGGAATATCTTCATTATGATTGCTTTGTGCAGATAGTGCATTGTGACATAAAGCCAAGCAATGTTCTTCTAGATGAAATCATGACAGCTCATCTATCAGATTTTGGGATATCCAGATTGATGGGCAAAACCACGGACAATTCAGTAACTTCAACAATAGCTTTAAACGGTTCAGTGGGCTACATCGCACCAGGTATGGTTCTACGAAATATATTATTATATTATATTTTCTGGGTTTCTGTGGAATAATGGTGAAAACAACTATAATCATTGCCCTGAATGCAGAATATGGATGCAGCGGCATGATCTCTCCCCGGGGAGATGTTTATAGTTATGGCATTTTGTTATTAGAAATGCTGACAAGGAGGCGGCCAACTGATAATATGTTTGATGGTGATCTGAACCTGCACAACTGGGTGAAAGGGGCATTTCCAGACAGGGTATTAGAGGCAGTTGATAAAAGCTTGTTAATGGAAGGGGCTGGCAAAGAAATAGAAGAATGTCTCATTTCACTGATGCGACTTGGTTTGTTGTGTTCATGTTATTCACCTGAAGCTCGGCCAACCATGAGAGACGTGCCCAGACTATTGGAGAACATTCAACGAGATTTCATCCCTGGTACTACGTCTTCCACCAAATTAATGCCCACAATATCCAATTTACTTCGTGACAGAGGTTCAACAACTAATTGTCAGGAGGCATTGGATACCCAAAGCTCCACATTTTAGTACATTTGTGACTAAGTCTACGGAAGACATAAAATAGAAAAATAGTAGACCATGCTATTGTCAAATTTAAATTGTAGGCCAACTCTCATGCTTTTTTGTTAGATTTGGATTTACTGAATAAGGAAAGGGGAGATAAAACAAAGATTTTATATGTGCAAACTTTGTTTTATTTAAATAAAGGACTCAAATCCTTGATGGCGCTTAAGCCATTTTTGTTTTTCAGGTTTGTTGGCTTTTCTCATAGTGTTGTTCGCTAAGTCTTGTCTCTCCCTGCTGCCATTTGTTTTGTCTGGTTCTACTGGTTCTGCTTTCCTATAATCTGTGTCTCATGACATCCTAAATATAATAAAAGAGCTTCATATTTCATTAAAAAATATATATATATGTAAGCTCAATAATTTTTACATACATAATTGCTCTTCAATTTCTTATTGTTTCTAATTATTATTAAATTTCTAATTGTTTCTCATTATTATTAAATTTCTAATTCTTTCTAATTATTACTAAATTTCTAAGCTTAAGAAAATTTCATTTTTCTCCATCAAAATATTAGAGAAGAATGATAAGTTTTTTTAAAGTTTTTCTATAAAAATAGTTGTTCAATAGTTGATTTATACTTTTATAAATTATATATTTAATGAGAAAGAAATTGAATCGTCTAATATTTTCTAAATTGTGACAATATAGAAAATGAATAAGATGGTCAATTAATTAGATTTTAAATTACTATACAAATATATATATATATATATATATATATATATATATATATATATATATATATATATATATATATATATATATATATATATATATATATATATATATATATATATATATATATATATATATATATATATTAAAAGCAACCAAAACAAGAGGGTTGTCCAATTACAAAAGCAAAGCCCAACAACAAATTACTAGACCATCAACAACACTAGGGCAGCAATCAGCACCACGGCCAGAGTGTTGCAGAAGCTGAGCAACTTCAGTAAAAACTTAGAAGGCATTGCACAAATAAGCATACAATAAGTAATTTTTTAAATCAAATAAGTAAGGATAGAAATTTTCCTAACTCTTTCAATGGGATGAATATATTATGTTGTAAGTACTAAATTAGATTTCTTTGTAAATTCTAATATAAGTTGTGTCAAGTATAAGATAAGTAATTTTTTAAATTAAATGAGTAAAGATAGGAATTTTCTTAACTGTTTCAATGGGATGAATATATTATGTTGCAACTTGTAAATTAGATTTCTTTGTAAATTATAAGATTTTATTAAACTATTTTTGAAGTAGATTAATCGTTTGGATGAGATTATTATTGTAACCATGCATTTTTTTTTGTATTATATATAAGAGGATCAAAAAGATACAAAGTCAAACCAGTTTCAATAGAGAGTACAAAAGAGGAGGCCCAACCTCACCAAAATAGAGTACATCGGAATTTCAAAAAATTGTCATATCTAAATCTAGCTTATTAGAAGAAAATTTGGTTGATTTATATTAAAATTATTTAATTAATAAAAGATAGATGATAAATAAAGACAACATGAAATAAATGCACCGTAAAATTTATAAATCTACAAACATAAAATTGAACTTGTGTATGTAGATATGAAATATTATAAATTTGATGATAGAATGCAATTAGTATTGATCAATACATTGATGTTTGAAGTATAAGGTGGCATTGTTTACAAAATCTTTTCTAAAATCTATTGATTGTAAGAGTTATATTCTCTTTCATGTCAGATTTCTTGGTGAACTAAATTTAACAACTACTTTAAGGACAACAAGAAAAAGCTTTCAATTGATCTTAAGATATACCAAATTAAAAAAAATTATAAATTACAACTAGTCAATAAATAAATCATCATAGAGTGTAATTTGAATCTTTTAATTTACTATAATAATTATTAATAAAAAATATACATTTAAATTAATAAATTAAATTTAAATGTTTCATTTTCAAATAATATTTTTCTAAACTAAAGTACTGAATAACCATATAAAAATTTAATCTTAATTTTCAAAATAAATAAGATAGAAACAAATATTTTCTCAACTTTTACAGAAAGTATAATAAATATAGAAAATGACCAAATTATAATAATGATAAAATATAAATATATAGTTTTCAACGTTAATAAGAAACATATAAAGTTTCCCATGTACATCATGTCACATTGACTGGGGATCCAATCCTTTTATCACGGCAAACATTGTAACGTTTGGATCATTTAAATTCAAAGTGATTTGATTAGAAACCGTGTGTACTGTGAACTAGAACCAATGGAAGTATTTAATTTTTCAAAGTAGTGCTAATCTACAAATGATATCGAATGTGAATTATATGATTTTCCACCAAATTTGTCATAATCGAAGCAGATATTTCTTGACTATAGCAAAGGGTTGTTATCATTTAACATTTTTTTAATGTAGGCCATTTTCAGATTCATTCAACCCCGTCTCTCACGGCAAACATTGACCCGCATTTACTTGTTATCAAGTCAAGTCTGAAGAAAATTATAAATGAAATGAAACGCCGTGCAAATCACGCAGCAAATGTTGATGTCGTTACTTGTTTTAGACATGCTACCTTTAACTTGTAATAAAACATAAATTGCATATATATTAGTATTGTACCCAATTTTAAATAAGAATGGTTATCTTCTTTCAATTGTATAATGAAATATTATTCTTACTTTTGTTTGGACCATTCTTATGCTCTTTAGTAAATAGGTATATGTATTGTGTTCAATTAGTTTGAGAGGAGATTTACTAAAGGAAGGAATGATATTGCTAGGTTATACTTTTAGACAATTTCAATTCATTCAATTTAACTTGGTTAACTAATTTGGGATTCAATTAGCTAAAGGATGAAACCATAATTGTTAAATTAGAACTAGTCAACTTGATAGAGATCCTTTAAGTGCATATTTGGTAGATAACATTCCTCTATAAATCTTTGTACCCATTTTGTTGTGTAGTTTAGAGAATGATAATAATGACAACAAGGAGAAAGGAGAAGCCCATCTAATATTTGAAAGATTTATTATTTCTTTTCTTACGTGTTTGTGTCACAAATTAAAATGGATTACCTAAATTAATGAATAAACAAAACATAAAAAGGTCAACCTATGCATTATTAAAATAAAGATTGCTTGTTTAAACCTCTAAACATGAGCATCACATATAAAAATACATTTGTAGTTTTCATTAAAGGCCATGATTTACACATTATAGTTTAAATTAATAAATACATTATCCAATTCCCCTTATTTATTTTGATCGTGGAAGTTGAAAGGTGTAACACTTATATTGAAAAATATTGTCACACCTTTGAGCCTTAAAAGAGATTAAAGATAGAGAAATATGATTAAAAAAGTTGTTGAGCACAATGATAACAAGCTTGGTGTAGTTCAAATATATGGTAATAGAGCCTCTAAGAGGTCTTCAAGAGAAAAGTGGTTGTTCGTTTGTACTTTTATACCTACCTACTAACACAACTAGATATGTTACAATGAATTGTAGGTATTTAATGACTTGAATCAAACAAGAACTAAAATAAGGAGAATATAAATTTATGCAACTTTAGGCAATTCATAAATGATATGTGTGAAGATGATGAAAACACAAAATTTGTAAAACTCAAAATAAATGAAATGAATAGGGTATTACATATTTTATAGGTTTTGATTTTTCTTTTATTGAGTTGATTGTTGCATACTACTCTCTTCATTTGTTCTTAATGTAGTTGATATGTGGAATTCTCTTAATAGTATATCATATCCTTAATAATGAGGTAATTTCAATTATAAGTCAATAGAATAAGTTTAGCATAGATTTGGATGATCACAATGGAAGAGTACGACTCCAATTAATAGAAATTCGATAGCTATAATGAATGGTCAATATTCATTATGAGATGCAAGGTTGATATTACATGTAAGACCTATGTGTGTGAAAATTGTACTTGATCTGTAGACACAACACTTCAGTAAAACATTAGAGGTTAGCAAAAATCGTGCAAAATTAAAATCTAATCTAACCAAGTGATTTACTGTCTTCTAATAGGTGCGAGATCAATGTTCTCAGATTGCTATCGAGATCAGTGACCTAGACGACACCTAAATGAAGGATTTGAATGCAAAACTGATATGAAATATGAATGCAATTAATCTTTTTTTTTTGGATTTTAGATGCAATAATATGAAAAATGATATGAAATCTATGATATGTAAAAACTGATATGCTATGATATGCTAAATGATCTAACAATGATATGAAAAAGAATCTAAATGAATGTAAAAAAAAACAAATTGATCTCACAATAAGCTTTGATTCTCCAAATTTCAATTCTCCAAAATAGTTGTGCAATTCGTAGACGACTTTGGCAAAGTAAGCTTGCAAAATTATGAGATGATTTGGGATGAGCTGAAGCCTTGATTTTATAGAAATCCAGGGCTTTGGAGGTGCATGGAAAAAAGCCATAAATCACTCAAATAACTCAGCTTGATTTTTGAGTTATCTGATAATAAAGATAATTTAATTCACAAAAACATGCAAATCATGCAAAAATAGCTTTTTAACTCAAATTAGAGTTTAGATCAACTTTTTGAACTCCAAAAGGATGTTGAGTTCTAAAAAGTCAACACTTTGCATTGATTTTCTAATTTGGAGTTTAACTGTTTCTTTTGAATGTGCATAATAATTATGAATTATTTAAATAAATAAAGTGATTTATGCTCAACTTAACTGATTTTTGAAATAAAATAATTAATTTATGGGTTAATTAACTATTTTATCAAACTTTTATTAAAAACTATATTATTAAATGACAACATGCTTTAATCAATTAAATAAGAATTTAATCAATTATTCATAGGATATTGGATTTATTGTCAAAATTAAATAATACAATTAATAATAGATAGAATTAAATTTAATTACATAATTAAGTGGCAAGATATTAAATCTAATTAATTAAATATGAAAATATTCAATTAATCAAACTTAGGATAAATATGATTTATTGCCAAATAATTATTAAATTAAAGATAATTAAGATAATTAGGAATATTACTAGGAATATTCCCCGATGCAGAATTTAAGATAATCAATTAGGATTCGATGATGTTTAGATGTGCCTTTGGTTAGGACTTTGATGTCGATTTCATTCGAATTATTGATATAGGAGATTAATGAACTTATAGCCCATTTTTGGGGTATTACATTTTGCCCCTCTTTGAATTATTGTGTGAAGTGCAGTGGTTCAAAGAAAGGCTGTGTTTGATAAAGATATGAAACTAATTCAAAATTGATAATTGATATGAGACAGAAGCTGATTGATATTGATTTGATATGGAGATAATAGGTCCTGAATGACCAAAGATAATGTTCACTATAGCAGCAATGAACCGAGGATTGCGAAAAAGTGTCAAAATGCCTGATTCCAAACTTTAGGATTGCAAAGAAGTGAGTGACCGGTTCTAGACTCAATTGTCTTAGCAGAACTAGCAGGTATCACATCCGAATCCTTCAGTTGCTGAAACACCAAGGAAAGAACACTATGATCCGATGGTTGCAAAAACTAATACAGTTTACAAGATTAGGAGAATACCAGATTGATATGGATCGATGAATCTGATATGCCCCAAGTGATGATAGATTTGCCCCAAGCGATGAGGTCTTTTTGATGAATCAGTAACTAGACGTGATTGTTGTCTTGATTACTGAGGGAGAGATGATTGCCATAAAGATATGATTTCAAATTTGATTACAGACTTTGAATGATATGCAATACCATGCCCCCTTCCGGATTAAAATTGAAATCTGACAAGAAAAGTCAGCGTTGAGAGTTTAGAAGCATGTTAATTGATTTGAGAAGTGGTTAAACACGTCCGAGAACGCATTGTGCATCATTAGAAGGTCCCAAAAGACCAAGTTTGACTAGGTCAAACCATGAGTTGACCATAGTTGACCAAGTTGAAATTTTAATAGTTTGATGTTAGATAATTAGTTAAGTTGAATACTGGATTTCTGTGATGATAGAAGGTCGAATATGCAAGCAGTTAATAATATGAATGATCTCAGATTTGAATTTTGATCCTGAAAAAGGATTCTACTTGCTGTTTCATTGGAGGAACCTTCGTGTGAGATTTGGCTCTTGTTAGATTTGAAGATGTGAGTGGAGAATTGTTTAAGCATTGAAGTTCGTTTAGTCATTGTGAGATCATGCAACATGCAAAATGCAATGAGACATGCAAAATGAAATGCAACCTAAGACCTAGGACCTAGTCACTGATCATATGTCGATTTGTTATCATCATTGAACTTTTAGGTAACCAGATAAATTAATACAATGCCCACTAGCTATGAAACCATAGACATATGAATATCGATTTGTATGCGCAAGAATCAATACAACACCCACTGGTCAACAACCATGGATATATGAATATTGATTTTATTTTCAGAATGTCGGATTAGATATAAGCACCAAGGCACAAACGCTAGGATGACCTAAATATCATGTCCATTTTGATATAGCAATTTGTATAAGCATCAAAACATAGACGTCGTGATGACCTGAATATGCCTTGCATGACAAACACATCAAACAGTCAAGAGATCATTCCAAATCCAGTGTGAATTACCTATAGTGACCCTTTATCGTTCACATCCTTAGGTAAGATCGTGTTTCACAGTAGGAGAAAGAACTCACTCAAAAAGACAATAGTTAGATCGATACTTCTTTGAATCATCCGGGTATCAATGGTTGAGGTACGCATGGCCATCCAATTCGAGATAGAGGCTCTTACAGTCGGACACCATTTCAATCCAGAATTTCCAAAGTTGTTAGATTTTCACATACAAGAAGAAAACAAAGAAAAGATTATGCCCCCATTCATCACTCTCTAAATCCTATAAAGGACATTATCGAAGAGCTCGAAGGGACACAATATGCAAAAATCTCAATGCGAATCAGTAAGCATACAAGGAGATAAAAGCATGTAAAAAAGCATAGATTGTTTTCAGTTTGTTGTTTGATGTTTGATTGCATTGTTGTAGATGCAAAATCCTTTTTGGAGACAAGACAGACTGATTGACTCACATGAAGCTTCAAAGGACTCTGACTGGATATGATATGTCTCAGATACATGGGAGACCATAGGATATGACATTGATTTCCCCCAAGTTTGAACATTGATAGGATACAGACACTTGAGCAGATTTGTGGACAAACCGACTTATTGAAAACTGGAAATGCAAAAACAAACCGAGAGATATGTACAAACTAAAGAAAGACTAAAAGCTGGGAAAGACCAAGATTGCACTGATAGATGGAGCATTTTGAAACAAGTGGCGCCCATTTGCCAGGTTTTCACCATCTTGGCAGAGATTCTATTTTTGCTACCAAGGCGCCTGTTCCCAGGTTTTCACCAAGACACTTTTTTTTTTTTTTTCATTTTTCAATTTTTTTGAATTTTTGATATTTTTTTATTTTTTTATGAATCATCAAGGCGCCTATTGCTAGGTTTTCACCAAGATGTTCATTTTTTCAGGACTTTTTCTGATTTTTATAATTTTTTCAGGACATTTCACCATAGACTGAATGCCTTAGGCATAGAATTTCTTCAGATGGAGAACATTGATTGGTTCTTGGAGCTATTCTCCTTCAGTCGTTGAGATTTGATAGGCACCAGAGCCAAAAGTAGCAGTGATGACAAAGGGACCCAGCCAGTTGGGTTCGAACTTCCCCTTGCATTCTCGATGGGATTGATTTTTAGGATTTTCTCTCAAGACTAGATCGCCAACCTGAAATTCTCTGTGTCTGACTTTCTTGTTGTAGCCTCTAGACATTCTCTTCTGATATACTTTGAGATGATTATACGCTGCTTGTCTGCGCTCATCTAGTAGTTCCAGTTCTTGCAACCTAGACACTCTATAGTCGTCATCAGTTACTAGACCATGCATTCTAATTCTTAGTGATGGGATTTCGACCTCAATAGGTAGTACTGCTTCAGACCCATAAACTAAAGCAAAAGGTGTAGCCCCTGTAGGTGTTCTGATACTTGTTCTATAGGCCCATAGAGCTAGATTAATCATGAGATGCCAGTCTCTGCCAGTTTTGTTTACTGTTCTGTGCAAGATCTTTAATAGATTTTTGTTAGAAGCCTCTGCTTGGCCATTCCCTTGTGGATAGTAGATAGAAGACCAATGTTGGGTGATCTTGAATTTGGCACATAGATCATCTAGGTCTTTATTCCTGAATTGCCCACTGTTATCTGTGATTATGGAATGAGGTATCCCATATCTGCATATGATATAGTTCGATATGAACATAGATATCTATTTCCCTGTTGCTTGTGTCAAAGGGACCGCCTCTACCCATTTTGTAAAATAATGTGGCTATGATTATATGGGTATGTCTGTTAGAAGAATGAGGATGAATCATCCCGATAAGATCAAATGCCCATTGATGGAAAGGCCATTGTGTTGTAAAGGGAATTAGATCCCTCCCTGGAGCATGAATTAGGTTGCCATGTACTTGATACTTTTGACAATTCTTAGCAAATTTGATAGCCTCTTTCTCCATTTCAGGCCAATAGTACCCAGCCCTAATAAGTTTTCGAGCTAGTGTTAAACCGTTCGAGTGTGACCCACAAATAGCATCATGGACTTCCTCTAATGTGCGTTGAGACTCTTCTCATTCTAAACATCTAAGTAGCGTACCATCTAGACCTCGTTTGTATAGATCATGACCAATGATGGCATATTGGGAGGCATTACGGATAAGGTATCTCTTTTCATGGCGGTTGAAGGTATCGAGGATGATTTGGTCCTGGAGATAGGAAAATAGGTGTTTATATCGGGATGAATCATGACCTACAATAGTGCAAATCATGCGGGTTTTGGGGGATTCATATGCAGGATAAGATAGTGCTTCCACCAGGAACTCATAGCGTAGCTCATGTTCAGGCTGCTGTAATAAAGTAGATAGTGTTGCCATTGCATCGACAGCCTTGTTCTCCATTCTAGGAATTTGCTCAAATGTGATAGATATGAAATATTTCTTAAGATCATCTACCATTCTCTTGTAAGGAATGAGCTTTTCATCTTTAGTTTGGTACACATCATTGACTTGATGAATAACAAGTTGAGAGTCTCCATGAATGTGTAGCTCTGTTACTCTCCAAGACCAAGTTTTAGTTTTATGATAAGTGTCAAAAGGTGTATGCTTTCAATAAAAATGACATGTATCATGTAGAAGAGGATTAGAAGTGCCCGCACATGTATGTGCACACACTGGCAAGAACAGGGACTCTACAAGTTGTAGCATAAGTGGTAAATAAAAGAGAGATAAAACTAGGAGAAGTGTAACATGTGGGAGAAATGGAAAGGATGGAGAGGGTCTCACATACGTGTGATCATCCAATTGGATACATAGAAAATAAAATGTGCTTACAACCATCAAAAGGGTTTCAAGGAAATTTATCACATAATTACAAGTTTGATCATTTATCTTGATCTATTATGGAAAAAAAATTACTGGGGATTACAATAGGTAACTTAATTAATTAATTAGGTTGAAAAGAATTTAAGACAAAGGGTTGAGGTTAAATTAATAAAATAAATTAGCTTTAAGAAGAAATGAGGAAACATAATTAAATTAAATTAAATTTAACTAAAGATGAAGATATACAATAACTAATTAAATAATAAAATATTTAATAGATTAAGATATATCATAATTAAGTAAATAATAAATAATTTAATTGATGATCCTAAATTATTAATTTTAGGGTGTGTATTTTGCCCCTCTTTAATTTGGTGTCAATAAAAAAAAGTGATATCATGTTAAAGAAGGGAAAAATAATATCCCTTTTTAGTTTATCAAAGCATTTTTAAGCATTCAAATTCAAGGTTGAAGGATACTATAAACCACACAACAAATGTGGATTTTGTTAATTGTTCTAGAGATGCTACCTTTAACTTGTAATAAAACATAAAAGACATATATATTAGCATTACATCCAATTTTAAATAAGAATGGTTATCTTCTTGTAGACATCTAAAATTATCCCATTACCTATCCGTGATGATTTTACAAATTATTGTCTTAATTAAATAAATAATATTAATTTTTTAATTGATTTGTATCATTCTTCGTATTTAAAGTCAAATTTGTCTTTTCCCTCCAAAATTAAATAATTGAATGATTTAAATTAATCATGTAATTATTTAACATCCACTTCATTAGTAATCAATTCCTTTCTAATTTTGTCTAATTATTCTTCTAGAATATTAATTAAATGATTTTATTATTCAATTAATACCTTTTTTTCTAATTTTAGTTAAATATTTGATATTATTTAATTAAATTAAATCTTCTCCATTATTGTCATCATAATTAAATGATTTTTCAATTATTTAATTAGCTAAATTTGTCTTTTATAATTAAATAAAATAATTATTTTATTTTATTCTTCCACTTCCATGATATCAACTAAAGGCTTCTAAATAAATAAATTATGTAATTTATTTATTCCTAGTCATGTACAATTAAATAATTATTTAATTATAATTATTATTCTACTTCCACCTCTAGGACTAATACTATTTTTCACTCTAACTAGTTACCAATCAATCTCATCTTTTGTCCAATCAAATTAATTAATTCTCTTAACTGGTCAATATCATTAGTCTTTTGATCAATCAACTTTTTCATGAAATCAATTTACTTCCAATAGTCTGACTTTTCAATTCAACCAAGTCATGTCTAAATGAGTCTTAACTATTCTTATCAGTCAATCAAAACTATGTATTGAATCCAAGAAAAATCTATATAATGAAGGGTGAAATTCCTCATGATTCACAACCACAATTTTTGGATTATCATGTTATCATAATTGGAGTAAGTTTGAGAGATCACATTTGCAAAGAGAAGGATAAAAGGAAATGAAGGCTTTATTGGTTTGATGCTTGTTTATGTTTGATTTATTTATTGCATTCATTGAATTATGTCATTCTTTTTTGAATAGGAGTACTTTGGTGTATCAATCTAGGTCTTGTGGTTGGATCTAACATGTTGGAAACAATTGTTTGAAGAAAATTGCTACTCAAATTATGTATTGTCTTTGATGTCACACAATGTCATAGTCCGCAACAATTAGTACCTGCCGAGCTCAGTCGGTCTACCTGGCATTAAAATTAGTGTTTACCGAGTTCACTCGGTTATCAAAGAAAATCAGCATTTACCGAGTTCACTCGGTTATCAAAGAAAAGTTAACATTTACCGAGTTCACTCGGTTATCAAAGAAAAAGGATTATCAGTGTTTACCGAGTTCTCTCGGTCTCCAAAAGATTGTAGAAAATTTCATTATGGTCACCGAGCACTGTCGGCCCTTGAAGGATCTTTGCAAATAAAGTTTGCTTAATTCAGCTAACTGTTATACTAAGTAATGCCGATTTGACAAATCTAAAATCATATAAATAAAAGGTCAAATGTGAAAAATAAAGAAGAGATATAGAAGAAAGACAGGAAAGGTGTGTGCGAAATTGTGAAGGATGACCAGATATCCTTGAGGAGCAGCAGAGATATATTCGATCAGGAAGGATCTCACTTATACAGAACAGAGATCTGTAATCAGCAAGGCAGTTGCATTATTATACAGGTCATTTTCATTGTTACCTTTTTATCATTGTAACAGTGAATTCTAAATCTCTTAACCGAGTTGGTTTAACAACCATATTGTAAATCTTCTAACAAGGTGACAATTCCATTGAATTGTTCTCAAGACCTCTTACCAGGCCACTCCTAGCAGGGTGATTAAATCCTCTAACAAGGTCACACCTAACAGTGTGTTTTGTAACCTTTTACTGGGTTGGCTTCTAACTGGGCATCACTTTAGAAAAGTGAAAATCAGTATTTAGATACATTGGTGGTTTTTCCCATATTGGGTTTCCACGTTAAATCCTGTGTCTCTTGTGTTCTTAATAGTTATCTTAATCATATACAAGTGGTGATGAATATCTAAAAGATAATTTTACTAATACTCTCTGCATCTACCAAGTTACTGCAATCTATTTTACCGAGTGTTAAACTGATAATATTCATTAAGATATCCTAAGGGATCTGGAAAGAAATAATAGTGAAGTGTTTTATGGTTGACTGATTCACCCCCCCTCTCAGTCACTTCATCCATATTCCATCACTAACATTGGTTGTTGTAGATATACAAATTATTTAATATTTTACCCCTATTACAAATGGTGAAGTAGACGTGAAGCACCTATTATTTCTAATTTTCTTAGTTTTTGTGCAGTTACATGGATAGGTGCATATAAAATTTATTTTTTGCAATTGCATGTTTGGGACATGCATATATATTTTATCATCCACAATTGGTTTCTTTATGTTTATCATGTTTGGCTTGTTTTTGGTTTTCTATTCAGGTTTGTTTGGGCCACAACTATTGATTATATGACACAATTGCATGTTCTAGATACTTGGTTGTCTAATGCATTATTTTTCATATTCTAGATTGTTATTTATTTTTATTTATGTGCATGCATATTAAATCAGCACAATTAATTATTATCAAATGCATGTGTAGGTAGAAAGATGCAATTGACCTAACTAAGAAATGTATCTATGTGTTTGAAAGCTACATTTTCTTTTCAAATGACGTAATTGACTATCAAAATAGAGACATAAAAAGGTCAATTGAAATTAGGTTTCTGAGAATGGAAGAACAAGAAAGGAGGAATTGGAGGTCAATAATAATTACACACTTTGAGTAGCGACAAAAGAATTGGTAAGTGATATTAAGCATCAGGAGACTTTCAAAAATTATTTGCAAAAGGTATATTATTATTGTGACAAACACAAATTTATTATTATCAATGTCAGTAATATATCTTAACGAATATGAGCTGTAAATTCTAGATCCAGTGTTTTTGATTAAGCAAAACAAGTTTTACAGGGACCCTGAAACCCACATCAGTTTAAAGTCAAAAGAAAGTCATGAGAACCAAGCAAAGAAAAATAGAACAGAGTAGCTAGGACAGGCCACCACAGGGCCAAACAAGAAAATAAAATAGACAAAATTAAGCATGGCCAAAAGGAAGAGCACCATGACCAATTATTCCAAGCTCCTGAGCATGATAGCTGTGTTGCTTTCAAGGGCCTCCATCAATTGAACTGTGTCTTTAACATTCTACACTTGGGAACCCTATGGATCAATTTTCTCCCTATTCTTCTTGGTTCTAGCCCTAGTTCTTTTACCTAGTCCTTCAGTCGGCTCCTTGTCCTCCTTCATAGTCCTCTGCTCAGTCTTGGGGTCCATTTTTTCTTCCATCTTTTTGATCAACAGCTTCAGGTTCTTGTTGGACGTTTTAAGGATGCTAAAAATTTTCTCTGCCACACCCTTGAGGGTTTTTTCCAGACTTATCATTTTGGATTCCATGTTAAAGACCTTGGTTTCCAGACTTGGCTTATTCTCTGTGGTCTTATCATTTTTGTCCAAACCTTGAATTTTTTCCTTGATATCCTCAATCTCATGGTGGAGCCATTTGAAAGATTGAAACTAATCCATCATACTATTTTTAGTAATGTTGAGAAAATCCATGTCCATCTCCCTGGCTTTATCACTAAGAACAACTAGTGCAGGGTCTATCAATTCTTCCTTATGGACTTTTCCTTCATTGCTAGAATCTAAGGAACGACAGCTTCCCTAATAATTCCCATACGCACAGTGTTAATATTAAAATTTCTCTAGACCTTTTTACCCCTCCCGGTATCCTAACTATTATACTCTCCCCCTGAGGCTTCTTCAGTCTCATCAATCCTTATGGGTGACTAGTTAGTGCCCTCCTCATCTTTATCTTCAGTCCTAGGGGCTTGATTTTTTGTGTTAGTGCCTAGGGTCTGAGGAGGAAGGGTTTTTTCCTCGTTGATAGTGAGATCGACTGACAAGTGGCCGGAGAGGTCCTGCATTGGTTTGGGGGTGTCCTCCTTGTCCTATTCCTGCATTACAACAGAATCCAAAATGGGGTTTTCCACATCTTCTTTTGAATCCATTTCTTCCTCCTTTTCATTATACTCTTCCTCCGAGTTAGCCTCCTTCCTATCCTATTTTTTGGAAGGTAATTCATTCTTGATAGATTTCAGGGGCTGTTTCTTGGATGAGGAGCCCTTACTCTTTTTCTTGAAATCAACATCCTCACTATCATCCGAAGGAATGCCCACAGAAGAGCCTGAAGGAACATAATCTGAACCAGAGTACTCACTGATAGCCTTTCTATGCCTAATTTCCTTGCCCATGATTTGGGTTTTAAAGAATTCGTATAACAAAAGGATTAATCCTTCATGCAGAGCAGGATTAGCAATTTTCTTATCTCTAAAACCAATTATATTCTTGTTCATTGAAGTGAAGAGATAATATAGAATGGAAATCTTGAAACGGTGCTTAAAATGATTAAGCAAGATGAAATGATAGGTTCAGATTCTGTCAAACCTGGTATCCAAGGTAATTTAGTAGATGAGGGCCTTCAGAACATACTGCCAGAGTGTCTTCAAACTCCTAGGAAGGTAGTAGGTGCCCGCTTTGACGATGGCTTTCATCTCCTTGTCATCCCTCGTGAACTTTTTGACATCCATGTCAGAAAGTTTTTAGTCTCTGTAGAATTTATTCTCGACGGTAGGAATGCCAGTGACCATTGATATAAAATCCTTTGTGATAGTGAATGAATTTCCCTCAATCTCCACCGTCCCATCTTTCCAGGTTTTGATGAAGATTTTGGTGATGTCCTTCCTACACCCATGGAGTCGTTCAATAAAAGTGGTAACATCCCCTTTCTGTAAGGTGTTCTAGATTTTTGTTCACTTCTTCCATTTCTCACTGTCACCCTCTGGCTCCCTTCTTAACCTTTCCCCAACCATGGCTTTCATGATAGCTCTGGTAAACCTCTAGTCCTACTGAAAATTTCTACTTGCCTTCTTTCTAACATCAATGGTGCTCTTTCTAAAAGTAGGTTTTTGAAATGAATACAAGTTATGGGGAAGGGGGCCCTAAAAGCATGTGGAGGTGACGTGTTATTAAAACTCATGCAGATCCACCAGAACTTTCCATGAGTGAAATAAATTCTTCTAACAAGCTTGTTGCAATAAAAATTATTATTGGGTAAAGCCACGGTACTTTGAAGATCGTCTCCATCCAGAGAATCCAGCTCAGATTTATGGAAAGTTTTATAATTGTGCCTTAAGTAGTAAGTTTCCTTGCTGGCAGCCTGTAAGGCGATCCTATCAGCATCCTAGTTGGCAATGGAGATTAGCACAAAAAGTGATGACTAATCCAAGACCAAAGCCACATCTACGAGCCTTGCCGAGGGAGAACCAGTAATTGTTGCTTCATTGAGAATCATACATGGCTATCACTATATTTTTAATTACTACAGAACATAAATTTCTTCTTCTAACAATCAGCTTGTGTGAGCTAAAGAGCTCACTGGGGTCCTTTGAAGTGACTAACATCTCTTGCTGGGAGTGTAGGTAGCCTGGATGGTTTTCTGGGTTCCATCCACAATGTTTCTACTGGCTTCCTCTTGCCTAATCTAACTTTCTCTCTTTCTTCCTAGGGACTTGAGTTTTTCCCCAATGTGAGCTCTATTTTTTCTCCTTGTAGCTGTAGGAGAAACTGGGGAGGGATCTCTGCTTTTGGATCTCTTTTTTCTTTGAACCTTTATCCAGCCCTCTTTTTCTTGTTTGTATTTAGAAAAGAGCTCCTCCATCTTGGTGAGTTGTTTAGGAGAGATAGAAACCAAGAGAAAATCCATTTTTTGGACTTCGTTAGAGTCATGTGTCTCTGGGTGGTTGCAAGAGTCCAGGAGGCCACTAGGTTTACCCCTAGCCGGGCTAGAATAGCATTCTTCTAGAGGGAATTCTAAGGAATCTGGGACAAAGGAGGCAAAGGTAGAACCAGGGCACGAGTCACCCCCTTCCCCCTGACCAATGTCACAGGTATTGTCAATGGATTCTTGCATAATATTGACTTCCAAGTCTATGCCTTCAGACTAGGGACATACCTTTCTAAGAGCTGAACTCTCTTAACCTGGTTTGGTTTTCTCCTTTGGTTCCCCAAGGTGAGGGTTTTTCTTGTGTTCTAGTGAGTCTGAAATCACAAAATTTTCCTCTAGCTTATCCTTTTTTTTTCATACTCAGTGATTTAAGACCTCTAATTCAGTGGCAGTCTTCCTTGGGAGGTGATGCAAATCATTACCTGACTTGATCTTTTTTATAGCTAAATCTTTCCTTTCTTTTTCCAAGTTCATGCGCACTGGACACAATTTGGCTTTATGTCCCACTTTCTTATAGTGGAAGCATGCGAAAGGGACACTTTCATAATCCAACTTTTGCAAATGTTTTCCCAATTTGGATTGGAGAACAATGATTTTTGGCATATCTTGGCCCTCTTCCACCCCAATGCAGATCCTAGCATAGGTGAGATGAATTTTAGCCACAGTCATTGGGTCTATTGAGAGAAGAGTACCAAAGGATTTGGCAATACCATCAAAGATGTCTTCTACCCAGAATTCCAAAGGGAGTTCTGGGAGCTGAACCCACACCGGGGCTTGGACGAAGAAAGAATCATTGAGATCTAGCTTCGGGGTCCATTTTTGCACCATAAGAGTATCCTTTCCTATTGACCAGGTTCCCGTACAAAGGATTCTGTCAAGGTCTTCTTTGCAAGAAAACTCAAAGGAGAGAAAGCCCTTCGCCATGGCTATGACTAGGACTTGCCCCTTAAGCTCCCATTTCTTTTTTGCAAATATTCTCACTATATCAATGTTAGGTCTAGACCCCATAAATTTTCCTATGAGTGTGTGGTCCATTGAGGGGATATTGTGATCCACCAACTCATCAGGAATTTCTAGAATAAAATTTTGTTTCTCTTTATCAGAAAGATCCTTTATCTAGAAGGGAAGGAAGACTTGCCTGAAGATTAAATGCCAAAAAGAGTTGACCATCAGAGATGAGAGGCTTTATCTCTCTGATCCATTGTCTAAGTCTTCGATCCAGTGTTTCTGTGGTGTTGATATTTGATTTGTAGCTTGTGGATAGGAAATGTGACTTATTTGTCTTATCTTTTACACCTCATTTGGGCTATAAAATAAACCTTTTAATTTTTTTTTCTATGTCTAGTGTAAAGAATGTTTCAATTTGGAACATAATAATTGAACAATATTTATCTTGTGTTCTTGGCATGCTTAAATTATTTGTCAAGTAGAACCCTTTCTCTTTTATTAGAGAAGCATATTTAGGGAAGTGATCACCTTAGAGGATAACATCAAATGGGTAGATCACTTCGGTCAATATATAAATAAGATATGGAATAAATTCTTGAATGTCTTATGTACCTAACTAAGCTCAAGCAGGGGTGTTGGTAATATCTTTGATTGGGCCTACATTCCTAACGAGCCAACATGACAATTTAGATAATTTAGTGCCTCACACCTTTTATCGAATTGGACAGGCACCACAAATCTAACTAAAAACCTTAAGCTAGAGGCCATCTATGTCACCTTCGAACATTGTCTTATTTTAGTGCAAGGGGAGGGAATAATATCCCCTCAAGACTTCCATCATATATTTCATAGGAAATTGGTTCCATCTGGGGAGAAATCCTCTTTGATCAAGATCTGGAAAAGGACAAAAAATGGGTGCACCCTCAATTTTGACACTATTGTTTGATCTGACAAGAACCCAAGCAATAGGCTTGAAACATTTTAATGAATATTTTTGACCTTAGGCTAATAGTTGTCTATTTATGCTTAATTTTATTACATAGCTAGTCAAAACTTGGAGACTTGAAAATGACATTGAATAGACACAAAGAATCGCAGAGTCCAATTTTGTCAAACAACTATACTTTTTGCATGTATTTTTTATGTTTTTGTAATCAAAACCTATCAAAACCTTTTACACAAAGAAACGATGCAACTATATTTGAAATAGTGCATCTTTTTGTTAAACAATGCAACTATCATAATTAAAGCCGCAATTGCTAATTTTGGGTTAACATTCACAAGTTACAAAGTTGTAATCATCCTAATAGTGCGACATAATTGCTTGTCCTTAAATTACTAGACTATAACACTATCTCAACATATTTTACTAGTCTAGAACCTTAAAAGTCTCAGTCAAAATGACACACATACAATTCATTCGACGTAATTGACTACTGAAATTTGTGTTTCTAAATTAGATAATTCCGATCAAAATTAGGGTCAATTCACAGACTTACATCCTATCCAACAACACATTTTTTTGTATTTGGCATCAAAAATCATTTAGTGTTTGTATTACTTAGTTTTTTCCATCCTTACATGTCATCAGTCTAAAGTTACCTTGCATACATCATAAACTCTATTTTAGTATTGAATGTGTTATAGTTTCCATTTTAGTCTTCCATGTGTCATTGATTCTATTTAGGTCTTGCATGCATTAGGTTTGGTAATATTTATCTATCAGGGTATCTTTTCAACATAAGAGGATATACCTTCCTTTGGATCTTTCTAAAAGTGGTGGGTGGATTCTTTTTTACGACTCCTATCAAAATCATCTTTTTATCAAACATTGTCCTATCTTGTCAAAACTACTTAGAGGTCACAAGTGTCTCTTCCTATCATTTAGGGTTTCTCCTAATAATTCATAATCTCAGGGTTTTCAACTTTTCCATTAAAGGTTTATGTTGTCCATCTTCAGTTATCATTCATAATATTGCATTTTCTTGCACGTTATTGTCAAAAAATGAAAAATTCCAAAAAAAATCTTTCCTAGGTCATTATCATAGCCAAGTCATACTTAGTCTTGCATTATTATTTACAAAAATCGGAAAGTCCGAAAATAAAGTTTCTTTCCTAGGTTACAATCATATTTTTCTCCATTGCTATTTCCAAAGATTAGAAAATCCAAAAACATATTTTTCTTCCTAGTTCTTGCTATAGTTTACCCTTGTATTGTCATAGTCTCTCCTTCGATTTTGAGATTTCATTTACTTGGTCAAAGAGGAAAGGAAAGATGGAACCAAAATTGGATCCAAATATTAATCTACCAATACAATGAACTTCAACTTCAATAGATTTATAGGTTCACAAGACCACCTAGAAGTGGAGCTATCTTGCTTGATCCTAATGACAAATTTTCCCTTACAAACATTGAAGAAAACTATACCCATGAAGAGATAGAAAACAGATAAAAATATCCTAAGGTCCTCATTCTTATGAATTCCTTATTATCAATAGATCCTAATAGGTACTTTCATGTTCTTCTACAAAATGGAGCTAAGTTTCCATTTGATTTTGTTACCTCTACCATCATGGAGGGTAACCAAATGGTCTTTATTGGGGTTACATAATCATCCCATGTCTCTACTAGTATATCATCTAGTACCACTACCCATACTGCCCTATAAGTTAAGAATTTGGCATTTAATTTCCATTTGGGACCTATTAAAATAACCTACTCTATAAATCAAACCCCATGTCACCAAGTCAAAACTAGAATACCAATATTCCCTTTAGTATGTCACAAACAATTGCAAGTATCATATCACAAACTTTACCAGTGACTACTATGGCGCCTAGCACAACAATTCCACCAGCCTCTAGTTCAAGTGCTACAATCAATAACCTAGCTCAAGGGAGACCCTCTAGTAGAAACCCCAGTAGAACAAATATCAACTCTCAAGGGACACCTAGAATAATAAAAACCCTAGTGGTGCAAATGTCAATTTTCAAGGAGCACTCTCAAATCAAAACCCTGGTAGTCCAAATGTCAATTTTAAAGGAGCACCCTCAACTCATAACCCTAGTGGTGAAAACATTAACTTTCAAGGGGTCCCTTCCAAACAAAACCTTAGTGGGGTAAACACAAATTTCCAAGGGCCCTCCTTTGGTCAAAACTTAAGTGGACAAAATGTTAAAACAACATCTCAATTTCATCACATGAATCCTTTTTCTCAATTCAATCTAACATTTACATATTTTAGAATGCAAAATATGTCCATTTACATACCCACTTATGTGCATGCTTCCAACATAAGTCAAGGACCTCAACATATACTTGTACACGTATAATCAAACACCCATGCACCAAAATCAAAACCTATTTGTGGATCCTAATCTGGGTTTCAATATGAACATGTCTTTGACATTTACTAGCATATTGGTATAATAGGTGCAAATAATACAACAAAAATTATCTAGTGTGTAGAGTATTAGGTCAAATAAAAATATAGAGTAGAGGATGTATGTCCCTACCCCTTTGACAAGACATTATACATACCACCATTTCCTCCAAATTTCAAAACAGATAAATTTGATAGATATTAGGAGAAAGGAGATCCCAAGGATCACATTCAATAATTATTTACAACTTATACAGAGGTTGTACATAGTGAAACCTATTTAATGTCCTTCTTTCTGGGAAGTCTTAGTAGACATGTCATAAAGTGGTTCTCATGTCTGCTAGCTGGAATACAGTCATGGAATGAATTGGAAAAAAAATTAATATCTAACTATTCACACAACATTGTCACAAAGGTCATGATCATGAAGCTATGCAATACCATTTATAGAAAAACAAGGAACCATTTTCATCCTTCCTATAGAAATAGAGGAACTTAGCTAATAAGGCATCATCCCCCATTCCCAAAAAATTTAACATCATAATGTTCATTGATAACTATCAAATTGACATAATGTGTGTCTTATACTCACAACATATAGAAATTGTGATGAGGTTGGAGAACAAGGTTTAGAAGCTAAAAGATGACTCACAATAAGGGGTGTACCAACCAATATAATCAATCCTCTGACAAAACAAAATATTGGTCTCAAAAAAAGAATGTCACAAATGATGGTGTTGTAGACACTAAGGCTATTCATGTTGTACAAACTATCATGCGTGTACAAGGAGAAACCCCTCCTAACATGATTAGTACCAATACCAATATCCCTCAAAACATTAATCAATTATCCAATGCAACCAATGAACAACAACATACACTGAAATGATAATACCTGCGACACACTTTCATACCTCTTACTGATTCATTTGAGGTAGTTTTGAGATGATTAATCAAATGCTATCACGTTACCAAAAGTATGCCATTATGATCTTGGTCCTTTTAAGCCTTCATAGAACAATGAAAACTAATTTTTTGAATATCATCAAACAAAGGGATAAAAAACTACAAATTGATTTCAACTTAAGCATATCACCTAAGGTCTCATCAAGAGGGGAGAGGTAGAAGTTAAAGATAATTTAGGAACAAAAAAAACCGGTAATACTATCTTTAAAGATCCCCTTCATAATAATGACAGAGGTAAAGCCTCTAGGTCCAAACAACACAATAATGACATTGTCATCAATATTGTCCAACATGACCCCAATCACACTATCCATGTTATCACTATCCAGGGTCAAATCTTTGATTTTGCAGTTACTACTAGGAGATCCAAAATTATTGTCTAGGATCTTCCCACTAAGACACAAATATCATTAGTTAATCAATACAATGTCTTAGAATAGTTAAAGAAATCTCCCATGCAAATTTCCATATTTGAGTTATTGTCTATCACCTAATCACAAAGAGATTGTTGAAAAATCCTTGCAAGAGTCTTTCATTCTAACTAATATACACATTGATGCATTTCAAGTCATGGTTATCCATCTTGCCACCACATACCATGTCACATTTATAGAGTGTGATTTTCCTATACACAAGTCATTTCATAATGATCAACTCTATCTCGAAATCTATGATTATAAATATAAAATTAGACGAGTCTTAGTAGACATTAGAGTAGGTCTCAATGTCAGTACACTCAAGTTAGTTGAAATATTAGGATATTCTAAGAGTTATATGGATCCTTCCAAAAATATTATTATCAAATCTTATGATGATTTAGCATGCCTTTCCAAGGGTGTCATCACTTTTCCTATCGGGATTTTCCCCATGACAGATGAAACAACATTCCAAGTACTTGATCTTGAGGTTGGCTATAACATGCTCATTAGCCAACCATGGATAAATGCCATGCAAGCCATACCATCCACTTACCATCAATCCTTGAAGCTCCCTTCTAATGGATTAGAAATTAAAATACTAGGTGACAAAGATCCTTTTCTATATTGTACCAATCCAAAGGGGTTGAGTTGAAATCAAGTTCCAATCAATCAAGTAGCCTCTACTTCATCACTTCCCAATTATGTTGACCCATTTGCATTGTCTAAGGTCTCCATTTCATTTGCTTTGAATATGTTCCATCCACTTCCCATACTGAGCTCAAGATAAATGTCGATGACAAAGGTTGTGAGGAGTACACATATGTTGATTCCTTTTGTGTGTGAAAAGTACCTATCTTACCATGCACCTATCGAAAACCAAGAAAACTACTCAAATAAAAGCAAAATTTTCTTATGACAGAGACAAACAAATGAGTGGACTTAACCAAAATTTCAATTTATACTTTTCAATTTCAAGGGTTAGATTAAGGGTATAAGATTATTCATATACCTATGAGATTGAGTCAGAATAAGGAAATGATAATGTTTGTGCGAGGAATAAATTTTTTGATATGGGAGGTAAAATAATTGCTAAATGCATTAAAATTGCTAAAAGTATATCTAAACTATGACTAAACATTTAGGAATGTATGCAAATATAGATAGATGAAAGATCAACAAATAAACCCAATTTTATCTACGATTAAACTCAACTTTATATAAAAGTGCATTATTTATTATTATATGATTACATTGCAATATTCCATTGAAATAATTCTCAAATTGCTCTCTAAATCTCATTAGAAAGACATCATTTCACAATGTATCTACATCTTCTTTTTTTTTTAAATAATAAAATTAACCTCACATTTTCATACAATTACTTAAATGCAATTTAAATTTTTGTTCCCACATAGATTTTAAATGAGAAGAAAAGGATAAATTGTAATCTCTTGACTAGTGTATCATCTTAAAATGGAAGCACTTCCATGATAAGAGAATTTATCCCTCTGAGTAAGTGGTCTGGGGTCATGTTAAGCGCCTTGATCAGGTCTTTGCATGTATTTGGCTTTCTCCCCGCTTTCCACTTCTTTTCTGCTTCATTCTAGGTGAAATTAGGGTTAGGATCCCGAGGATTCTCCTTAATTTCCCTCTTCCATGGCTTTATTTTCTAGGTAGGACTTAGAAATAGGTCCTCCTAGCCTTCATCATAGTCATCATAGGATTTTGTGCCTATCCCTAGCATTATGTCCTATCCTGATATCATTTCTAGGTCTCCGAGCATCCCCGGGACCTCCTGTCCTGATTCTGGCTGATCTGGGCCCACAGGGTCAGAATCGAGGTTGATCCTGACTAGGTCAGAATCAACCTCGATCTTGACTAGGTTATTCCCAAGCTCGATTTTGCCCCCCTCCTTCAAATCTCCAAATTCCTTGATTTTCGGGTATCGGGTTTCGAGGATATTTGTTTTCTCGCCTCTAGGTTGGCCATTTCGGGTTTTGGAATGGTAAATCCTTTAATTGCATTTAATATAGGTATATTTTCTAAATTTTAGGACCTAATTGGGATTTAATTCTCCAAGGTGGCCCCTCTAGAGGATTATGCCCTAGTTCACTATAAAAGGAGGCCTTCCTCTCTCATTTTCTCCATCAAGTTTTGCAATCCATCTCTCAAGCTCTCAAGTTCAAGCAAGTCTTTAATCATTAAAGTGTTCAAGCATTCATCCATCAAGAAGATCCATTGTTAGCCATTGAAGGATTCAATCTCTTTGGAGCCCCCTTGAAGATCCATCCTTCCACATTCATCCAAGCCTCCTCATATGCAAAGATCAATTCAAGATTGGTGTTGAAGATCAAATTCCATTGATTGGAGACATCCTACATTCATTCTACATCCATTGAAGCATTCCTACTTGTGGATTTGAGGATTCGAATCCTCTACAAGGACTCCAACATAAGCGAGGTGATTTGTTTCAATTGCTTTGTTTATGCACACTACATTTCAATTCAATTTCAAGGTTAATTCCTAAATTGGAGTTTGACGAAGGCAAACCCCCCATACAAGTAAAACCCCCATTTTCTTGCAGGTACAGGTGTAGAACTTCGGATATGAGATCAATTTCGGATACCCTTTTCGGTGAACTTTTGAGATCTGCGAACAAAGTCAGAATCGACCTTCAAATAAAGAATCTAGCCTTTGACCTTTTATGAGGGTCAAATTCAACCTGATCTCATATTGGAAAAAAATTTATCAGTTTTCTCCATCTCGGCATTTCCAGTTTGAAACAAGTTGTAAATTTCCCCAAAAGTACACATAGACATCAAAATTTGGCATTTTCTAGATTTTCCCTAATTTGAGGTTAGTACTTGCATTTCAATTATTTCAAATTCTAAATGCTTCAATTCTACCATAGGGAAATATAGGGTTTCTCTCTCTCTTTCATATTCTCCATAGATTGATCTGATTGTGCATTAACCTTTTGGTTGATCAAATTGGATCTCTCCTTTGGGAATTGGGATTTAGGAGTGGATCTCATATTTCCCCCACACATCATACAACATACACATTTCAATACCGGTGATTCCATTTTACCACTATTCAACTGGAAACTAAAAATTTGAAAAAAAAGGGAGTGGAAATAAATTCAAAATAAGACTTCAAAAAAAGGAGTGGAAATAAAGAACAGTTTAACATGACTCTACACACTATTTTCCCTCTTTTTAAAATGAAGAATTTTATTCAAAATTTCTATTTTTTTCTTAAGCGAGAAGACACTTACAGATAAACATACTTGAATGATGAAAATCCATGCATCACATCTTTGAACAGGGAATAATGTCACTCTGCAATGAGGTATTTTCTCTCACATCCTCCCTTTCTTGTTACTCTCTTATTCACCCTCTCATTTCTCAGACTTAATGTGCACTCCCTCAACACCGCACAAGTTGAATTTATGAGAAATATATGTGATATAGCCAGCTCTTATTACTATTATTGTAATCCTATTTCTAAGAATATGTAAATAGCATTTATTAGGTCACTTGGAATAGCATAAGGATTCTCAGTGATCTGTCAGTATTCATCTCATATCCCCATGCATATTAGGTAGGTAGTCATCTGATCCTTCCAAATAAGGTAGTTTCTTCCATCGAACTTTGGAATCTCTTTTCTCATGCTTTCCATTACAGATCTCCTTCAAGAAGTCAAGCTTCTTCAAAAGGACTAGGCTTTGATACGAATTGTTAGGCCCAAAAGGAGGCAAGCACAAATGAGAGGGGGGTGAATCAGTTATGTACACGTAATAATTTTAATTCCACTTGTGCCACTTAGATCTAAAAGATAAACAATAATAAAAGATCTACAACATATAACACAACACAAAGATTTATTTTTGAGGAAACCTAATTAAGGGAAAACCCTGGTAGGAGCCAAACCCACTAGATGAATTTAGTCTGCTAAAAGTACTACCTAGTTAAGAGAAAATATAGAATAAAAGATTCACTTTCAACCACACGCTTATAGCCTAATCTACAGGCTCACTGCCAAGAGTGCATTGTTCACAATACAATCTTAGATCTGGGTCTTAGTTAGGGTCAACAATCTATCTTCAATTACAATATGGTGGACATATAGTCCATTATAATTGAACTGACAAATAGCATCTTCTATGCTAAAATAGTTCCAATGAAGTACAAACTCTACCTTAAGTAAAAAATACAAATACACACACTCTTCTCACTCTTCTCTCATAATTACAAAATGATTTCTCTTTTATATCGATTACAAAGAATAATCAACCACTATGTTGGCTAAGACCTATTATAATAAAAGATATAAATATTACAAAGAATAATCAACCACTATTGCTCCATCAAGTGTGCTAGGATCTAAATGAAGAAACACTAACAAACTACCAAAGTAGAAAATCTAATCACCTTGACAATCAATGCAGACCAACAACACAATCATCATAGGATCCAAGAACACCAACAAGAAACATGAATACCATCTAGAACCTTTGCATCATCTTCAATACAAAACCCAAACTCATCTTTATCTCTGATCAATAAGAACACTAAAATATCAAACTCTGTCATAAAAAAAGATATCTTTCTATACTCTAAATCATGAAAAACACTTAGAGTTGTGAACACAATGATAAGGCAAAATGTAACCACCAACTTCACAACCTTCTGAAACATCAAATCTAAGACATACCAAACCAAATATTCATCCATAATACATATGAACACTATAACATCAGCAACCAATAACATGATCATACCTCACTCAAACTATCATCCATTTTTTTGCAAACTTCTGTAGACCATCTACAGACACCTTTGAACAATACCTTACAATCACAACTCAAGATCTTGAACATATCACCTGATCAACTCAAATCCTCTTCACTAAACATACTGAACACACTGTCTAAAATAATAATTAGTATATTGACATCAATGAAAAAATATTAATGTCAGCACACTCAAGTACCAAACTCTGACATGCTCAACAATCTTCCAACAAGATCCTACACCATTGTGTTTTGACAAATAAAGTGTTATTGCGTTGGCTAAATATACTTTCATGCGAGGACAAAATATATTGTTCTCTAACACCACTTTATTAGAGAAAAAATTGAAGAAAAACAAGTGGCACTTCTATATTGCAAGGGGGAAGATCAAGTTGTTGATGTTTTGACAAAGCCTCTTTCTAAAGACAAGTTTCAGTTTCATTGTAAAAATTTGGGTTCACAATCCATTGATGTAAACTCCCCAAGTAAAGATTAAGGGGTCGTGTTAGAGTATTAATCTTTCCTTGGTTGTATTTAATAAATGAAAAATTTCTTTAGAATCCATACATGTAATTTGTCCTCTAGTACATATTTGAGGAAATTTCATTTCTTTTATTTTCCTTTATTAAGGAATTTTAGTTTATCCTCCTTAAGAGGATGTTGACACTTTGTACACACATTACAAATGGTGGTATTTATAGATTTGTGAGTTATTTTGTAACTCCTCTCCTCATTTCTATTTAAGAGATGCTTCTCCTCTCATTTCTTCTTAATGAGATTATTGTAATGAGCCTCTCTCTCTCTCTAGCTTTGCCTTCATTCATAAAACAAAAGGGGTTTTTCCTTTTTTTCTTCTCCTTTCAAAATATATTGTGTCTCCTCTTCAAGCTTTGGGCGATTTCTCTCAATTTGTTCTTTATTTTGGTAGCATTACTTCAATCAACATAATTACTTGGATTTGTTTTTTAGATTCTTTCTCGTGTATGTCCTTTCAAATCTCTTTCATAGTGGGTTCTTTTTGCATTATTTTTGTTGTACGTTTATACAGGAGAAGAAGTGAAACTCCAATTTCCTTGTTGGAAAGAATATATGGATCATTTTAGGTTTAAAACAATATTATAGATGTCATAGAAAATATGGAGGTTTGTGTTTGGAGTCAGCCTTTTTACTATGCAATTATTGTCAAAATATTGCAAAGGTTAGCCAAATTATATTGTAGTTCTTTCTCTTTTAGGTATGATTTTGTTTTCTCAACTTTGATGATAATGATAGATGGTATGACAAGCTTTAACCTGCATCCCTTCAATAGGAGATTGGTTCCTATTCAAATTTCATCTTCCTTAGAAATCAACATTACAACCTAATCATAAATATATAAAAGTCATAAGACCTTCAAATTATATTCATGCAGCTTTGGAATAGGGCATGGAAACCCATCAAAGCATAATGATGGTGGATTTTTGTCAAATATTATGGTTGGAATTTATCTAGTAGATTTGCATTTAAAATGTGCAAGCACAAACAAGGCACATGAACTATTTGGCCTAATTGATTAAAGAGATGTCTCATGGAATGTAATGATCACAAGATTTGGGAAGATTTTTGCTAGATATTATAGTTGGAAATGCTCTTACAGACATATACAAAATGTGGAATCATTGACATAATGTCTCAAAAAGATGTCATGTCCAAGAATGAAATGAAATGATTTGATTATAAAATGTGCACAAGATGAATTTTTTAAGAATTTTTAATATAGATATAGATATATATATAGATATATATATATATATATATATATATATATATATATATATATATATATATATATATATATATATATATATATATATATATATATATATATATATATATATATTTATATCTATATCTATATTAAAAATTCTTCACTTTTAAGAACTACTCAATATTTATTATAAAAAGTATACATTTTTAATATGACTATTTTATTAAATTTATCATATAAATGTGAAATATAGAACTTGTGAATATAATTTGTATTAGATTGATTAAAATAAAAAAAGATTGATTTAAGAAAAAATATTTAATTTTAGAATTGATAGCTTAAAAACAAGTCAAATTTTTTAAAAAAAATTTATAAATTACTTTTCTTATAAAAAATAATAAATTTATATATACAAATTACAATCCTCTCTTTTGTAAGATATATGATTCAATCATACTCCCTTTGATGATCAAATTGTTCTTTCTTAAATATTAACTTATATCTCATTTTCTATCCACTAACCCTTGCACCTCTTTTTGGTGTAAGAGATACTAATTATTATTTTTTTCATTAAACCTTTGTCTGTGAGGTGCCTAATCCTCTCCCACCTTCTCATTTAATTATGACAATTCATGGCTCTCCTAATGAGTATAAGAACTCTTTTTTATTGGTTCATTTGGATTCTCATATTCTTTTTAAAAAGATATTCTTATTGCTCTTCTCATGAACTTTCATGTAATAAGGCACACGTGTAATACTTTACAAAACCACAAAACCAACTCTATGTCTATTTCTCTACTTCTATCCATTCCAATTCTTTCTTCAAATAGTCATCTTCCTTTTAAGAATAATAAAGAATATCACCTTATATAGATAGAACAACTTTGAGATTTGAACTTATTTTATCTACTCTCTACCAATTTGTACAATTTATAGGGAGAGACTTTCATAACTAAAATAGATAGTCATCCCTTTTATTATTGTCAAATTATTTGTTCTAATTTTTTTTTTACCTCTTGCAAATACAAGACCAAAAAATAATATTTCCTCTTATTCAAATACATTTACATACAAATAAAATCTTTTTAACACTTGTCTCGATATACAATTTGAATATTAATTTTAGGTTATCGTAAACCATAACCTTACTCTATTTAAAAAAATCAAATGTATTGTTATTTATTTATATTAAAAATACATTAAACAGGGGCAGTAAGAAAAAGGTATCAACCAATCAAACAAACCTGCACACAAACTAAGATATTTGCATTTGCTTCGCTGTTAAGAACTGTGCACCCCTGACTGTCAGGATGCTTATAAATGCAAAACATGCCTACATAAGCCTTCTTTCTTTAACAAAAAAAAAGAAGAAAAAAAAGCCAATAATTTTAGTTATGAGTCCGTGTTGTAGAATTAGTACTTATTGTCAGTATTGTTGACAATGACAAGTCCTTTGCCGTGATGGAGCACTCACCTTGCTCGGTATTGGCTAAATAGCCAACTAAAACGTAGAATATATAAAGAAAGTTTGAAAAAAATACCGAGTGTCCCCCTTGTAAGATTTACGTTTTAGGTAGTTTGCTGTTTAGACGTTGCCACCTTGCTCAGTAGTATCTCAAGATTCTTCTGACAACATTCTACTAGAAATCGTAGAGAGAGAAAAAAAGAATGGAGGCACTTAATAACAGATAGGGAAAAAAATGCGAACCGATAAAAATTGGTGATGCGAAAAGCGGCGTACAAACAGTGGAGAAAGTATGAAGGGATGAGATCATTCTCATCGTCGTGCATCCCTTCTCTAAGCTTGCACACCGTTGATGATAAATGCTAGCTCGTTCATATCAGATAAAAATGCTTACGGCGTAATAATAACTAGCAATCGCACCTTTGTGTGCAATAAGTATGCCGAAGAGGTGTGAAATGTCAATTAGAGAAATAATTAGTCTATTTTTACATATTTTTATGTAGTGCATTAGTTCAATTGGTAGGCCATTTAATAAATGATGTTTATACAAAACAAGTCTGAATGGAGTAGTGATAGCTTCAAGTGAAATGTGTGTTCACTTACACGAATCCAAACACAACTAAAATTTATTTTGAATCAAGAAGAAAATCATGTTCCATTACCAATAGGCACATGTTATATTTGTGACAAGGATAGAGTGGGGTGTGTGTGTGTGTGTGTGTGTGTGTGTGTGAGAGAGAGAGAGAGAGAGAGAGAGAGAGTTTGAATACTACTTCTAGTAATATCATCAGAAGCATAAGTATTTGTATGGAGCACTACCCTCTTTTAATCTCTGTCGTGTTGCACTTCTTAGCCCTTATTTGAGGCTAAAGAGCTAATTTTGGGAAATTTGATAGGAGAGTTTTTGCAAATTTCAATGTTGTTTGCTTATGGGAATTTGGGCATCACTTTTAACAAACATCATTTCATTGCTGTCAATGAATATGACACTACAAAAGCCGCACCACACTGACATTTTAGGAAAAATGGAAATTTAAGCACAACAAGTTTTGTAACAGAGCCATATGTTGTGACCCATAATAGGCTCCTTAATTGTGTTGAGAGTGCTTTGACTAAATATTTCTTCTTCGATTCTCACCGTGAGCTACAAGTTGTTACCCTATGTTCTCACTTTTCATCCTGATAACAACATCACCAATGACATTTGGGTCTTGGCTACATCAGTATTGTTACCAATAGATTTTGTTCAAATTCTACAGGCTCTAATTTTCCCAAAATCACCCCATAATTATGCAAGGTGTTGTTCACTTAAAGTTTTAATCCTTTGCATATACACCCTATCAATTGAACTTGAACCTTGAACTCTCCTAGTTCAAGATTCAATGTTCAATAACATCCTTTGGTATGATTTTCCTTTGTTTGCAAGCTTAGCGGCATTTCATCTTTGCAGCGCGCATTCAGCCAATGAACTATGAACCATGAACTCTCGTAGTTCAAGATTCGAAGTTCAACAGACATACCCTTTTTGTAAAGCGCTCTTCTTTGTTTTCTTCCTTATTGCTTTAGTTTTTTCTTTATTTTATAATCGTGCCAAAGGATAGTCCTTCCACCTGCTCGTTGAACTTGAACCATGAACTCTCGTAGTTCAATGTTCAAGGTTCGATGTATGCTTGCAAGTTGTGATAATGTAAAGTGGTGATTTGACATTAAGGACAGCTGGTGTTGATTGTAACTTCTGCAAGTCGTGAAGTTGTTGTAATTAAATCGAAGTGACATTTAAGTGTCATTTCAGTCTGGGAAAGTACAACAATTAAAGCTTAAGGTGGTGCGAGTTATCAAATAATCATTGATTGAAACTTGTGTCACATAATTTCGCCATTATTGCGAATCTCTTAGGATTTTGTAAACTGTCTAAAGATAAATTCACAAACTTAGACTATTTTATTCATAATGCTCAAGACATCTCATGCAGTCAGTGAGGAAGAAGGTATCATCTCCTCATCTCAGAGCTTAGTTCATTGCTTAAAAACCAGGTGAGTCTCTCTACTGGGCTCCATTGTTTCATTTAAAGCTCTTTCATTTGTCGAGGTTGTTTTCCTTTCAAATTGTTGTGTTCCTTGTTGTTTTTCTTAGCTTGAGAGCCCAAAATGAAGAACCCAATTCTGAATTTCGGAAATACCTCTCCTACAATAAGAAAATGAATGTCTTACCAATGTATTTAAAAGCAAATGTGGATTATAACTTCAAAATAGTCAGAGCATGTAGAAATCTCTATTGAAACAAATATTCCAAGACAACTTCTATTAAGAATTTTAAGGTTTGTTTTGTGGTTTTTATTTTTGTTAAGATATTATTTTATTTTTAAGTTTTAGAAAACTTATTTGATTTGAGGGTTTGTACCATTTTAAACTTGATTTTTATAGAGGTAATAAAAAATAAATTTTATTTTTGTTTCATGATTTTGATTCTTTAAAATTATTATTGTTTTATAAATTTTATAAGTCTTATTTTATTTTGGGTTTGCGTTTTTAGCTTGACTTTTATAAAATTCAAAAATAATTTTTATTTGTACATAAATTATTAAAATTGCTTATTCATTTTAATTTTATTTTAATTTTTGTGTAAATTTTATTTGATATATTTGTAATTAAATTTATTTAATTTAATTTTTCATATATGAAAATGCGAGGAAAAGAAAATAATACATGTCATCTTTTAACTGATTCATATTTGTCACCTTTACTAGCATTTTCTTTTTAAACTAACAAACATTCATTGCTCATACTGGAACATATTTCGTCACTTCCTTCAGTCCTGAAACAAATTATCTACTTTAAGTAACCAGAATACATTTAAAATGTTATTGATTTTCAATACTATGCCTTATCTGCAAATAAATCTATTTTATAAACATCTATTTCTCCATACCATCTCCTTTATCATTTATCCTCTTTTTCCTACCCATCATGAAAGGAGAAATTAACATATTGCTAAATGGACTTTGTGAACTTAGTGTCGATTCAGAATACTACTAACATGTCTCTAAAAGGGTTTAACATCATAATATCTTTTGTTAGTATTTTGTCTACTATGTTGGACTGCTTTATTAGCATATTTTGTTAATCTTATGTTGATTACGCTCCCTACTATCATGGTGCATCATCTCTAATAGGTTATATAGGTTATTTACATATGTAACTTCTATTATAGCCTCTATCTTTGAGTTTGTTATTTATAGCGTTGTCTCGTGTTGCCTATGTCCAAGGAGACTATCTATTACCTTGGTTTCATATCCTACTATGACTCTTTCATAAAGTGACTAATAGATTGTATTATATGTTGGCCAATACTCCCCACTAATTACTCTTTCTTGACATTATTTTCGAGGTGAGAACTCATTCTCTGTTATTTTTGAGAGATTAGACATTTTTTTCCAGGTCATCTAGGTTTTCACTAGGATGGAAAGAGTCATTGATGACATGCTTAGTGTCAAAAAAGGGGATGTCTTAGCCGTCAGATGAAGGAAAAGGGTGGATTATAGTCAAGGAAAATTCTCTTCTATTTGCAAATGAGAGAGGAGCGTCTGATTCGATGAATCGATGGTCACGATCGAGGGTAGTAGAGGTGAAGCTAGGGTTTTTTTCCCCTAAGAAGAGGTTGTTTTCCCTTCTTTTTTCTCATTGCTTGGGAAGGGAACACATTTTTTCAAATGATTCAATGCAGGTCACTTCTAGGAAGAGGAATTTCTTCATCAGGAAGAGGAAGGAGGAAGAGATTCTTGCTTTGACTCATCATTTTTTGGGGATGAGATGATAGAAAATAATGTTGAATAGTGTGGGCAAGTGCCTCTCAAAGAGTGGTAGAGAAATCATTCTTCCAGTAGCTGGCCCAAGCTATGGTTGGCACTCCTCATCTTAGGAATTAAAGCCCCCTCATTATTTACATAAATCGATCACAACCTTGGACAGAGGGGATGCTTTTATATTGATGATAAGCATGAGGTTTTCACAAACCACAACAAATAACATGTAAATTTTTTGGTAAAACCATTTGTTATTTTTTTAGAAACATTAAAGACCACACTTGATGAAGCTTTGATCTTTGCATACAAGCCCAAATCATTCAAGGGCAAGACCTATGTGTTGAATTGGAGAAAAACCTAAATGTTTCTTGTAAGTACAAAAGACCAAGATTGCATTGTCCAATAGGATCGCTAATTTACCAGAACTAATTACACAAACTCTCTTTCATTTGAGCTACAAGATCATTATGTGAATTAAGTTTATCAAACATGTTGAGGTTTCATCCTTAGTCACTCCCAAATATGTTGGTGTTTTATCTTGTCTACTACTGTAACTGGTAATGATGGCGATAGGGAAATTTCTTGTAATCTTTAGGGAAACGAGTGAAAATTTGATAGGAACAGAAAATGCTTAAGAGTCACCAATTTTTTTTTATTGTGCATTGTTCATTCTTTTCTTTTCCCATTTGAATAAGAAAGGCTCAAATATCCTTGATGATATCTATCTATCTATATATATCTTTATCTTTCTATGTCTCTCTCTCATTTTTTTTCTTTTGTCTCCATCTCTATCATTGTCTTCTTGTCTATTGTTATCTCCTTACCTCTTTCTCTCTCTTTCCTATTCTATATCTACCTCTTTCTATTTCTCTTTCTCCCTCTAGATCTCTTCCTCTTTTCATATTTCAAACATAACATGACCTTGCTAATAGTAAATTTAAATAACAAATCACAAATTTAGATATATATTATTATTTTAAAATTTTTATAAATTAATTATAAATACATTAATCACATAATTAAATATTTTTCATTTAATTACTATTATTTTTAATGTTATTTATTTGGAGGAAAAAATTAATACAAATAAAATTGGTAAATTTAAATTGTCTAAATTGTATTCTAATATAAAATATAAAACCCAACTTAACTATAAAAGAATTAAAAATAATAAGTATTAAACTTTAAAAATCCATCGTACACATCATTATTGGAAGTTATGGGAAATACACCTAAAATTTGATATTCAAAGCATTATCCATCTCTATTTGTTAAATTGACTACTTGGCAGAGAAAGTAGACATGTGAGACGAGGGAGGCGATGTAGTCATAGAGATGTCAACACCCAATACAGTGACTAAAATCATTATAAAATGACACAAAAAAGGGGAAAACATTTCAAATATGCAAAAACACACTATTTTTTTATCATTTTTTTAATGGTTTTACAACAATGGGGATGTAGATCATGAAGATCAACTTCTAAAATTTGTGTAAAAATCTATTTTATTTTGCACAATCTAAAAACAACACAATGTCATTTTGTCATAAGCTTAGGTGTGCCCCCCTTCATCATTTATTGGTGACTTCGAAGATATTAAAATCAAGTCACCAATAAATGATGAAAGAAGAGAACACAAATAATAAAATAGAACCAAAGCTACTTGAGATATTAAAATCAAGTCACCAATAAATAATGAAAGAAGAGAGTTCACAAATAACAAAATAGAACCAAAGGTACTTGTGATAATGAAATCTCTATGTAGCCTACATAATTCCTATGATTGTATTTTTATTTATTAACTAAATTAAAATTGTAATATTGCTATCAAGATTCAACTGTGCATCTTTTTGAGTCAAATTCATTGACCCATGTTTCATGAGTAGTGATTCGTGCATGAATCCATATCTCACAAGAATGAATGGAACACTTAGCACTCATTGGATCTTGGTGATGCTCACAAAGGTGAAGCACCGGGACTTTCTGAGAGGACACCCATTTCAGTACTACTCTAGCTTGAGCGCGCTTAACTACGAAGTTTCCTCCATGGTTGAACCCACTCCACTTGCAACCCCATTTGAAAAACCTTCACCAAGTGTTGTGCCATATGAACCATTCATTAGAAAGACCCTTAATGTCATCAATTGATAAGTAGGAGATGTTTTCCATAGCAAGTCAAATTGTGATATTTCTATCGGGCTTTAACTCTTCTTGCAAGAAGAGTGGGTTTGACCATGGATGAAACTCTGAAGTTAAGTGCGCTCAAGTTGGAGTCGTAATGGGATGGGTGACCTCTTGAGAAGTCTCGGTGCTTCACCTCTATGAGTATCACCTAGATCCAATGAGTGCTAAGTGTTTTATTCATTCTCATGAGAGATGGGTTCATGTAAACTACTACTCATGAAACATGGTTCAATGAGCTTGACTAAAAAAACTACACAGTTGAATCCTGATAGCAATATCACAATTTTAATTATTGTGAAAAATATATCATACTTACCAATTAATGAGCTTAAGGGGCTTTCTAGTGAATGGTTCATAAGGCACAACACTTGGTGAAGCTTTTGCAAATGGGGTTGCAAGTAGAGTGGGTTTAACCATGGAGGAAAATCTGTAATTAAGTGCTCTCAAGCTGGAGTAGTACTAGAATAGGTGACCTCCCGAGAAGTCCTAGTGCTTCACCTCTATGAGCATCACCTAGATCCAATGAGTGCTAATCAGTGTTCCATTCATTCTCATGAGAGATGTGTTTGTGTGAGCCACTACTCATGAAACATGGGTCAATGAGTTTCACAAAGAGGTTCACTCAGTAGAATCCTGATAGCAATATCACAATTTGTCTCCAAAAAATTGAATTGACCCTAGGGTAATAGATTGAGAGCACTAAGTTTCTATAAAGCTCATTGAAAATGAAATGTTTAGAATTTGAAATTAATCGAAATGAATGAACAATGCACCTAGAAAAGGATATCTCTTATCATATTTTATATATAATAAGTATATATAAACTAGTATAATTCTACTAAATATAAAAAATATTAATATTGAACTAATATCTTATTCTAAACTAAACACAATATATAGGAAAGAAGTAACTTTTGTAAATACACGTGAAAACTAATCAAAACATACACTCCAAAGACGTATATAATCGCCTTAGAAATTTATATCAAATTTAATCCAAGGACAAATTTTATATCTAATTTATCGTGAAATACAAAAGAAACAGTAATAAATCAACCAAATATATATTAATTGGGATCGCCCTCCGTTGTGTCTGTTTTCAGAGTACCCAATTTTCTGAAAAAATCGGGAGGACAAGAAGCGTATGTTCCTCAAATCGTTTCGTTGGGTCCCTACCATCACAGAAATGCACAGCTTCATGCAATGATCAATCACAAAGGAAAAGCTTTTCGTAGGGTAACCATCTCATGAAATCAATTCAAATGTGACCTAAGGTTGGGGAAAGAGTCGTAGCTGAGCCAGAGAGTGGAAGTCCAGAAGGGTTCTCTCTATTCACTCACATTTAGCGTGGTTCGAACCTGCGCCCAAGTGAAGACGGAACCTTGAATGTCTTTGTTCCCCAGGAGGCAGGGTAACTGAAACGTTTGGGCCAGCTGTACTATTACGATCCAGCATTAGGCAAACCAGGATCATTACCTTCCAATGTAGCTGCGGAGATTAAAAGTGCGGCCCTATGCAGAACTCTGGTGGAGCACCTTTTCTTCGGATGGCTAGGTGACAAAATGGGCTTGAAAAGTGTCTACATCATCACACTCATCATGCTCATGATCGTTAGCGCCATTGGCAGTGGCTTTTCCACAGCCAAATCCATGATGACCACTCTCTATTTCTTTCGCTTCTGGAGGTGTGCAAGCCATCTGAAATCAATTACGTGACCTGTTACGTGAGTTTGATGGACGAGTTGATCGACTCCGCGGAAGACGTGGGTGTGCTGACAGAAAGTGAGGTCGTCATAAACTGCCTTGGGAGTAATTGTAAAGACTGTAATTCATACAAGTATGCCACGTAAGCTTAAAGCATAATAAATCAAAAGGAAAGTCGACATCTCATTTTCATTAATCATATGTTACATCGGAGAGGAACATACAACGACCTTCTCGTCGATTGTACAATGAGCATAACATTAATACAAACAGATACATGCCGACCAGCTTGTCGGTTTGTAGAAATCAAACTTTCAAATTACATTGTTACATCAAAGTCTATTACATTCTGAAGTGTCGACCAACTTGTCGATCACTAAATAAATACAACATGAAAGATAGAGAGGAGAAAAGAAATAAATAAGAACACTAGAAGTATCAACTCATCGGGTTTTGTCTCCTGAGCCTCGGACTGAGTCCCTTACGCTTCCTTGAGAACAGAGGTGGGGTCCAGGCGCTTTTACCGCCCAACCGTGGAGTGGTCAGCTCCGGAAGTGATGAGTTTCCCCGGGGTCCTTCCTGACATGAAGAACGCCCCGTCCCTGCATGAGAGGCCTAGCTTCTCGCTACTGGCAGATTCGGATGGTCTTAGTGCAGCCGTGTAACTTAACCTACAGCACATATGCCTATAGTAGGTTCTATACAACGGATGTAGCAAGGGGTACATTTTTAACCATGCATAAACAATGAGAACATATGCAGTAATATACTTTGGCCAAAGTAATTTTTAATCCAGATTTGAACTGGCAGGCAAACATACATTTACCCTCCCTTGTTCTCTACATTCGGCACAACTTCCATCCTAGTTGATACATTCCCGTATCCACATGAAACAGTAAAATAACAGCATCCCAAATTCATAATTCAGTAAATACAACAATCATAGCAGGGTGTTTACTATCCATTCAGGATGTCTTACCAAATCAAAACTGAATTAATGCTTGGCATGAATTCCAACTTGAAATTAAATGACTACGGTAAGATTTCTCCCAGGTTGCTCTGTTTTTGTCTCTGTTTTTAGCAAAGTAACAGCACTGAATATCTTTAAACGTTGCAATGCACATTTTGTTAAACAGTTGACCCAGTTTTCATAGACAATTCTTTTGAGCATAGATCAAAACAACGTTTCATTGAACTAGCTTTTGACTCTTCTGCCATGACATGAGAACATAAAATAAAAACAAAGGAGACAAAAACAAAAAGAACATGGATGAATGCAGGTGTGTTTGAACAGCGTGATTTCTCAAAGTTTGTCCATGCTCATTAAATCTTCTGCTATTACACAACATTCACACAGGTCCACACCCCATTGCAAAAATCTCTAGTTGTGATTTGGGTTGTAATTATTTATGGTTCTTCTTTCACTTTTTGTACAGGTAAAAAAAAATTAGCGGTACTCGTGTAAATGGGTTTAAAGAATTAGAGGGAAAATGATAAAGAAGTGAGACTATTTAGAAGCCTGTGAATGAAAGCACCTGTATTTTGGATATGCTTCAATAACTGGAACCTCTGTGTGCATCAAATCCGTTTATTGCAAAAATTTCTAATAGGACTATAACCTGCTGGACAAGATTATAGACTAGAATTGTGGCAGCATTTGTGTTTGGATTCAAAACTTCCACACGTTAAAAAAATAAAAAATAAAAAAATGGAGGTCTAAAACCAGTAATCTGAGGTAAAAGAATTGCAGTTACAGTGCCGAGTAGACAATTACATAGGAGCTTTGTGTTTGAATTGGTGGTTTTCACTAAAATTGTATCGCAGATAAAAGGGAGGGCTTAAATACGAGCAGGGATGATGACAGCAAAGGATTTTAGAACACTCAGCTGACAAACTTTTCTATCTTTCCGCAACTTGCATACTCATCTACAAGAGTATTTCTTTACTGTGAAAAAATTGACACAAATATCTCCCTTCTACTATGGTTTGAGGCATACCGTCAAACAATTCAAGGGCGCTGATTTACATACATATCTGCAGGTCAAAAAAAATTGAAGAACCCTTATACACAGGCGGAGACAAGACAAGAATAACAAAGACTGTAGAACCAACTATGTAACCGCTTCTTAACTCAGTTAACTGGTAACAAACATTTCTTGCAATCATTGCATAAGGTTGCAAGGTCATCTCTTTCGAACAGCTCTGTCAAACAATTTTGTTGCTTTGTTTACAATAGTCAAGGAACATAGTGCTCTAAAGAAAAAATGAAACAACACTAATTGTTGCAAGGAATTTGCATGTCTCTGCATTGATGGTTATCGCTAGAGTGGAAATAAAATTTACTCCCAGCATGTCAAGGCGACAAAAACATGGAGGTTATCACTAGAGTGGAAATAAATTGAGACTTTGTTTTGCCCTAATAAAGCTGTGCATGCGTACCAATATTACTGATTTCGGTCATACTATGAGCATTTGCAAAAGACAAATTTTGAAACACCCAATTTCAAGTACAAACAACATGTCTACACAGTAATATACCACACATTGAACAACAAAATTGATAGTACCATATATCTAGAAAACGTAAGCGCATAACTGAACCAGAACATTTAAGAAGAAATTAAAGGAACCTGGTTGAAATGGAGTCTGTCGCCTGAAAAATGTCCAACTCCAGCGCTACGCAAGGTGTTGTTGTCAATTTCTTAAGTTCTAAATCCCAATATGTTTTCCCGATTCAAACCTCAATGTTCCCACATTTTTCTCAGCTACTGTTCTCCCGTGCACAACAAGGAAAGAAAAAAAAAAAAGAAAGTGTCCTCATGAAGAGTTTTTGTTGGCCTTAAATCAACACGGCAAATAACCGTTTCTTGATTTACCTTATCCGTAAAATGAAAATAACAAACAAACAAATGCACATAATTTTACCTTATTTTGTTGATTCCTAACAATTATATAATTGCGTCATCACTTCACATTTTCCACTCAAAATAAATTAATAAATGCTGACATTTATTTCACAATATGATAGGAAGAAATAATTAATCTAATTTTTACTTGCATTAATTTACTTCCTACTACCCGACAACAATAAGCAAGTATTAATATGCATCTATATATATATAACCATGGTGTGTGTGTGTCACTCAATCATCCGAATCTGACACTAGGCGGGGAGCTAGACCTCTCTCCTCAACCACACCTCTGTCCTCCGACCTGCATCCACTCAAACGCTCGACAAGGAAAAACCATCATCAGTAATTCATCACATGCTAAATATGCCTTAAAAATTAAATAACCATTTAAAAATTGCTACATTTGCAACTCCATCTCATTTGAATAAAAATTTACCATGTTTCATCGTTACCTGGTCATGTCGATTCCTCCTAGTCTGCATAAGTCGACTGAAGGATCCGCAAAAGAAGGAAGTCGCAAAACCGGATGTGACAGTAATGAAGAGGTTGCCAAACTCTTCAATATCCTACGCGAGGGAGTCACGCTGTGTCGGATTTCCCTGAAACCGTTCAGGGCGACAACTTCGCTTTGTGAGAGATAGGGTTTCGTGCATTACCAAATACGTGTAAGGTGTCCGAGAAGAAACGAATGGATCAGATTGTTTCTATGGTAGGTAGTCATGTTCCTCTACAACATTGTCGGCCCTTAGATGGAAAAATCAGCTTCTCCTTCTCAAATAAGGAAACGCCTTCGGCGTAATAACATGTCACACTGCCGGACCAAAATTTGACTTTTCATCCAAGACCAAAGTTCCAATTCACAGTGACCAAAATTCGATCCTTTTCCCTAACTTTTCCACAATTAGCCGAACAGAGGCATACATATAACGACACTTGAATGATGAAAATCCATGTATCACAGAGAACCCCAACAGCATCTTTGAACGGAGAGCAACGCCACGCTGCAATGAGGTATTTTCGCACACATCCTCCTCCTCGTCTTATTATGCTCTTCACTCTCTCATTTCTCAGTCTTGCTCTCTCTCTGAATACGACACAAGTTGAAGTTATGAAGAATATATGCAATTTAACCAGTTGGTACTATTACAATTGTAATCATACTTCTGATCCATGCCAGTGGGATGGAGTAAGTTGTAGTGAAAAAGGGGGTGATATTGTAGGATTGGACTTGCCAAATATTGACAACAGTAGTATTTGGCAGTATGTGTGCAAGCTGCCGGCTCTTCAACTTCTCGATCTCAGTAACAACCCCAACCTAGATGGCCCAATCCCTGAGTGTGTTGGCAGATTTGCCAATTTGACAATTCTGCGTCTCTCTTTCTGTAGTTTTTCAGAGTCTATTCCTCCGCAATTGTGTTCGTTGAGAAATCTGCAAGTCCTTGATCTCAGCAACAATCAATTGACAGGATTCATTCCTCCCCAATTGTTTTCTTTAAGCAACCTGCAGGATGTTGACCTTTCCTTTAATCATCTTTCGGGAGAGATACCTCGCAATATCTCAAGAAATTTGTTTAGGTTAAGCATGAAAAATAACAGCTTGACAGGAACCATACCTTCTGCAATTTCAAATGCCCGAAATTTGAGACACCTAGCAATGAGTAACAACTTCCTAAACGGCACAATTCCAGGGCAGCTAGGAAGTTGTACTCAACTCAAGTTGCTTAGGCTGGATGGTAATAGATTGGGAGGTCCGTTGAACCATGTGCTGCCCAATCTTCTACAGTTGATGGATTTGTCCCTGTCAAAGAATATGTTTGAGGGAAGTATTATAGAGGAGCTCTCAAATTTAACTAAGTTGACTTATGTGGATTTGAGTGATAATCTATTATCCGGCAACATATCCTCAAGAATTTTCAATCTTAGGCAGCTGAGGGTTTTATATTTACAGAAAAATAATTTAACAGGAATCATCCCACCGAATATGCAAAATGGAAACTCCTTGAAAGGGAACGAACTTACAAGAATTGGCAAGCTTTACATATTGGATCTGAGCCACAATTCTTTGACAGGCGAAATTCCTATTACTCTGAGCAATCTGGGCTTTATCGAGTATGACAGTGCTCTGGATCTGAGCCACAACAGGCTAAAAGGTGAAATACCAGAGGTTTTAGGGAATATGCGGCTTTACAGGTTGAATCTTACAAACAACAAATTAACTGGAAAAATTCCAGAGTCTCTGGAAAACTTAAGATCGCTTCATCAGTTGGACCTGTCAAGCAACAATTTAACTGGAAAAATTCCAGAGTCCTTAGGGAATTTGAGTCAGATTAAGTGGTTGGACCTATCAAACAACAAATTAACAGGAAAAATTCCAGAGTCTCTAGGGAATGCGAGCTACCTTTACTGGTTGGACCTATCAAACAACAAATTAACAGGAAAAATTCCACTGTCTTTAAGGCAATTGAGTTCACTTTACCAATTGGACCTGTCAAAAAACAGCTTAACTGGAAAAATTCTAGACTCTGTTGCGTATATGAATCTTCACTTGTTGAACCTGTCGAACAACAAATTAACAGGAAAAATTCCAGAGTCTTTAGGGTACTTGAGTTCGCTTTACCAATTGGACTTGTCAAACAACTTCTTAACTGGAAAAATTCCACAGCATTTGGGGAATATGGGGAATGTGAGTCATCTTTATTGGTTGAACCTGTCAAACAACAAATTAACAGGAACAACTCCAGAGTCATTAAAACAAATCCCACATTTGGACCTATCAAATAATGAATTAGTAGGCAGCATTCCACCAAGAAAATACCATTCCAAATTTCTAATAAAAGTAATGGGAGCAGTAGGTACTATTGCCGTTTTTGTAATTTGTTGTCTCGTGTCCAGAGTTCTGTGGATAAGGAACTTGCATAATAGAGCAGAATTTAAACAAACAATTAGCAAAATCCTTGAAAAAGTGGAGCATCCACGGATCTCATATGAGGAGCTTCTTGCAGCAACCAATAGATTTCACAACTCCAATCTACTATCAACAAACAGCTTTGGATCAGTGTACAAAGGATTTTTGCCTGATGGTACACGTGTTGCCGTGAAGGTTCTCAATTTAATGCATGAGCAGTTTAAAAAATATTTTCAGAGCAGAATGCAGAGTGTTGCAGAAGGCTCGACATCGGAATCTAGCAAGAGTCATAACCACATGCTCCAGCATTTGCATCAAAGCTTTAATCTTTGAGTATTTTTCTAATGGGAGCTTGGAGAAGCATTTGTACCTAGACAATTGTAGACTGGGACTAAGAAAACTGCTGAACATAGCCATGGATATAGCCCATGCCGTGGAATATCTTCATTATGATTGCTTCGTGCAGATTGTGCACTGTGACATAAAGCCAAGCAATGTACTTTTAGATGAAAGCATGACAGCTCATCTTTCAGATTTTGGGATATCCAGATTGATGGGAAGAATCACGGCCAATTCAGTAACTTCAACCATAGATTTAAAAGGCTCAGTGGGCTATATTGCACCAGGTAAGGTTTCTAAAACATCTATCTCTTTTTAAAATCATGAATTTCTGTGTTAAAACAGAGTAAACAAATATAATCAATGACTTGACTGCAGAATATGGATTGAATGGCATGACGTCTCCTAGGGGAGACGTTTATAGTAATGGCATTCTGTTATTGGAAATGCTGACAAGGAAGCGGCCAACTGATAATATGTTTGATGGTGATCTGAACCTGCATAAGTGGGTGAAAAGAGCTTTACCAGACAGGGCATTTGAGGTAGTTGATAAAAGCTTGTTAATGGAAGGTGCTGGAAAAGAAACAGAAGAATGTCTCATTTTCTTGCTGCGTCTTGGTTTGCTGTGTTCAAGCGATTCACCTGAAGCTCGGCCCACCATGCGAGATGTGTCCAATCTATTGAAGAACATTCAACAGGATTTCACCGCAGACACCTCTTCCATCAAATCAAAGCCCACAATATCCAATTTAGTTTCTGACAGAGGTGCAGTAACTATTTGTGAAGAGGAATCAGATACCCAGAGCTCATCATTTTAGTATACTCTCACTAAATCAAGGGTTACATCCATGGAAGTCTTGAAAATTAAAAACAGTAGATCATGCTATTGCAAATTATAGGCCACGACTTATGTTTATTGTTAAGTTTGGGTTTCCTAAATTAAGAATGTCGGACCAAACATAGATTTTAGTCTTCCTAATGCGCAGACTAGTTTTTTGTGAAGGCTTGAATTCCCGTCAGTTACTTTTATGATCTGTGAAGCAATCTCTTTGATTGAGTTGAAGAACAAAAAGAGAAGACTCCTGCGGTGACATGATCGCAATTGATGAAAACTAGAGTGGAGGTGAATAGCCTATGCTATTTTAGATTCTTATTTGCTAACATTAAGAGTGCATCACTTGAGTTTCTAAGAATAACATTGATTTTGATCATATATATATATAATCCTCTTGTGATTTTGTATGTACCATTGGATGATTGACTATGCCATAACTATTGTTTTGAAATAAGGAACCTTATAAGTTCAATTCGAAACGTTCGCACTTAACTAATCAACAATAATGACTTTTTGAATTAATTTGACTCAGATAATATGAAATCAAGTATTGATTAAGATAGACAAAATTGCATAAGCAGTTCTTTGCAATGATAGAATTGTGATAATAGTAATTTTCAAGGTAGGGGAATGGGCAAGATAAGAATTGCATCTAAATCGTTCGGGATAATTGGATTAAAGGAAATAATTAAAGTTAAGTACATTCAACTTGGATGTTGAATCTCTAAAATTAGTCATTATATTTATATATTTGGTCATGGAGAAATTGATTGTAAGATAAGGGATAAAATTATTGAGTATACACTCTACACCTCTATATTTTGCCTCATATTTATTATGTACATGAATCTACTATAAAACGTGCATGCTAGACGTGTGTGTGCAAAGGTGGAGGTCAAAAACTATTTTGGATGCAAAATAAAAGATAGGTACCACATCACTAAGATAAGGGTACAATATAGGTAGATTATCTAAATAAGAAATTTAGATGGGAAGTTGAGATACACCCATTTATATTATTTAAGCAACTATATATAGGTATTTTTCCTTAGTCTTCATTGGAAACAAATGAATTGCATTCAATAGCAAGGAAGATGGTTGGGGATAATTTGTACTTAATTTTATCACTATTAGCATGACATTATATAGCATATAATTATTATAATTGTTGGACATTTGTGTATAGTTGTAATGTAATAAGTCTCAAAAACCCAATGTAAATAGGATTGAAGATACCTTTCTTATAGGTTTTTCATACAAACTAAAATGAGGTTGTTATATAATGTTTAGACATGATTTTTATTTGATAACAATCTAATACCTCATTAAATTATACCATGAAAATTGTTATTAGTACCATAACTTATAGTATGGTATTAATAAAAAAATTCAAGTATTGTAAAGAATCTTTAAGGTTTCTCATAGGACGCCTTTGTTAAATACCACAGATGGAAAGTATATTGGTAATAATGATATCATATATTCATATATAACCTCTCTTGTTATGCATAAAAATGGGGTATTAAATTTCTTGTTATAAAAATATCATGCTATAAGGAGATTTTTACCTTCTTGTATAATAAAACACTATGTATAGCATAACTTTACAATGGTGGAATCACATTGCTATCATAAGAATTGTATTAGTTGACCCATGCATATCTCCATATGATGATTGAATGGTTATAGATTCTGAACTATCACATGTATGATTTATGCATAAAGAAACTTTATGATCTTATTATATTGTAAACCTTTTAAATCAAAATAGTTTTTATGTGACCTTTGTTGGAAATATATGTTTGGTTGTCTATTGTCATTGATGTCAAACATTATGTTTTGATGGTGTTTGTGTTTGCTCAAACACTGTGATCTAGAAGTCTACTATATTTGGAGAAGGAAAATTGTGTGTTGGGCATGGTAGTGCTAGTGAACCTATATAATAGTAGAAGATAAGTATGTATTTGGGATGTTATACAAACAAACTTCTATCCTACTTTTGGAGGACCTTTAACTAGTGATGGAGAAATTCAAAAGGAAGCTAATGTGAAAGAAAGAGAAATTCATTTTAGTAGTTTATGTGACACAACATTTGGGAAGGCAAAAGTTTTGAAAGGTGCTAAAGAAATATGGGATAAGTTGGTCTTAGTGCATGAAGGACATTTAAATAGAAAAAATAAGTGAGACTATTGAATCTCAAACATAAGTATGAAGTCTTAAGAAAGGTAGAAGATGAGAGTGTTGAAAGCTACATATACCGAGTCACAAATGTTGTTGATGAAATTAGAGTTACTAGTTAACATCTTGAAGATACAAATGCTATACTTAAGATATTATTAACCCTACTAAAGCTCATGCCAATGACTTGTTTAATAAGGGAGAGAAATGATATAATTCGATATTCAATTTATCAATTTATTGGTTCATTTTCTGCATTTGAGATTGCTAAAGTTGAAAGAGAAAAGAAATGGACTACATTCAGAGCTGTTGAAGATGCTAAACTTGAGACATGCATGATATCAAAGGAGGCTAAAGCATATATTTCAAGAATATTCAAGCAAGCCACTAGTAGACAAAAATTTAAGTTACCTCTTAAGTGCTTCAATTGTGCAAGGATATGAATTTTTTCTAGTCATTTCAAGTATAAGGAATATCATAGAGAATCAGAAGATGATGATAGAAAAGATAATCAAAAGAAAGGTGATTTTAGAAAGAGAATAAATTTCAAAGGCAAGAGTAAAATGAGCTTATGTTCCATGGAAGAAGACCTTTCTAAAGATGATGATACTAATGAAACAATTGATGAATCTTTGTTTCTAGATATTTCACAAAAGAAAGAGGAGATCACATTACAGGCTAAAGTTGTTGCAAGTGCGTGAATTTTCTGATTCTGGATGTATGATAGGAGAGAAGAGGAGATTTATCAAGTTTGAATAATATGATGATGGAGAAATAAGATTTAAAGGAGAATGAAGCACACAAATCAAAGGAATTGTAACCATTTCAAATGATGGTAAGCATAGAACCGATGATGTTTATTATGTTAAAAGTTTGAAACATAATTTGTTAAGTGTTAGTCATATGTGTAAAAAGGGTTATGAAGTTATGTTCAAAAGTAATGGCTATGATATAAAAAAGAAATAGACTAGTAAGAGAGTTTCCAAAGGGCTACTGGGAATACCTTTTATATTGAAGAGTTTGTACAAGAACTTGAGTCCACTTTTGGGGGAACTTTTATGCTTAGCCATTTTCGCAAAAAGTAGCTCCGTGAAATATCGTCACACTAATATGGAATGGGGTATTATTATAGCTCATGATCCCAAGCCTAAACACGAATTGGGGTCTCATGTGCTACGGAACCCTACATCAAAATCCATGAAATTTAACCCTGCTTGGAATGGGGTCATGTTTTGAACAAGTATTAATTTTTTTATTTCTTTTTTTTTTTAATTTTTTTTTTTTTAGTAATTTTTATTGTTTTTATTAACAAAATTTAGATTTTATATGTGAACTTTATTTACTTTTATTGTTTAATTATAAAAAAAACTAGTTTTCATGTTGTATTCAAATATGTCATGTATTTTGGACATACAGAATTAATTTTTATTGTTTTTTTTTTTTATCAAAATGTTAAAACCTTTTATATTGTGATCAAACACCATAAAATGAAAAAATAAAATGAACGAGAAATCTAGAATACAAAACTTAAATGAATAACTTAGAACTATTCCTTCTGCAATTTCAAATGCCCAAAATTTGACATATCTAGAAATGAGTAACAACTTTTTAAACGGCTCCATTCTAGAGCAGCTGGCAAGTTGTACTCAACTCAGGGAGCTCAGATTGGACAGAAACAAACTTACAGGAAGAATTCCATCAGGAATTGGCAACCTTCCCTTGCTTGGCGGGACACTGGATCTGAGCCACAATTCTTTGACGGGCGAAATTCCCATGACTCTAAGCAACCTGAGATTTATAGAATCTTTAGATCTCTCCAACAACATGTTGACAGGCGAAATTCCTCAGGCTTTAGGAAATATGACTCAGCTTAACTGGTTGGATCTCTCCAATAACACGTTGACAGGCAAAATTCCAGAGGCACTAGGAAATATGAGTCAGCTTAACTGGTTGGACCTGTCAAACAACAAACTAAAAGGAAAAATCCCAGTCTCTTTAAAACAAATCTCTTATTTGGACCTCTCAAACAATGAATTAATATACAGCCACAACACTGCAATAGGGAGAAGCTACAATACTACAACAGGGAATAGCCATTCTACATTTCTAATAAAAGTATTGGGAGCGGTAGGATCTGTTGTCGTTTCCATATTCTGCTGTCTGGTTTTGGGAGTTGTCTGGATAAGGAACTTGCATAATAGAGAGGAATTTAAACAAAAAGTTCGAAAAATTCTTCAAAAGGTGGAGCATCCACGGATTTCATATGAGGAGCTTCTTGCAGCAACTGATAGATTCCATAGCTCCAATTTACTTGCAACAAACAGCTTTGGGTCAGTGTACAAAGGATTTTTACCTGATGGTACCAGTGTTTCTGTGAAGGTTCTCAATTTAATGCTTGAGCAATCAGACAAGAGTTTTAAAGCAGAATGTAAAGTGTTGCACAGGGCTCGACACCGGAATCTTGCAAGAATCATAACCACATGTTCCTATGCTAACTTCATGGCTTTAATCTTAGAGTATTTTTCCAATGGAAGCTTAGAGAAGCATTTGTATCAACACAATTGTAGATTGGGACTGAGAAAACTGGTGAGCATAACCATAGATGTAGCCCATGCCGTGGAATATCTTCATTATGATTGCTTTGTGCAGATAGTGCATTGCGACATAAAGCCAAGCAATGTTCTTCTAGATGAAAGCATGACAGCTCTTCTATCTGATTTCGGGATATCCAGATTAATGGGCAAAACCACGGACGATTCAGTAACTTCAACAATAGCTTTAAACGGTTCAGTGGGCTACATCGCACCAGGTATGGTTCTTCAAAATATATTTCTATATTATTTTAATTGGGGTTTCTGTGGAATAATGGTGAAAACAACTATAATCATTGCCCTGAATGCAGAATATGGATGCGGTGGCATGATCTCTCCCCGGGGAGATGTTTATAGTTATGGCATTTTGTTATTAGAAATGCTGACAAGGAGGCGGCCAACTGATAATATGTTTGATGGTGATCTGAACCTGCAGTTTCCAGACAGGGTATTTGAGGTAGTTGATAAAAGCTTGTTAATGGAAGGGGCTGGCAAAGAAATAGAAGAATGTCTCATTTCACTGATGCGACTTGGTTTGTTATGTTCATGTTATTCACCTGAAGCTCGGCCAACCATGAGAGATGTTTCCAGATTATTGGAGAACATTCAACGGGATTTCACCCCAGGTACTATGTCTTCCACCAAATTAATGCCCACAATATCCACTTTACTTCGTGACAGAGGTTCAACAACTAATTGTCAGGAGGCATTGGATACCCAAAGCTCCACATTTTAGTACATTTGTGACTAAATCTACGGAAGAATTTAAATAGAAAAATAGTAGACCATGCTATTGTCAAATTTAAATTATAGGCCACCTCTCATGCTTTTTGTTAGATTTGTATTTACCCAATAAGGGAGGGGAGATCAAACAAAGATTTTATATATGCAAACTTTGTTTTGTTTAAATAAAGGACCCAAATCCTTGATGGCGCTTAAGCCATTTTGTTAGTCAGGTTTGTTGTTTTTTGTCATAGTGTTCTTCGCTCAGTCTTGTCTCTCCCTGCTGCCATTTGTTTTGTCTAGTTCTAAATGTTTCTGCTTGCCTATAATCTGTCTCTCATGACATCCTGAATATAATAAAAAACCTTCATATTTCATACAAAAATCTATGTAAGTTCAATAACTTTACAAACATAATTGCTACTGAATTTCTAACTGTTTCTAATTACTATTAAATTTCTAATTGTTTCTCATTATTATTAAATTTCTAATTCTTTCTAATTATTACTAAAATTTCATTTTCCTTAACAAAATATTAAAGAAGTATGATAAGTTTTTTCTATAAAAATAGTTGTTTAACAGTTGATTTATACTTTTATAAGCTATATATTTAACGAGGAAGACATTGAATTGTCTAATATTTATAAATCATGGCAATGTAGAAAATGAATAAGATGGTCAATTAATTAGATTTTAAATTAATATATATATATATATATATATATATATATATATATATATATATATATATATATATATATATATATATATATATATATTAAAAGTAGGCAAAACAAGGGGGCTGTCTAATTACAAAAGCAAGGCCCAACAACAGATAGTAGACCATGGACAATATGATAGATGTTGACTAGAAATACAAAGTACAAAGGCTTTGGTCTAAACAAAAAGGGTCAAACTCACACTGCAAGAGAAGAAAGGTAAGAGTTCTTTCTATGTCACCAGACAACTGTCCAAGTGATATTGTCCTTAGGCTCCCCAACAAAGGCGACTCCACTAGGGCAGCGGGCAGCACCATGGCTACAGTGTTGTAGAAGCTGAGCAGTGTCAACAAAAGCTTGGTGTGGTGCAAAAGTAAAAGTAGAGGGAGCAGTAAGTCTTGGCTAGAAGGCATTGCACAAATAAGCATACGATAAGTAATTTTTAAAAATCAAATAACTAAGGATAGAAATTTTCTTAACTCTTTCAATAGGATGAATATACTATGTTGTAAGTTGTAAATTATATTTCTTTGTAAATTATAATATAAGTTGTGTCAAGTATAAGATAAGTAATTTTTTAAATTAAATGAGTAAAGATAGAAATTTGCTTAACTGTGTCAATGGGATGAATATATTATGTTGCAAGTTGTAAATTAGATTTCTTTGTAAATTATAAGATTTTATTAAACTAATTTTGAATTAGATAAATCAATTGGATGAGATTATTATTGTAACCATGTATTTCAAAAAATTGTCATATCTAAACCTAGCTTATTAGAAGAAAATTTGGTTGATTTATATTAAAATTATTTAATTAATAAAAGATAGATGATAAATGATGAAGACAACATGAAAAAAATACATGGTAAAATTTAGACGTCTACAAACATAAAATTGAACTTGTGTATGTAGATATGAAATATTATAAATTTGATGATAGAACACAATTTGTATTGATCAAGACATTGATGCTTGAAGTATAAGGTGACATTGTTTACAAAATGTTTTTCCAGAATCTATTGATTGTAAGACTTATATTCTCTTTCATGTCAGATTTCTTGGTGAACCGATTTAACAACTACTCTAAGGAAAACAAGAAAAAGCTTTCAATTGATCTTAAGATATATCAATTTAAAACTATTTATAAATTACAATTAGTCAATAAATAAATAGATCATCATAGAATGTAGTTTGAAATAAATTGCCTTTTAGTTTACCATAATAATTATGAATAAAAGAATATAGATTTAAATTAATAAATTAATTTAAATGATTAATTTTTAAATAATAATTTTCTAAACTAAATTAATGAATAACCATATAAAAATTTATATCGTAAGTTTCAAAATAAACAAGAGCTGTGCAACAGCAGGGGTCCCACCTAGTGCAAAAAAGAACTAAGATTGAAAGGAAATCGGGTTTGAAAGCTTTGAGAAAATATTTGGTGTATACAGGTCTTTGCATCATAGATTAAATAGTTTAGAAAATTAAAAGAGGGGACATTGATTACTAGCATGAAGAATTTATGTCGACCTTTAGCCATGTAATAAAATAGGGACTATATTAAGAACTGCGACTTAATGATTTTTATATTTTAGCAAGTTCTCCATTTTACTTTTAGAAGGTCTAATTACAATCATATATTAAAGATAACAATTAAGTTATGGCTAAGCAATAATGGTTGTTTTTTGGCTTTTTGGGCTATACCCTATAAATAAATGTGTTTGTTTTACTCAATGTCAAACATTCAAAGTTGGTGTTGTTGTGGTGAAATATAGGTTGTATGTTCCCATTGAGAATCAAGGTCCAAAGATTTGGAAAGTTGTGAACTAATTTGTCAAAAAAAAATTATTGACTATTATCTATATTAATTAGTTTCAAATTTCTTTCAGCTACCTACTAATAGCTTTATTCTTGTAATTACATTAATAGTTTCAATTAAAAAATGATAATAATATAGAAAAATATATTTAATGTAGCCTTGAGATTGTTCCTAAAACTATACAAGTTTACCTTCCCCACTCTTCCCTTTGTGTTAGGGTTGTGAAAGCACAATCTAGACCATTTGGTGGAAGGATGGTTTTATGATAAGTAGGAGAATTTTTCCACAACAAATCAAATTTGTAACAGTTGAGCCATTTCATAACAGAAAGTAGTGGCTTTATGATATCTAGTTTTTGAAAAATTGGATCATTTATTTTCTAAACTGTGTGACATTAGATTTTGTAAATCCAACCATTGATCACCATCAATGAAGGATATATTCAAAACTAGAGCAGCCTTGTCATCTGACAATTGATGAGACCAATCAAGTCTCTTAGATCTATCAACTCTTGAACCTCTGCATTTTTGGTTTGAAGGAACATTAATTTATGTTTAGGCGGTTTTTTAATATTTGATTTAAGATAACAATAAATGAGGTTATGTTTTGTAGATATATGTGATTTGAATATTTTAATAATATTTATAAGGCTAGATTGTTTTTATGTTTAAATTATGTTTATAAGGATATTTATTTTCTTTCAAATCTCTGTCACACATTTTATAGTACAATGAATTTTTTGTTTTTGCTATTTACATATTGAATTAACTTTCTTAAAATGAATTCTTTCATATTAAATAGATGAGTTGAGTTTGTCACATTTAATTTGAGGTGAAAAAAATAAACATAAATTCAAATTCCCAATACAAAAATAGCTTGTAAGTTTCAAAGTTGAACTTTTTTTTTCAAGGTTGGAACAATGCAATTGCTATTAAATAAAAATTCCATTGATTGTGAAGGTGAACAATTAAAAAACTAATGAATTTTAGTATAGTTGTTCAAGCAATTCGTATCAAATCTATGCAAAATGTATAGAAAATGGTCATCTACTTTGTAAATTATTTTTTAATATAAATGCATTTTTCCAAAATAAAAAGTATAAAAAATGGTGGATGTTTTGGAGGATCTTAGAAGCTTCATTGTATTTTTTTTGTTAGGATGATCAAAAGTTGAGATTTACTAGAGAGATCTATGGTGGAGGTTGAGTGAGAAGATCTGTAAGATTGATGTCCATAATTAAGTTTGTTTAAAATGAAGAGATGTGATTATTTAACTAAAAATATAAAAAAATCATAATTAACTAGTTGCAACAAAAATAAGATTAAAAAATAATTAACTCATCATTTATTACCCAACATCATATCTTAGCATTTAATTAATTAAAAATGAGGATAATTTTAGTACAAATTGATTTACCTAATGATGACATCAATATGACATTGGAAAGGAAAACATTATTTTCACAACCCAAAAAAAATTTGTAATACATAGTTAGATTTTTGTGTTGTGTGATAATAGAGACCCATGTTCAAATTCAAGAAAACAACTCATCCAAAATCAAGTACCATGGAGTACAATGACCTAATTCATTACCAGTGAGGTTCTCACAATGTTCAAATGAATTCGATAGTATAGTTACCCTTCAAACAAAAAGGATAGACAATTACATTTGCACATTTAATATGGTATTAAATAATAGATTGAAATGTTCGTAAATGATATTCATTAAAAAATTAAATATTGTAAAATAAAAATTCACTTCAAAAATTTAAAATATATACAAATAATTGTCGTATAAGGCAGGACTAAAGTTCCCGAGTCTCTTTTCAGCAATACTTAGACTCTCGGTAACTGTGAAAATCGCCCAACTTCCACTATATCCTATGGTCGTTAGATTTATGCCTATTAAAATGTATTTCTCTCAAAACTTCCTCTTTTATCATTGGCTTAGCCCATTTTCCCAGGCGATCTTTTTAATTTTCTGCACACAAAATTCTGCGTAAAATTGGAGAGTAGTGGCAACTGGTGGTAGTGGTGCTTGTCATGGCAAGCCGTGGGGAGTTCTATGCAGAGAACTAGACGTGGCCTCTGTGCATGTTATTTTAACATGGGTATCAACCTGTGTCATTTTATTACCGCAAATGTGGGTGCTCTTCCAGTGTATCAAACAAGTAGTTTGTATTTGAGTTTCTGTTCTCTGATAATTTCACATCTATTTTCGATTCCAACTGTAGGTATATGTTGATTCATATTAGCTTAAACCAGCTAAAGTTGTTTAATTTCCAAGTCCGCTGTGATTTTTGGAGAGATATTTTCTTCTTTGGTCAGGGTTCAGATGCATCCAAGTGAAGCTAGGGTTTAAATGTTTGTATTTTCAGATACGACATTTCCATTTGACAAATTGGGAGACCATTTATAGTGTTGAGGGAGCAGGAGCAGAAGAGTGAGTGAAGGGGCTTGATGCTGAGGAGGCAAACATTGTGGCCAAACTATAAATCTGAAACACATTGCTGAATTGGTGGATTGTAGTTTGTGGGGCAAACTCACTCAGGGTACCTAAAACCAAGTAACTTAGGATTATTATGATGACTTGTTGCTAATTAATATTTAACTCTCATCCTGTTCATTCCCTTGAAGTTTCTATACAAAATTACAATCAATAATCTTTATCTTTCTCTTTATCAAGATCATAGATGTCATCACTTGGTTCCTTTAAATTAAAATATGCCCATCATTCTGTTTCATTTAGTGTGTCATTCATTTTCATCTTTCATAAAAATTTCTCTCAGGATTTTGTCTTGGTTCCCCTTTTCACACTTATTTTGGTGGCTCTTTGTTCGAAAAATGATTGACTTTCTTGCACTGTTATTGTATTAGGCATGGGCTCTCCTTGCTTGGAATCACATTTTATTTTTTTCATACGTGCCGCCTAAATGGTTGCTCTCCTAGAATTAAAAACTTGTAGCAAATTTGTTGTTGTTCAGCCTAGAAAAGCTCACTTGCTATCCCATTGTGTCCTTTTTGGAACATGTACTCTATTTAGTCTCATCAAATTCATGGCCATTAGTGGACAGTCATATCTACATTAAACTGAATTAAATTATGCTATTTTCCTTTGGGATTCTGTTGTCATTTTGTCATTTTATTTATATTAAGCTTACCTTAGTCTGATATGCCAGTATTTTATTTGCAAGCAGGCTATGATGGCGAAGTAGACATGCAAAGTGAAGTAAATGAGGAACTGATATTTCTGAAGGAGAGGACCCAGAAGTTAATAGAGCGCATTGAGGATAGGTGTGATGTTCAGGATGAAGCTCCATCTGGAACAAAGCCCATGCAAATACTGGTTGCACACACTTTCTATCTTTATTTTCATATGCTTCTAGCCCCACTGCAAGCTCTCTGATCTGGTCGCCAAATTTGCAAGAAAAATCTCTAACCACTCTTCAAGGAAGCCAAGAAAAAATTTTAACCACTCCTCACCGATGCTTCCAGAAGAAGCCTTTAAAATCTTCTCACGGATGCTTCCAAAAGAAGCCTTTAAAAACATTAGAAACCTCAAAAAATATTTTCTTATGCTTCTTTGTACTATTGATTGGATAATTTTTTTGAATTTTTGAATAAGAAAATAATTAAATCCCCAGGAAAAATTTGAACAGCCAATGAGAAAAAAGAAATATTCTTCAAAAAATAAAAATAAAAGTAAAACAACTGCCAAACATTAGAAATCATGTTTAATTTTTTTTATAATGCACAATTTTCAAGACAAACTAATAGCTATAATTCTGTAGTTTTTTTGAGTCAAACTCATTGACCCATGATTCATGAGTAGTGGTTCACCGAACCCATCTCTAATGAGAATGAAATGGAACACTTAGCACTCATTAGATCTAGGTGATGCTCACAGAGGTGAAGGACCGGGAAGTCATGTACACCATAGCAAAGGGTTGTTATCATTTACAATTTTTTAAAGACAAGGTAATCAAATATTCTATATAGGCCATTTTCAGATTCATTCAAGCCCGTCTGTCACGGCAAACATTGACCCGCATTTACTTGTTATTAAGTCAAGTCTGAAGAAAATTACAAACCACAATCCATTGTGAAAGGAAAGGAAATCATCTTCAGTATTCCCAAGTAGTTTATAAATGAAATGAAACGCCGTGGAAATCACGCAGCAAATGTGAATGTCGTTACTTGTTTTAGAGATGCTACCTTTAACTTGTAATAAAACATAAATTACATATATATTTAGTATTGCACCCAATTTTAAATAAGAATGGTTATCTTCTTTCAATTGTTTTGCTATTCATTTAAAATAAAAGCGCAACTTATAAAATTCTATTTTGGAAGTTATTTTTACATTCGGCAAGGTCTAATAGAATATTATTCTTACTTTTGTTTGAATCATTCTTATGTTCTTTAGTAAATGGGTATATGTATTGTGTTCAATTTGTTTGAGAGGAGATTCACTAAAGGAAGGAATGATATTGCTAGATTACACTTTTAGACAATTTCGATTCATTCAATTTGACTTGGTCAACTAATTTGGGGTTCAACTAGTTAAATGATGAATCCATTATTGTTAAATTAGAACTAGTCAACTTGATAGAGATCCTTTAAGTGCATATTTGGTAGATAAAATTTCTCTATAAATATGTGTACCCATTTTGTTGTGTATTTTAGAGAATGATAATAATGACAACAAGGAGAAAGGAGAAATGTGGCCAATATTTTAAAGATTTATTATTTCTTTTCATTTTTGAAAGGTAAGCTCTTCATCTCTTGCTTCTTTGTGTCACAAATTAAAATGGATTACCTAAATTAATGAATAAACAAAACATAAAAAAGTCAACCTATGCATTATTAAAATAAAGATTGCTTTTTTAAACCTATAAACATGAGCATCACATACAAAAATATATTTGTAGTTCTCATTACAGACGATGATTTACACATCATAGTTTAAATTAATAAATACATTCTCCAATTTCTCTTATTTATATTGATTGTGGAAGTTGAAGGGTGTAATACTTATATTGGCAAATATTGTCACACCTTTGAGCCTTCAAAGAGCTTAAAGAAAGAGAAATATGATTTAAAAAGTTGTTTAGCACAATGATAATGAGCTTGGTGTAGTTCAAATATATGGTAACAGAGCCTCTAAGATGTCTTCAAGAGAAAAGTGGTTGTTTGTTTGAACTTTTATACCTACCTACTAACACAACTAGATATGTTGCAATGAATTGTAGGTATTTAATGACTTAAATCCAACAAGAACTAAAATAGGGATAATATAAATTTATGCAACTTTAGGCAATTCATAAATTATGTGTGAAGATGATGAAAATGCAAAATGTGTAAAACTCAAAATAAATGAAATGAATAGGGTATTACATATTTTTTAGGTTTTGATTTTTCTTTTATTCAGTTGATTGTTGCATCCTACTCTCTTATTTGTTCTTGATGTAGTTGATATGTGGAATTCTCTTAATAGTATAGCATATCCTTAATAATGAGGTCATTTCAATTATAAGTCAATAGAATAAGTTTAGCATGGATTTGGATGATCACAATGGAAGAGTAGGACTCCAATTTATAGAAATTTGGTAGCTATAATGAATGGTCAATATTCATTATGAGATGCAAGGTTGATATTACATGTAAAGACAAAGATTTAGCTTTATGACAAGTGTCAAAAGGTGGATGCTTGAGAAAATGACATGTATCGTGTAGAAGAGGACTAGAAGTGCTCACACATGTATTTGCACACATTGGCAAGAACAAGGACTTGACAAGTAGTAGCATAAGTGGTAAATGAAAGAGGGATAAAAATAGGAGAAGTGTAACATGTGGGAGAAATGGAAAGGTGTAGGGTGATCATATGAGGGAGAGGGTCTCACATACGTGTGAACATCTAATCGGATAAGTAGAAAATAAAATGTTCATCCAAGCATCAAAAGGGTTTCAAGGAAATTTATCACATAATTTTACAAGTTTGATCATTTATCTTGATCTATTATGGAAAGAAACATTACTCGAGATTACAATAGGTAACTTAATTAATTAATTAGGTTGAAAATAATTTATGAATAAGGATTGAGGTTAAATTAATAAAATAAATTAGCTTTAAGAAGAAATGAGGAAACATAATTAAATAAAATAAAATTTAACTATTAAAGATGAAGATATATAATAATTAATTAAATAATAAAATATTTAATAGATTAAGATATATCATAATTAAGTAAATAATAAGTAATTTAATTGATGATCCTGAATTATTAATTTTAGGGTGTGTATTTTGCCCCTCTTTAATTTGGTGTCAATAAATAAAAGTGATATCATGTTAAAGAAGAGGAAAATAATATCCCTTTTCATTCTGTCAAAGCATTTTTAAGCATTCAAAGTCAAGGTTGAAGGATACTATAAACCACACGACAAATGTGGATGTTGTTACTTGTTCTAGAGATGCTACCTTTAACTTGTAATAAAACAAAAAAGACATATATATCAGTATTGCATCCAATTTAAATAAGAATGGTTATCTTCTTATAGACATCTAAAATTGTTCCATCACCTATGCATGATGATTTTACTATTTTTTGTCTTAATTAATTAAATAATATTAATTTCTTTTAATTGATTTGTGTCATTCTCTGTATTTAAGTTCAAATTTGTCTTTTCCCTCCAAAATTATATAATTGAACGATTTGAATTAATCATGCAATTATTTAACATCCACCTCATTAATAATCAATTCCTTTCTAATTTTGTCTAATTATTCTTCTATAATATTAATTAAATGATTTTATTAGTCAATTAATACTTTTTTCTAATTTTAGTTAAATATTTATATTATTTAATTAAATTAAATCTTCTTCCTCATTCTTGTCATCATAATTAAATGATTTTTCAATGATTTAATTAGCTAACTCTATCTTCTATAATTAAATTTTTTTTTTTAATTCATCCACTTCCACGATGTCAACTAAAGTCTTCTAAATAAGTAAATTATGCAATTTATTTATTCCTAGTCATGTACAATTAAATAATTGTTAAATTATTTAATAATTATTATTATTCTACTTCCACCTCTAGGACTAAAACTGATTTTCACTCTAACTACTTACCAATCAATTTCCTCTTATGTCCAATCAAATTAATTAATTCTCTTAGCTAATCAATCTCATTAGTCTTTTATCAATCAACTTTGTCATGCTATTAGTTTACTTCCAATATAGTCTAAGTTGTTAATTCATCCAAGTCATGTCTAAATGAGTCTTAACTATTCTTATCAATCAATCAGAACTATCTATTGAGTCCAGGAAAAATCTATATAATGAAGGGTGAAATTCCTCATGATTCACAACCATGATTTTTGGATTCTCATGTTATCACAATTGGAGCAAGTCTGAGAGCTCACAATTGCAAAGAGATGGAGAAAAGGAAATGAAGGATTTATTGGTTTGATGCTTATTTATGTTTGATTTATTTATTGCATGCATTGAAATTATGTCATTCTTTCTTGAATAGGAGTGCTTTGGTGTATCAATCTAGGTCTTGTGGTTGGATCTAACATTGGTTATTGCAGGTATACATATTACTTGATATTTTACCCCTATTACAAATGGTGAAGTAGATGTGAAGCACCTATTATTTATAATTTTCTTCTATTTTGTGTAGTTAGAGGGATAGGCACATATAAACTTTATTTGCTGCAATTACATGTTGGGGATATGCATATATATTTTATCGTCCACAATTTCTTTCTTTATGTTGATCATATTTGGCTTGTTTTTGGTTTTCTAATCAGGTTTGTTCACTGTGCAACTATTGATTATATGACACAATTGCATGTTCTAGATACTTGGTTGACTGATGCATTATTTTTCCTATTCTAGATTTTTATTTATTTCTATTTATGTACATGCATATTAAATCAACACAATTGATTATTATCAGATGCATGTGTAGGTAGAAAGATGCAATTGACCTAACTAAGCAATGCATCTACATGTTTGAAAGCTACATTTTGTTCTGAAATGATGCAATTGACTATAAAAGTAGAGACATAAAAAGGTCAAATTAAATCAGGCTTATGAGTATGGAAGAACAAGAAAGGACAAAGTCAAGGTCAATTAGAATTTCACACGTAGAGTAGCGACAAAAGAATTGGTAAGCGATATTGAGCATCAGGAGACTTCCAACAATTATTTTCAAAAGGTATATTATTATTGTGACAAACACGGATCTAGTGTTTCTAGGGTGTTGATATTTGATTTGTAGCTTGTAGATAGAAACATGAACTTGCCATGAACGATGAATTCAAGCTTCCAAAGCCAAGAAAGAAATGCAAATTCCAAGAAATTTATAGATCAATGCATGCTTGCTCGAATAAGCTACATCCTCCATGATTGATTTAGGAGGAATGACTAGGACTAGATGATCATGACTCCTTGAAAGACACCCATTCACTTTATTTAGTTTGGAGCTTTCTCCCACATAAAAGGAGTCTAACGGCCTTGCATGGACACCTAAAGAAGATATGTGGGAAGACTCAACAACAACTGCCACCAAACTATTAGAAACCCTTTTCTCCTCCATTTAATTGGAAGATGAAAAGACAAAACCCCATTGGATTCACCAAATTGGAGAGACCTCACCCCCCAAACTCCAAAAAGCTTGGGCAACACCCCAAATAAAAGAAGACAACAAAACCCCATAACACCTTGCACACCCCCTACAAACAAACCTTTGAACACAACAAACACTTCAAACCCTCATATGCAAAAAATGTTGCAACCCCTCTCCTTGAGCATGACAATCACCCTACACGCACACACAAACAATAACAAAAAAATGTGGCTAGGGCACTGAAGCCCTAGCCGAAATTAGCAACACTGACCATAGCTCAAAACTCCTCTTGCACACAACCTCCTCAATTGAAATATTAGTGGCATGCTCCTTTAAATGTAAATGATACTCCAATGTCTTTTCCAATGACGTGACAAGAATGCAATTGATAGTCTTAAATATAAAAACCAATTATTTAGAATGTATTCAAATATGGATAAATGAAAGATCAATAGATAAATCCATTTTAGGATATCATTTCATAAGGAGGCAAAAGAAAGTTTAAGATTTTATTAAAAATTCCTCTGTGTAGATTGTGTTGGAGATTTTTACATCAAAGTTTCGGATCACATTTGGTGATCCATCATTAGGTTGATACAAGATCACAAAGCGTGATCCAAAAGATTGATGAAAAAATTCCAGCACAATCTACCTAAAAAAATTTCGAATAATCTCCTATAGATTGTGAAAATTTGATATCATCAAATTCAAGATTTAATTATTACTAAACATATCACACAGACATATCACAAGGGGGTAAGGTATGTACGCCTCGTTTGTAGCGCAGTTAAGTGCCTCCCGCAAGGAGTACGAGGTAGTCCCATATCACTGTCACCATATGTAGACCCAAAAACATATGGCTGGTATGGTGGACTATAAAAGGACCTTTCCTTTCCTTTCCTTTCACTTCCAACTAAAGTTAGGCCCAATAAAAATAAAATGAATCGACCCAAATTCCAATTAACGTTCTTAACCGAGCAGACGCTTACATACGGCACTTGAGCAGAGCATACATATATCCGCAGATATCTGGTAGAATGAAAATCCATGCATCACACAGACTCACAGCAACATCTTTGAGCGGGTTAAAAACGGCACTCTGCAATGAGGTATTTTTCCACACATCCTCCTCTTTCTGTTGCTCTGTTCTTCACTCTCTCATTTCTCACTCTTTCACTCTCTCTCAATACCACACAAGTTGAAATTATGAACAATATCTGCAATTTAACATCCCCATACTACAGTAATTGTAATCCTAATTCCGACCCATGCCAGTGGTATGGTGTAAGTTGCAGTGAAAACGGGGGTGATGATGTTGTGAGACTCGACTTGTCTGATTATTATATTGAAAACAGTAGTATTTGGCAATATGTGTGTAAGCTGCCAGCACTTCAACTTCTTGACGTCAGTAACAGCTGGCTAGAAGGTCCAATCCCTGAGTGTGTTGGCAACTTCGCCAATTTGACAATTTTGCGTCTCTCTTCCAGTGGTTTCTCAGGATCTATTCCTCCGCAATTGTGCTCTCTGAGTAATTTGGGAGCCCTTGATCTCAGCGACAACAAGATAGAAGGTCCAATCCCTGAGTGTCTTGGAAGACTTACCAATTTGAAAAACCTGCGTCTTTCTTTCAATTTTTTATCGGAATCTATTCCTCCACAATTGTGCTCTCTGAGCAATTTGGGAGCCCTTGATCTCAGCAACAACAAGATAGAAGGTCCAATCCCTGAGTGTCTTGGAAGACTTGCCAATTTGAAGGATCTGAACCTTTCCTTTAATCATCTTTCTGGAGAGATACCTAGAAATTTCTCAAGAAATTTGTTTAGCTTAAAAATGGAAAATAACAGCTTGACAGGAACCATCCCTTCTACATTTTCAAATGCCCAAAATTTGACATACCTAATAATGAATAACAACTTTCTAAAAGGCCCAATTCCAGAGCAGCTAGCAAGTTGTACTCAACTCAGGTATTTGGCCCTGTCAAATAATATGTTTGATGGAAGTATTCATCCCCACTTTTTCTCTTTAAACAATTTGGAGGATCTGTACCTTTCCTTCAATTCTCTTTCTGGAGAGATACCTCAAAATTTCTCATGGTCAAATTTGTTTAGATTAAACCTATCTAATAACAGATTGACAGGAACAATCTCTTCTGCAATTTCAAATTCCCGAAATTTGACATACCTAGTAATTAAAAACAACTTTCTAAACGGTCCAATCGCAGAGCAGCTAGCAAGTTGTACTCAACTCCAGTGGCTTGAAGTGGATAATAATAAATTGGGAGGTCCATTGAACCAATTGCTGCCTAAACTTATACAGTTGACGTATTTGTCCCTGCCAAATAATATGTTTGATGGAAGCATGCCAGATGAGCTCTCAAACTTATCAAATCTGAGTGGGAATCTACTATCCGGCAATATACCCTCAAAGATTTTCAATCTTGTTTTCCTGAGGGTTTTGTGCTTACAGGAAAATTATCTACAAGGTTTTGGAATTTTCCCACTAAACATTCAAAATGGGATTTCCTTGAAGAAGATCAGATTGGACAGGAATAATATTACAGGAAGAATTCCATCGGAAATTGGCAAGCTTCACAGGTTCTACGGTACTCTCGATCTGAGCCACAATTCCTTGACAGGCGAAATTCCTATTACTCTCTGCAACCTGAGATTTATAACATCTTTGGATCTTTCCAACAACAAGCTGACAGGTGAAATTCCAGAGATTTTACAGAAAATGAAGCAACTTTCCCTGTTGGACCTGTCAAACAACAAATTAACAGGAAAAATTCCAGAGTCTTTAGGGCATATGAATCAGCTTTACTGGTTGAACCTGTCAAGCAACAAATTAACAGGAAAAAGTCCAGAGTCTATAAGACAAATCCCGTTTTTGTACTTGTCAAACAATGAATTAGTAGACACTATTCCAACGGGGAAAAGTCATTCCACATTCCTGATAGAAGTATTTGGAGCAGTAGGTGCTGTAGCTGTTTTTATGATTTGTTCTCTAGTTTTGGGAGTTGTGTGGAGAAGAAATTTGCATGACAGAGCAGAATTTAAACAAAAAATTCGCAAAATCCTTCAAAAGGTGGAGTATCCACGGATCTCATATGAGGAACTTCTTGTAGCAACCAATAGATTACACAATTCTAATCTGCTAGCAAAAAACAGCTTTGGATCAGTGTACAAAGGATTTTTGCCTGATGGTACCCGTGTTGCCGTGAAGGTTCTCAATTTGATGCATGAACAATCGCACAAAGTTTTTAGAGCAGAATGTAAAGTGTTGCAGAAGGCTCGACACCGGAATCTTGCAAGAATCATAACCACATGTTCCACCATTCACATCAAAGCTTTGATCTTTGAGTATTTTTCTAATGGAAGCTTGGAGAAGCATTTGTATCTAGACAATTGTACACTGGGACTGAAAACACTGCTGAACATAGCCCTAGATATCGCCCATGCCGTGGAATATCTTCATTATGATTGCTTCGTGCAGATAGTGCACTGTGACATAAAACCAAGCAATGTTCTTTTAGATGAAAGCATGACAGCTCATCTTTCAGATTTTGGGATATCCAGATTGATGGGAAGAATCACGGCCAATTCAGTAAGGCTTCTAAAACATCTATCTTTTTAAAAATCATGTATTTCTGTCTTAAACAGAGTAAACAAACTATAATTAATGGGTTTACTGCAGAATATGGATTGAATGGCATGACATCTCCTAGGGGAGACGTTTATAGCTATGGCATTTTGTTATTGGAAATGCTGACAAGGAAGCGGCCAACTGATAATATGTTTGATGGTGATCTGAACCTGCATAGCTGGGTGAAAAGGGCTTTACCAGACAGGGCATTTGAGGTAATTGATAAAAGCTTGTTAATGGGAAGGGTTGAAAAAGAAACAGAAGAATGTCTCATTTTCTTGATGCGTCTTGGTTTGCTGTGTTCAAGCTATTCACCTGAAGCTCGGCCTACCATGAGAGATGTGTCCAATCTATTGAGGAACATTCAACAGGATTTCAGCACAGACACTTCTTCCACTAAATTAAAGCCCACAATATCCAATTTAGTTTGTGACAGAGGTGCAATAACTAATTGTGAAGAGGCATCAGATACCCAAAGCTCTTCACTTTAGTATACTCTGACTAGATGAAGGGTCACATACATGAAGGTCTTGAAAATTAAAAACAGTAGATCATGCTTTTGTAAATTAGAGGCCATGGCTGATGTTTATTCTTAGGTCTGGGTTTTTCTAAATAAAGAATGCCGGACCAAACATAGATTTTTGTCTTCATCTTCTGAAGTTTAGTTTTTTGCAAAGACTTGAATTCCCCTTCTTGTTTATGTATGAACAAATCAGAAGTTCTTTGTTGTCTGTAAACAATTATGTATGAATGTGAAATCATAAATATATACAGTTTACATTCTGCTGTTCATTTTCCTCTGTTATTTTCTTTTGTTCTGTTTTTCCTATCCTCCGCCTCTTGCTTTCATCTTCTATCACAGAGTTTTCATCTACTAAAATAAAATTTGTTTATGCTTCTCCAAATTCTATACTTGAGGAATAAATGGAACTGCTAGTGTTTATGTTTTAATTTTGGTAATTTATGGAAATGAATATGATTATTACTTAATTGGATTTTAGATGAATATAAAAAGTCAATTATAAGAAGCTACATAGGGTTCTATTCATAGGGTTATTAAATGGAATTACTGAATATATTATGAAGTTTCAATGTTGATATTATTTATGGGTTTCAAGATTTTTGAATTTATAAATTTTTTAATCTTATAAATTAACTGGATAGGATTATTATATGATCTTTGATTATTAAAAATTATAGTTAAATCTGTGATCTTGTCTTTGTGAAAGTGCTTTTTGAATGTTCTTAATGTTCTTAAATGATTATTAAGAGATTTTCTTATGATTTTGTATGTAAAATTGGATCATTGATTATGTCAAAGTGTTGTTTTCAAAATAAGAGATCTTATAACTTCAATTAAAAACTTTTGCACTTAACTAACTAGCAATAGCGACTTTTTAGAATCAAATTGGCTTAAGGAATATGAAATCAACTATTGATTAAGGTGGAGAAAACTGCATAAACAATTCTATGTAGTGATAGAATTGTGATAATAGTCATGCCCAAGGTAGGGGAATGGGTAAGATTAGAACTATGTCTAGACCATTGGGGATAATTAGATTAAGGGAAAGAATAGAGGCTAAGTTCATTCAACTTGAATGTTGAATCTCTAAATTTAGAAACTATATATACATATTTTGTTACATGGAAAAAGTCGTTGTAAGATTAAATACTAAGTATACATTTTATACCTCTTTATTTTGCTCCAAATTTATCGTGCGCTGAAGTATATGTGTGCAAAGATGGAGGCTTAAAACTATTTTGAATGCAAAATAAAAAAATTAGTTGCCACAACACTAAGATAAGAGTACAAAACAAATAGAATATTTAAATAAGATATTTGGACAGGAAATTGAGGTAATGACCATTTAGATTATTTAAACATCCATGTATGGTTATTTTACCATAGTTGTCATTGGAAGCAAATGGCTTGCATTCAATACTGAAGAAGATACTTGGGGGAATAATTTATATTTAATTTTATAACTGATAGAGAGTGACCTTATATAATATATACTTATTATTGGACACGTGTATATAATTGTAATATAATTTATGCTTCAACAACTTAATATAAATGGAATTGAAGGTGTCTTATGAATTGTTCCTACAAACTAAAATGAGGTTACTACAATTTATAACAATTGTTAAATGGGGTTGCAAGTAAAGTGGGCTTAACCATGGAGAAACTTTGTAGTTAAGGGCCTATTTGGGTGCTGGAATTAGACTGGATATTCTAGAATTAGATTTTTGGATAATGTCAATTCCATGTTTGTGTCCATCCAAAAAGTTGGAATTGGAATTTCAAAATTCCAATTTTGCCCCCAAAATGACAATTTCATCTTCCACTTAAAAAGGTGGAATTAGAATTTGACCGCCAAATTCCACTTTTCAAATACCTATTTTGAAAAGTCCGCCAGGTCTGCGTGCAAGTAAAATTGTTTTTGATGTCTGCTAGGGCATTTTCACCATTCACGCATTTTCACCGTTCGCAGTTTGTTCTTTCCTCTGGTGTTTGTGTGGGAGATTTGTTGTCTCTGGCTACACGTTTTTCTGGTAAGTTTAAGCCTTCATTTACATCTATTTGTTGTCTTCAGCAAACCATTTTAGCAATGTGCGAACAAAACATACCATGATTGGCATCGTTCCATTTTTATGGTCACATCTTGTTTTTTTTTATCTGCCAGTTTCTTTGAAAATAATCAAAATTTCAGAACATGTATTGTGTATTTTATCAAAGCTATAACCTTTGGCTTCCATGCGTGAGGATTTTAGGCTTCCCATTGATTCCTGTATGGGAATTTGGAGGCTTACATTATCTATTAGTATCAACTTATCATGACGTATAGGTCTCATTCAAGGGTTTGTATATTCATGTATTTATTGGCCCTCATTTTGCATATCTCTACATATTTTATTCTTTTAGCTTTGAAGATGAATGGTTTAAAAAAATTTGTAGATTGAGAACATAGAACAAGTAACCCTATATTTCTAACAATGACATGCTCTCAAACCCTTTCCTTAGATGTAAAATAATGGAAAACTTCACCTTTTCTTATATTCGCTTCTATGCATGAGATGGGTTTTTTGTGTTAAAAAAATGTTGCATATGACTTTCCTGAATCTGGTTTGTATCAAAAATTTGAATTTCCTTTGTTGTTGTTCTGTGCTTGAGGGTTTCTAAGACAATAATCTTTGATATCATTTGTTCATTTTCCACATACACTTAGATGCCCGATAGCCTTAATCTGAGTAAAAGACTTTGAAATGTCTAAAGCTTCATGACCACACAAAATGATTCTTCTTAAAACTATAGGCCGCAATCTATGATACCCTGTATATCTCCTTGAGTTGATAGCTTCTACAACTTTTTCATTCAATGATTAGAGCTCAGTAATTCCTTTGTCTTCTCAAAACCTCAAGCTTGAAACATTTGAACAAGTGAAAGTAAGCTTAGCTTCCAAGTCGTGAATCTCCTCCTTACATTTTAGTCCACATTTTATTTGTATGCTATCTGCAAAAAAAAATCATCATTATGTTGTCGCAAGTTCTTCCTACATAAAAGAATGGAGATTCTTTTGGTTCTTTATGGTTCACTATCACTGTGTTGTCTATGGCCTTAGTCTGAATTTCTATATCATAATTTGATGTGATAAATACAATCCTATTCCTTTCCTCTGAATACCACACCTATAGCTGATGGTTGTGAAGTAATGGACTCTCCTTTAAGAAATTCATATGCATTTTTACCTTGATTATATGTTTGATTCATGTCACACTGAGTTACTTGTCATTTCTCTTTTAGTTATCTCATTTATTTTAAACTTCGAAAGCATTAATATTGATGCTTTTTATATAACTTGATCTGATTTCACTAAATGTTGAGCTTTGTTTGAGGTTTCTTGATTATGTTCTGATTTTTCATGGATGATTGATCCCTTTTGTAAGTACAATTGAAACTATGTATTTAGAAAAAAAGAAGGACAATTTCATTAAGAGATATCATGTCCCTTCAATAATTGATCGTTTATGGCTCCATAATGGTATAGATCAGAAGGTTTCATACTTGAAACTTGTATGTCCCTTAGATAACCCGTCTCCAATCATCTCTCCAATATATTGTGATTAGTTAGAAGGTTTCAAATAGTGTGTATATCCCTTCAATAACCTGGTATTCTTAACTATACCTGCACATTTCAAGAACTTTGTTATTTAAAATTATTTTCTTTCATCCCTTTTGCTTCCCTTCTTTCTACCTTTCCATGGATATTTTAGTCATTACATTAGAAGTATAGGTTTGGAATCTGGATTATATTCCTAACTAAATTGGATATTAGGACATCTTAGCACACAACATCTCGTGTATTGTGTAGTTTTATTCTATGTAGTACTGTTATTTATGTGGCATGTCTTTGTTATTATAGGCATACACCCTATTATAAGGAATTTAGAGGAATTGATTCTCAGTCCATAGATGGGAGAAATCTAGCCTAGGGTTATGTCTTAACTAAAAACCACATAGTTAAATCACCTCAAATGTATCTTAATAATCCTATACCATTCTCCATTCGCACATGGGCATCATGGCCCACAAATATATCTTGTGTTGTGTGATCTATGTATTTCTACAATTTTTATTATTATCTCACATATTTATGTTGTTATATGCAAGGATCCTAACATGCCCCTCTATATATTTTCCACCCTTATCCTTATATGTGTAACAATGGGCTAAGGTTCAACTTATGTGATCTATGTTTGTTGTGATGCCCCATTCTGCTCAATGTTGTAATTGTTGGAAACTGGAATTGAAGCAATTGTTGTATTGTCATTGATGTCAAGCCTTAACTAGTAAGACTATTGCTATTTAAGAAAGTACTATATCTATTTGATTGTTGAAAAGGATTAGGGCAAGGTTGATAACAATAGCACCTAAGGAAAGGTTGACTTATCTTGATACATCAATGAGTACTTGATTATGTGGCACAATGATAAGATAATGTATTGCTTATCCAAGTAAGAAGGAAGACTAAACAAGTAGGCTTAACCGAGCAAAAGTGAAAAAATCTAGTTTAAGCCAAGTGATGTTAGTGTCGACCGAGCCAGTATATGCTGAGTAAAATTAGTGTTGACCGAACATCAGTTAATTGCCGAGGAAGACAGTATTGGCGGAGGAAACAGTTTTAGTGGTGACCGAGCTTTCCAGTGAAGACCGAGGAGATGAACACAGTATTGACCGAGCGTCAGTAATTTACATTTGAGGAAGAATTCAGATTCCTAGCCGACATAGTTGAATTCTTGGATTATGTAAATCATGTTGACTTTATTTATTGATTGTATGGAAGTATTTAATGCTCTGTAAACTATTTTATTGTAAATCTATTAAGAGATTTGAGATGTTTCTAGAAGGATAGACGAAGAACATAAAGTTGGAAGGATTCAATGAATCTGACCTAAACCTAAGATCTACGGAGGAGATTAAGCGACAAAAGTTGGATCGACCTAATTGAGGAAGTATTAAGGAAACCTAAGCATGAGGTTGAAGAGAGAGAGGATGCTGGAGTTGTTGTTGATGTTATTGACTGTATAAGCAAAAAAGGCTAAAGGAGAAGAAGTTTTGATTGCTTGAAGGGATTTCTGAGCAGATCAGTGATGGAGATGGAAATGGATCACAGTCAGTAAGCCAACATATGTGTACATAATTGGATCTAATATTTGCAAAGTGAGTTGTATGTTTTCAAATCAAATACTGTTGTTACTTTCTAACCATTGTATCAATCAAAATCCTTTTAACCAAGGTTGACCTAATAGTCATTTGTATAAATCTTTTGAACAAGGTTGCATTCTAATGGAATGTATGTAAGTCCTATAGCAAGGCACACTTTTAAGAGAATGGTTGAAATCCTTTAACCGGGTCACACCCGACAGTGTGTTTGTAACCTTTGACAGGGTTGGCTTTTCATAGAGCTCACTTCAGAAGAGTGAAAATATCAGTAACATGTTACAAAGTGGTTTTTCCCAAATTGGGTTTCCACTATAAATCCTAGTGTTAATGCATGTGTGAATGTTTTAGTTTGAACATTTCTCTATTTTTCAAGTTAAATACTATTGGATAGTGGACTGTACTATTATATGTTTTTGTTATGTATTCAGTAATGACCGAGTAGCTGTTGGTTGTTAAGATTTGATTTGTTGAAGAGTTTTGAAAGTTTATTTATACATTTGGACCTGAGAACAATTGATTCACCCCCCCTCTTTGTTGTTCTAAATCATATTAACAATTGGTATAAGAGTTGTTGATGCTTATAGGGAACAAGTTTAAAGGTAATTGAAGTAAATGATCAGGATGTATAACAAGGAGGTACCAAAGCTAAATAAGGAGAAATTCCCTGCATAGAAAAGTTTGATGAAGTTGCATCTAGCCAGTATTGGTGATTCTACAAAGTATTATGTTGAGGATGATTATGTTACACATGTTAAACCTCTGACTATCGAGGAGATGAGAGCTAAACAAGAGCACAATCAAGCAATGTTGGAGATTGAATCTGCCGTAAGCTATCTTGAATTTGAAGACATCAAAGACTGCACAAATGCAAAGAAAATGTGGGACACTCTTGCAAACATCTATGGTGGTGACATAAATGTACTAAGGGCAAAAGCTGAGAGCCTAAGAGGTAAATTTGATGAAATGAAAATGAAAGAAGGTGAGACTATTGCTCAATATTGTGGTAGAATAAAAGAAGTTGTAAATGCTATTAGAGGAGCTAATGGAACCATTTAAGATGAAACTATTATAGGAAAAGTATTGAGAACTTTTCATCTTATTTATGCCATCAAAATTTCAGCAATTCAAGAATCTAGATGTAACCCTGGCAATGCTCTTACTTTGGAAAGTCTTGTTGGTAAGCTTACTACTTTTGAGCTTTTTAACTATGATAATTCCACTATTGCTAATGTTGAATCTACATTTAAGTCTCAAATGGTTCTAAGTAAGTCAAAGAAAGAAAAAGAAAGATGCACTAGTGAGAGTGAAAGTGAAAGTGACACATTTGATAAAGAACTTGAGGATCTTGAAGCTCTTATTGCCAGAAGATTGAAAAGGGGAATAGGAAAGTATAAAGGTAAACTCCCTATCATATGTTTCTCATGTAATAAAGTTGGTCATATAGCTGCAAGATGTCCTAATAGGGATGATAAGGATGAAGTAAGAGATAGCAAGCATAAAGACAAAAGAGAAGATAGAGGTTACCGAAGGTACAAGGACTACAAAGGAAAAGGTAAAAAATCCTGCTATATTGTTGAAGAAGAGACTGAAACTGATAGTGATGATTTTGAAATTGAAGTAGTCTATGTTGCAATGAAAGATGAGTTTGATGAGGATGAGAAAACTGCATTGATATCCTATGTGAACAAAAATGATAAGTGGATTATTGACAATGGTTGTTCACACCACATGACTAGTGACAAAAGTAAGTTTGATACCTTAGATCATTACAAAGGTAGAAGTGTTAAATTTGGTAATGATGCACCATGTCCTGATAGGGGTAAAGGATTGATTAAGCTGACTGATAAGATCACTTGTGAAAATGCTTATTGGGTTGAAGGTCTTAACTATAATCTGCTGAGTGTTGTACAGCTTAATAGCATTGGTTACTGAGTAGAATTTCATCATAGGAAGACCAATATATTTGATGCCACTGGTGAACTGATTGGAAGTGGAGAAAAGACAAGAGATAATTTGTTCTATCTAGACCTATCTGAAGAGACATGTATGATTGCACAACTTGATGATATATGGTTATGGCATAAGCAGCTATGTCATGTTAACTTTGATAATCTAGTAGAAATTAGTAAAAAGAAGAAAGTGAGAGGACTACCGAGATTGAAGAAACCTGAGAATGTAATGTGCAAACAATGTCAGTTGGGTAAGATGACAAAGTCTAGTTTCAAGAGCAATAATTTTACTTTTGAGAATGCTTTAGATTTGGTTCATACTGACCTTTGTGGCCCTATGGGTGTACAAAGCTATTGTGGTGTTAGATATTTTATTCTCTTTGTTGATGATTACACCAGAATGATGACTGTAGTGTTCTTAAAAGAAAAATTTGATGCTTTTCAAAATTTTAAGTGGTATTTGGCTAAGGTTGAAAAGGAGACAGGAAGGAACCTGAAGTGTCTAAGATCTGACCAAGGTGGAGAATTGATATCCAATGAGTTCAATCTATTTTGCAATGATAGAGGGATCAAGAGATAGATGTTTGCACCTAGAACACCTCCACAGAATGGTATAGTACAGAGAAGGAACAAATCTATCATGGATTGTGCAAGAACACTGATGATCGAGAAGAATGTTGCACAAAAGTATTGGAGAGAAGATGTAAGTACAACTATTTATACCCTTAATCGAGTACAGATGAAAAAAGGTACAAATATTACACCTTATGAGTTATGGCACAAGTATGCACCTAATGTAAAGTACTTTAGAATTTTTGGAAGCAAATGCTATATACTAAAGGACAATAGGAATGGAAAATTTGATGCTAAAAGTGATGAGGGCATATTCCTAGGCTATTCCACAAAAAGTAAAGCTTACAAGTGTTTGAACTCTAACACTAACAAAATTGTGGAAAGTGTAAATGTCAAAGTTGATGAGTATGCAGAGAAAAATGAAGCTGAAAGCAAGAGAGAACCAGAAGATTATAGATCTTTTGTATATATAGAAGAAGGAGAGGCAAGTGACAAACTTGCACCTGATGTAGAGTCTTGGGTAAGCAATGCCAAGCATCAAGAAAACAATGCCGAGTGACAAGAAGAACATGCCGAGTGATAGGAGAATGCTGCTGAGTATCAGGAAGAGGTTGTTGAGCATTTAGAAGTTGAATCTAACAATCTTGTTGGTGAACCTGAAGAGCAAGAAGAAAAGAGAGCAGAACCTATTTTGGCAGAATATGTAAGGAGACATCACAAGCCTGAACAAATCATTGGAGACAAAGAAATTGGAGTTCTGACCAGAAGCAAGTTAAGAGACCCTACATGTTTACTATGTGAATTCAAGCCTAAGACAACAAGGGAGACATTAGAAAATGAAGACTGGATCCAAGAAATGAATGAGGAGATAGACCAAATAGAGAAGAATGATACTTGGACACTGGTGTCAAGACTAGAAAACTAAAATCTCATTGGAACAAAATGGGTGTTCAGAAATAAGTTGAATGAGCATGGACAAATTATAAGAAACAAAGCAAGGCTAGTATGCAAAGGCTACGCACAAGAAGAAGGAATAGATTATGGGGAGACATTTTCCCCTGGAGCAAGATTGGAAGGAGTAAGAACCTTACTTGCATATGCTACCTATAAATATTTCAAGGTATACCAAATGGATGTCAAGTCTGCATTTTTAAATGGTATACTAGAAGAAGTGTACATTAAACAGCTAGAAGGATTTGTTGATCCAAACAAGAGACACATGGTTTACAAACTGAATAAGGCACTATATGGACTAAAGAAAGCCCCCAGAGCATGGTATGAGAGGCTACACAACTACCTGATACAGATTGGATTCTCAAGGACAAATGACACAAGCAATCTGTACATGAAAGATGAAGAAGGTAAAGGAATCTTGTTGGCTAAGATTTTTGTAGATGATATTATATTTGGTGGACAAGATGCCTCGTGTAAGAAATTTTCAAATGAAATGCAAATTGAATTTGAAATGAGTATGTTTGGGAAGATCAAATTCTTTGTTGGTTTACAAGTATATCAGATGGAGAAAGGTATTTTCATCACCCAGTCTAAATATGTTCATGAGATACTGAAAACCTTTGGTATGGAGGATTCAAGGCCAGTGAGTAATCCCATGGCTACTAGACAAAAAATTGTCTAAGAATGATGATGCTGCTGAAGTAAACCAGACTTTGTATAGATCCATGATTGGAAAACTGTAGTATGTTGTTCACAACAGACCAAATATTGCTCTAGCAGTTGGGATCATGGCAAGATTCTCTGCCAATCCTAAGGAAACCCACATGATGGTTGCCAAAAGAATAATGAGATATTTGAAAGGGACTGCTGATTATAGATTGTACTACAAGAAGCATGAAAGATTTGAACTGAGAGTGTATACTGATGCTGATTGGGCAAGAAATGTGGATGACAGAAAGAGTACTAGTGGTGGAGCTTTCTTTCTTGGATAGAGATTAGTTTCCTGGACAAGTAAGAAACAAAATTACATTTCCCAATCTATAGCTGAAGCTGAGTATGTGGCTGTAGCAGTGAACTGTTCAAACTTGGCATGGATAAAGCAATTGTTGGTAGGCATGAAAGAAGAGATCACTGAACTAGTTGTCATCTATTGTGACAACACAAGTGCTATCAACATATCTAAGAATCCAGTGATGCACACAAAGACCAAACACATCACCAACAAGTATCATTACTTGAGGGAATTGGTAAAAGATAAAGAGGTCAGAATGGAATATGTGAATACAAAGGAACAACTAGTAGACATATTCACTAAAGATTTACCTAAAGAAGCTCATGAATATCTGAGAGGACAATTAGGGGTTCTTTCCCTAATTGAGGCTGCCTAGTCAAGCTAGGAGCACTGTTGGAAACTGCAATTGAAATAATTGTTGTGTTGTCATTGATGTCAAACCTTAACTAGTAAGACTATTACTACTTAGGAAAGTACTATATTTATTTGATTGATGAGAAGGGGACATGCAAGAATGGTAACAATAGCACCTAAGGAAAGGTTGAGTTATCTTGATACTACAAAGTGTACTTGACTATGTTGACAATGATAAGACAATGTATTATTTATCTTAGTAAGATTGAAGACTAAATTGGTAGGCTTAACCAAGAAAAAATGAAGAAATCATGGTTAAGCCGAGTGATGTTAGTCTCGACCGAGTCAGTATATGCTGAGCAAAATTCTAGTGTCAACCGAACATCGGGGAATTGCTGAGAAAGACAGTATAAGCCGAGGAAACATTTTTTAGTAATGACCGAGATTTCTACATGAAGATCGAGTAGTTGATCACAGTATTGACTGAGCATCAACATTTTTATATTTGAAGAGAATTCAGATTTGGAGCCGACATTGTTAAATGCTTAGATTATGTAAAACATGTTGACTTTATTTATTGATTGTTTAAAACAATTGAATGCACTGAAAAATGTTTTATTGTAAATCTTTAAGAGATTTGAGAAGTTTCTAGAAAAGGAGCCAAAGAACATAAAGTGGGTAGATTCAATGAATCTGATCTAACCCTAAGATCTATGAATGAGATTGAGCAACAAAAGATGAGTTAACCTAATTGAGGAAAGTATTAAGGGAACCTAAGCATTAGATGTGTATGCATGGGTGAAAAGAGGATGTTGGAAGATCAGTAGATTTTATTGACTGTATAAGCAGAAAACGCTGAAGGAGAAGTGTAGTGGTTGCTTGAAGAAAGGTTCCGAGTAGATCAGAGATGGAAATGGCAAAGTTTCAAAGTTAGTAAACCAGCATTAGTGTATGGAATTGGATCTGATATAGTGAGTTGTATGTTTTTCAGATCAATACTATTGCTACTTTCTAACCATTGTAACAGTCAAAATCCTTTTAATAGAGGTTGACCTAACAGTCATATGTTAAATCCTTTGAACAAGGTTGCATTCTAATGGAGTGTATGTAAGTCCTATAACAAGGCTCACTTTTAACAGGGTGATTGAAATCCTTTAACTGGGTCACACCTAACAGTGTGTATTGTAATCTTTGACAAGGTTGGCTTTTAACCGAGCTCACTTTAGAAGAGTGAAAATAATAGTAGCATGTTACAAAGTGGTTTTTCCTAGATTGGGTTTCCACTATAAATCCTAGTTTCAATGCTTGTGTGAATGTTTTGGTTTGAACATTTCTGTGTTTTACAAGTTAGATACAACTAGGTAGTGGACTGCAATGTTATATGTTTGTATTATTGAATTAGTGATGACCGAGTTGGTTTTGGTTGTCAGATTTGATTTAAAGAAAAGTTTTTGAAGTTTTTTTTATACATCAGGACCTGAGAACAACTGATTCACCCCCCCTCTCTATTATTCTAAATCATATTAAAAATTGGTATAAGAGTCGTGTTGCTTATTATTAGTGTTTACAGAAATCAAGTTTAAAGGGATTTGAAGCAAATGATCAGGATGTATAAGAAGGAGGTACCGAAGCTGAATAAGGAAAACTTCCTTGCATGGCAAAGCTTGATGAAGCTGCATCTGGCCTGTATTGGTGATTCTACAAAGTACTACATTGAGAATGACTATGTCTCACCTGTCGCACCTTTGACTGCCGAGGAAATGAGAGCTAAGCAAGAACATAATCAGGAAATGCTAGAAATTGCATCTACCCTAAGCTATCCAGAATTTGAGGACATTAAGGATTGCACAAGTGCTAAGGAGATGTCGGACACTCTTGCAAGGATTTATGGTGGTGACTTAAATGTATTGAAAGCTAAGGCTGAGAGCCTCAGAGGTAAGTTTGATGAAATGAGAATGCAAGAAGGTGAAAACATTGCACAATATTATGGTAGAATAAAAGAAGTTGTGAATGCTATTAGAGGAGAAAATGGGATTATTGATGATGAAACTATAATTGGAAAAGTACTAAGAACTCTGCCTCCTATATATGCTATTAAGATCTCAGCTATTTAGGAATCTAGATGTAACTCTACAAATGTGCTTACTTTGGAAAGTTTGGTTGGCAAGCTGACTGCTTTTGAACTCTCTAACTATGATAACTTCACTGTTGGTAGTATTGGTAATGTTGAATCTTCTTTTAAGTCACAATTAGTTCTGAACAAGCCAAAGAAAGAAAAAGAAAGATGCATCAGTGAAAGTGAAAGTGAATGTGACAGTGACACTTATGATGAAGAACTTGAAAATCTAGAAGCTCTTATGGCTAGAAGACTGAGAAGAGGAAAAGGAAAGTATAAAGGTAAACTCCCTATTATATGTTTTGCATGTAATAAAGTTGGTCATATAGCTGCTAGATGTCTTGACAGGAAGGATAAAGATGAAGAAAGAAAAAGAAAACACAAAGACATAAGAGATGATAGATGCTACCAAAGGAACAAAGACTACAAAGGAAAAGGTAAGAAATCTTGTTACATTGTTGAAGAAGAAACTGACACTGATAGTGATGACTTTGAAACTGAGTTAGTCTATGTTGCAATGAAAGATGAATCTTATGAGGATGAGAAAACTGCATTGATTTCCTATGTGAACAAGAATGACAAATGGATTATTGATAGTGGTTGTTCACATTACATGACTGGTGACAAGAGTAAGTTTGAGACCTTACATCATTATAGAGGTAAAAGTGTAACATTTGGTAATGATGCACCATGTCCTATTAGAGGAAAAGGTTTGATTAAACTGATTAATAAGATCTCATGTGAAAATGCATATTGGGTTGAAGGTCTTAACTACAATCTGCTAAGTGTTGCTCATCTCAATAGTACCAGTTACCAAGTGGAATTTCATCACAAGAAAGCTAAAATATTTGATGCTATTGGTGAATTGATTGGAAGTGGAGAACAGACTAGAGGTAATTTGTTCTATCTTGACCTATCTGAAGAAACATGTATGGTTGCGCAACTTGATGACATTTGGTTATGGCATAAGAGGCTATGTCATGTTAACTTTGATAATCTGGTAGAAATAAGTAAAAAGAAGAAAGTAAGAGGTCTACCTAGATTGAAGAAACCTCAGAATGTGATGTGCAAGGAATGTCAGTTAGGAAAAATGACAAAGTCAATTTTCAAGAGCAAATCCTTTACTTCTAAAAACATTTCAGATTTGGTTCATACTGACCTTTATGGACCTATGGGTGTACAAAGTTACTGTGGTGCTAGATATTTTATTTTGCTTGTTGATGATCATACCAAAATGATGCATGTAATGTTTATGAAAGAAAAATCTGACGTTTTTCAATTCTTTAAGTGGTATTTGGCTATGGTTGAGAAGGAGATAGGTAGGAACCTGAAATGTCTTAGATCTGACCGAGGTGGACAATTTACATCAAATAAATTCAATCTATTTTGTAATGAAAGAGGAATCAAAAGATAGATGTCTGCACCTAGGACACCTCCATAGAATGGTATAGCAAAGAGAAGAAACAAATCTATCTTGGATTGTGCAAGGACATTATTGATTGAAAAGAATGTGGCACAGAAATACTGGAAAGAAGCTATAAGCACTGTTGTCTACACTCTTAAATGGGTACAGATCAAGAAAGGTACAAATCTGACACCCTATGAATTATGGCATTGGCATGCACCGAGTGTTAAATACTTTAGAATCTTTGGAAGAAAGTGCTACATATTAAAAGACAATAGGAATGGAAATTTTGATGCTAAAAGTGATGAAGGCATATGCTCAGGGTATTCCACAAAAAGTAAAGCTTATGGGTAAGTGCACAAAGATGGGGGACCAAAAAGGGGGTATAAGATGCCACTTTTTTCCTGAAATCAGCAAATTCTGAACTTCAACAACAAATTGAAGATAGTTAGACTCAAAATTTTAAGATGCAACAAAAACAAGAGTTGTAATACTCTAAATCTAGTTCCTAAACTACTAACTTATTTTGAAAATAGTGCAGATTAAGGCCCTCAAAAAGGGGGAGCACAAAAAGTGGTCCTATTTTTTGTGAAAAAACATAACATAGCGTCTGGTGTGCTCCCCCTAAAATGTTAACTTTTTTTTTGAATTTTTTTAATTGCTCTGACGAGAAGTTATCTAACACCACGTAGTTTATCCCAAAATTTTTTGGTAATTTTTTGATGAATGTATAATTTTTTATGAATTTATGAAGTGCACACATCCTAAAAACATGAAATTTCTGTGTGCTCCCCCTAGAAATCATTTAAAACTAATCAAAAATCAAAATTTTTTTTTTAAAGTGTGTAGAATGGAGTCTAGTTTCTAAAAATGTAACTTGTTGCAAAATTTGATGAACGAGCCAAAATCTATGCCCAAAATACTAAACGTTTGTTTTTTACAAAAAACAGACATACACACAAAAGAAATTAGAGTTGAAAAACTTAACATAATCAGAATTCAAAATAAATTATATGCTTAGATAGCTAACAGAGAGATCTACAATATCATGTTGTTTGATTTTTACGTTCTTGAACTACGAGTAAACCTGACGAGGAGCACACAAAAAAACATGTTATTTTTTTGTATGTTTGCTGGAAAACACGTCTCAGGCCTGTTTGAATCATCCAAGCCTTTGGGTTGGATTTCCAAGGCAAATCCAAGCCTTAGGATTGGTAAATTCCAATGCCTTGAAAAGTTCATGCGCCCTATAGGGCGCACGCACTATAGCGTGAGCGCGCTATTGAAAACTATGGCTTTCATAGTGCATGCGCGCTATGAAAGTCATAGTTTTCAATAGCGCGCGCGCCCTATAGTGCGTGCGCGCTATATTGAATTGAGAGGAAAAGAGAGAGATAGAGAGCACTCTCTCTTCCTCTCTCTCTTTCCAAAATAGAGATTCTCTAAAATTTGTATACAAAGGCATCCTACAAGAAGGATGAAATGTTTCCTAAAGAATATCCACAATTCATATACAAAAGCATCATACAATAAAAATGACAAAAAATAATAGCTAAAAGGTAAAATTTACCATTAACGTTGATAGCACCAAGGTCATATCCACTGTCAAATCTTGGCCTATGATGTGAAAAATAAGCAAAGCAAGTGAAATGAAAGGGAAGGGATAGATCAAATAGCGAAGGTGCATCAAATCGGATCCAAATTTCAACCCTTTTATGGATTTACAGGTTTAATTGCGAGCCCATGGAATTGGCTAAGAGAAAAATGTGATTGTATATCAACTGATTACAAAATGTGCAGTTGACGAGAAAATATTGCAATGATGAAGAAGAAAATTGGCTATGGAAAATCTAGTTATGAATTTTCTTAAGAATGAAACTATTAAGGAATTGCATGATATATCACTCAATGGTGCAAGGAATATTCTTGATGAACATGGGATTGCAGTTACATCTATTCAATATACCGAAGAAGATATAGAAAATCTTCTTAATAGAAAGATTAATGTGAGAGAAAGGGACATTTTAAAATCTAATGGTGATTTTTGGTGCCATCGAAGGTATGCCAATTACTTAGGACGAAGAGTAAAAGCCCACAATTAATGGAAAAGAGTGGGAAGAGCTTCTTGGACCCATGTCATGATAGAAGTTATAGATAAGGAAGAAGAGCTAGGAAGGGGAAAGTGGCAAAAGAAAGAAGTAAGATATGCATGTGAGCCTATGTTAGATGATGATGATAACATGAGTACTCACCATTTGCTAGTAGCTCAAGTAGTGACAGAAGCTCTTCAGTGCACATGTACACTAGAACACAAAAATTTCAGATAGAGAAGTAACAAGTGCTGTGGAATTATCATAGAGCAATGTGAAATGAAGCCTCAAATTGGTTCATTAGCAAGAAAATAATTTGGCCATGCACTTCATTCTAGCACCACAAATATTTCTATTAGAAATGCCTATTCATCAATGGTCTTACATTTACGGGACTTGGGAAACCTAGTTACTCATGTTGGGCAATATCCCTCAAATTATGTAAGTTCATTGGCACCTTTGGAAAGGTAGTCTCACTCCTCATTTTATAACAAAGGGTAGTCATCTATGGTCCAAGGTTATAATTCAACTGACAAACAGAGAGCTTCTCAAGGTACTGATCTCTTTCGTAGAGAAGTTCCCAATTCATCTCAAGGTTCTCATTTAGGTGAGAAACTCCTCGAAGGTCCTCAAATAGACCCATTCAATATCCCAAATTGGTAAAAGGGTAGATGCAATTTTGGAAAGAGTGGGAAGAGCTTCTTGGACCCATGATAGAAGTTACAGATAAGGAGGAAGAGCTAGGAAGGGGAAAGCGGCAAAGGAAAAAAGTAAGATATGCGTGTGAGCCTATGTGAGATGATCATCATGAGTACTCACCATTTGCTAGTAGCTCAAGTAGTGACAGAAGCTCTTCAGTGGACATGTACACTGACAAAAAAATTTTAGATAGAGAAGTAACAAGTGTTGATGAATTATCCATAGAGCAATGTGAAATGAAGCCTTGAAAATTGGTTCATTAGTAGGCAAAGAATTTGTTCATGCACTTCAATCTAGCACCACAAATATTTCTATTCGAAATGTCTATTCATCAATGGCCTTACATTTACGGGACTTGGGAAACCCGGTTACTCATGTTGGGCAATATCCATCAAATTATGTAAGTTCATTGGCACCTTTGGAAAGGTAGTCTCACTGGACTCATTTTACAACAAAGGGCAGCCATCTATGGTCCAAGGTTTTAATTCAATTGACAAGTGGAGAGATTATCAAGGTACTAATTTCTTTCATAGAGAAGTTCCTGATTCATCTCAAGGTTCTCATTTAGGCAACCAACTCCTTGGAGGTCCTCAAATAGACCCATTCAATTTTTGAAATTGGTAAAAGGGTAGATACAATTTTTGAAAGAGTATCCCAATTGAAGAGAAATGGAAATTCTAGTGAGCATAAAGTTATTGCAGATCCAATAGGTGTATCTCCTCTACTGAAAAATATAATTTCTTCTAGAGACTTGAGTTTAAATGGAGACTGTTTGATGCCAAACATGCCCCAGTCGAGCAGATGAACCAGATGTTGCTTGAGTAAAGAAGATAATGGTTTATTAAAGCATCTGCATTATCCCACTTGCTATCAATTCTCTCTCTCTCTCTCTCTCTCTCTCTCTCTCTAGATTGTCAAGGATTTCTAAAATTACAACTGCAAGTAAGAAAATATTGCATATTGCACGCTTCTATAAGCATGTGAAATATATAATCTATTCAAACTAATTTTTTTGTCTAAAACTGACACAAATCTCCATGGATATTATCATGCTTAACATGATTTTCCAATGTTGTAGATATGCCATTGCCCTACTCTTTTGAGCATTGCAGGGCCTCTAGAATTGGTTTGGTCTGTCTTGGTTGTCTGTTGCCATTAGGTATCATAACATACATAGCTCTTAAATGTTGGGTTAGATATACATTTGGGTACATTTAGATATAAATTGGGTACATTTGGTCTTTCTTGGTTGTCTGTTGCCATTAGGTATCATAACATATATGAGTGTATTTTATCCTCAGGCAGTCACTCATCATCCCACCATTAGTCTACGTAGGATGCATCCATCCTTATGTCAAACATGTCAAATCTAATCTTTTTCTTCAATCATCTAATTTTGGCAAAAGATATTTGTTACATTCATGTTGACATTAGTTCTTTTGGATTTTTTTATATCTTTCTTGGAGTTCTCTTGTTTAGTCTCCTCAAGGTTACCATGATCCTTTATATCATGGTGTGTCGTGAATGATGAAACTTGGGACTTGTTTATGGTTTTATTTTCTTTTGTGTGTGGTCTAAATTTGTTCCTTGCACTTCCACATGTGATTCCAATAGTCACATGGTGCACTAGGTCATATCTCTTTCTTGTGTTCTTCCAACATCATTTGCACCAAAGTCCTTTATGGATCTTGTGTGATGCCAGTCTAACAGTTTCTATTTGTCGTGTCATGTCCTATGCACTATTTATGCCACAACCTTGGCTCTTCATACCTTGGCTATTCACTGATGTTGCTAAATCAAAATAAGTTCTCACTACATGACAAGCCATTTGCAAGGGTACTCAAGATCCATGATCATTTTTCATCACCATTTCGCTTGCATTTTTATTCACCCATAATTCATCCTAACCTAGTTGCTTTTCCTAATTAAGCCTTTTACCCCCATCCTTGATTATGTCTTGGGGAGGTAAACTATCAGAGCATTTTCATTCTTATCTAGTCTATCTGCACAGTTATCTAATTTGCATATATGTTATATTATGACATTCTCAAGTTTTAATTGTGAGTGAACAATTGATTAACCCCACCACTCTTAGTTGTATTTACCTCCTTTTGGGCCTAACATCTTTGTCACATGATCCCCTATGGATGAGGTTCCCTCTCCTTGTACCTTCATGGATGCTCTAGTCCTCCATATTGGTCCATGTACTAGATGGTGGTTGTGGTACCAATGTTGTCTTTGTCCTTGTCCTAGTACTTGTGGTTGTGCTTGTGCACCCTGATCAATGTCCATCATGGTAACACATCCCTACCCACTATCTCTTCCATATATCTAGGTTACCTATACCCATGGTCTTCCTCCATCTCCCCCTCTATCTTACCTAGCTACTCTTTTCTTGAACACCCTTTGGTAAAGTGTTTCTACCTGTCTTTGTACCCCCTCATAGGTGATGCTTCCTTTCTCTTCCTCCATAGTGCCACTACCACTGCTCTCCTCAAGCACTGAGCCAAATGGTATGCATCAACCTGGTGTCCTTGTATGTGCACCTCCCTCTTACACATCCATAGGGTAGGAATCCCTATCCTACACATATCTCTTGGTATCATCCTAACCCACCATATTGTATATGCTATAGTCACCCCTAGTTTTGTTGGCCTAACACATAGATCCTAGTCAGATGACCTTATCTCAATCCACTCCCTCACGATCCCTCTCCAATCTAGAGTCCATCCAAACTATCCAACCATCTCCCATATCCAACCAAGGCTCAAACATACACATATTTATTGGTCTCTCAGTGCTACTGCTAGTGCCCGTGGCAAAATAAGTACTACTTGTAAGGACTACATTCATTCTCCTTCCCCTTGTCTATCTCCCTTTCCCCTTCTCTCTCTCTCTCTCAGCTTCTCCCTCTCTCCTTCTCTCCCTCTCCCTTTTTTATCACCTTCTCCCTCTCTCCCTTTTTCTTGTTTTATATAGCGCGTACGCGCTATGAAAAAGTAAAGACTATCACTCTAGTCTTTAGTTTTACATAGCGCGTGCGCGCTATGAAAAACTAAAGACTATCACTCTAGTCTTAGTTTTACATAGCGCGTGCGCGCTATGAAAAAGTAAAGACGAGAGACTTTTAGTTTTGCATAGCGCGCTCGCGCTATGCAAAACTAAAAACAATGGTTAAATTGGCCATGAAACTCGTGATTGAGGCCCACTTTTGCTGTTTTTGTTTGATTTCTACATCTTAGCCGACAAGTTTTCTTCTTTTCATGGTGCTAAGTGACAAAAAAACATATTTTGTCAATTTGCACTATTTTATTGTTTAAAAATCAACATCAAATTGCGAAGGTCAATCATTATCAGCGAAATTTATTGATTGAGGTAAGTTTTTTAGTTTTTTACATGTCAAATGTGAATAAAGAGTGTTTTGGTTTATAATTGGTATGATATATACTTGTTCAATGCATAATTTGATATAATTATAATAAATTTATATTATAATTTGTCATATTGTAAGAGGTTTAAATTAGAATTTGACTTATTGTTTTACATTTATATCATATTTTTAAAATTGTAATCAATTCATATGTGGAAATCATCATCATGCCAAGGAAATGAGCAAAGAATTTAACATTGGAAGAGCATGAAAGAGACAAAGAGAAGAAAAGGGAAAGAATGAGACAACTTCGTGAACACAAAAAATTAGAAACCATACAAGAAGATTTGTCTTTGGATGAGGAACATGAAACATCAATACAATGTAAAAGAGAATTGGAATTGGAAACAAAAAGACAACGAATGAGAAACTTGCGTGCAACAAGACAATTGAATTATGAAAATGTGAGGACATCATCTATGAGTTCCCAAGTTGAAGAGAAATCGTCATCCAATGTTGGAGGCACACCAATGTATCATGTTGAAGGCACACCATTGTCTACTTCCGAAGGTGGAGGGACACCAATGTATCATGTTGAAGGCAAACCATCGTCTACTTCCGAAGGTGGAGTCACACCAATGTGTCATGTTGAAGGCACACCCTTATATCATGTTGAAGGCACACCATTATCTACATCTGAAGGTGTAGCAATCACATCGTCTCATGTTGATGACACTCAAGATGGTACGCAATTCACACATAATGTTTCTGATGCTCCTAGAATTATTTATAGAAAGCCAAAATATTTGATTGATATTGATACTAACATTTTGCAAGCAATGCCTGACAAGATTCCCAAGCGTACTTGTCAAAGAAATGCTAATCGTATTTGGAGATCATTTTTTGAGAATTTAAACATGACAGGAAGATGTCAACTATTTGTTGAAATGATGAGAAATCTTAAATTTAGGCCCATCATGAAGATTCTTGGGCTAAGAACAATGGATGAGTCTAGCGAAAAATCTATTGTAAAGAATCTAATGACTGCATATGAGAGTGTGGGTTCTACATCACGCACGAAAGATAGTAATGTCACACATCGTGTACTTACATCAACAATAGTAAGCAATCAAATGAAGAAATCTTGACTCATTAGAGAGACAAGCAAAACATTGAAAATAAGTAGAAAGTCTCTAATGAGAGCCTTGAGAAGGCGTAAAAGAGTGGAAGATCCAAATAGCAATGAGTTATGGGCATTTTCTGGTAGACTACCGCAAAAAGATAAAGCAATTGTTGAAGCTTTGAAATCCTTGATTGAATAATTTTGGAAGAATAATACACGGGTATCTCCTAATCAAAGAGATGTTGTAAGAAGGAGGATTGGTAGTCGAATTCGTGTTCCACATCCAAAACATTTTTTGGATTCAACTCAGACACAATTCTTTTCAAAATTTATGCTTTCGTATCCTCAAATTAAAATTAGTCAAAGATATTTTGAAATGTGTAAACCTTTTTATGTCAAGATAAATCACACACGCACAACTTGTTGTTGTAGGGTACATATTGAATTTTCTAACCATTTTGAAGTTTATAGGAATATATGTGTAGCTTTGCACTCTAACAATGTTTTGCAGGATTGTAACATAAATGTCCCACCTAGATCTTCAAGGGAATTAATATCTACCATTTTATGTGAAAGAGTGGATGGTCAACAATTTTACAAGCTCTCATGCTTGAATGGTACATGCATAGATTGCAGAGGTTTGCAACGTTTGCCAATTTGTCAACATATGGAGAGTACGCATGCAATCGGTAATGAAATAGTGGAATTTGGAAAATATAAGACCATGACATACAATCTAAAAGATGGAAAAGAGGCTAAAAGATGTGATTTAGTAATTGAAAAAATTCCAGTGTATCAGTTCATGGACATTTTTTGTAAAAAAGTTATTTATGAGTATGCAAGGCATACACATAGAGCACGATGGTTAGATATGCAATTCAAGTTGTGCAAGGACACATTCCCACTTGAAACCATTGTTTTAGTTGTGGACTTTGTAGAGAACTACACACTACAACCACAGAATGAGGTGCAAGCAAAGTATTACAGCTCTCAACAGGTTGCTATATTTGTTCATATAGCATTCATGCATGCACCAGACAGTACAAAGCAGAACAGGAAGATATTGAGGGAGTATCATTTTTATATCAGCGATGATCGCTCACATTCTACAGAGTTTGTACATGGTTGCTTTCAACTATTTTATGGTCATTTGGCAAATAGGGGCATAAAATATCATCGACATATCATTTGGTCAGATAATTGTGCATCCCAATTCAAGAATTCACGGATGTTTTATTGGTTGTGCAGGATGCATAAGATTACTGGAATTCAATATATGTGGAATTTCACAGAGGCCGGTCATGGAAAGGGAGAGCATGATGGCACAGGTGCATGTATTAAAAGAGCTTTAGCACGTGAAGAATTAAAGTACACAAAGAAAGCAACATTGTCAGATGCGAGATGTATTGTCCAATGGTGTAATGCTACAATGGGTCCAGGTAATGAAGGTGAGTCTATGGTTCATAGATTTTTTTGGTTTATGGATGAAACTAACATTGCACCATATGAGGATTGTTGTACATTGACAGGATCAAGTGAGCTACACTCTTTTAGAAGTTGTAATGTAGGTTCATGGAGTATCCACACACGACATATGGCATGCTTTTGTTCATCATGTGTAGATGAAGATTGGGATGGGTGTGAGTCAAAGGAATGGGTTGATGAATGGTATACACATAGTTTGAGTCCACTTGCCTCCTATCATCCCCATAAATCACTACAACCGACAAAAATAGAATCATCCATTGACTTTGATCGCTTATCTGATCTAGTACAACTAGGTCGGTATTTTCCACATACAAATAATCTCAAATTTAGTACTTTATCATAAATATTTAGTAAACTAATGTCCTCATTATGTTTATATCATTACAGGCCATGTTTTTGCTGTTATTGCACCTGAAGACAATGAAGAAGGGACAGATTATTATTTGTGTCATTGTGTAGAGGCAAAAAAGAAACTGGATCACTCAGTTATCGATGGTGAAGAATTGGAATACCCTATAGGAGCAGTGGTTGTAACTGGTACATGGCTTAGACGGTATGCTATGAAGAACCCTAGGTTGTGGTTGTTTAAGGATTAGGAGACACACAGAAAGATTCTTCATTATTCAAACCTCGTCGTTGCATCAAATGTCCACTTAATCAGATATGGGGGAAGATTGCAAAATAAAACTCTTTGGAAGGTTCTTGAGTCAGACCACGAGGCAATACTTGAGACAATCAAGGGTAGGGCAGACCCAATTGGTACATTGGACTAAATGGAGATACAAAATATCGTAACATGTCAAATTTATATAGCATTGTAAATTGGGTGGATTGTAAATTGCTCATGCATTACCCCGTATGTATAACGAGAAGTTTGTAGCATTTAATGACCATCCTTTACTTCATTCTCTCCTTTCATACCATCTTGATGCAGAGCTCTCCACTATCACCTTAAATATGCTAACTCAACTTGAGGATTCAACAAGTAACTTGGAATCAACTCAAGGAATTAGTCCTATTCAAAGATCAAATGGAGTTCTCTGACTTTTTGACTAGGCCAAGTATGGTGCAGGGCACCTTCCACTAGTAGAAATTTGTGTTGCTTTGTTAGTGTTTGTAATAAATAGGATGGATATGTATAGATCATCCTAATTTTGGTTTGGAATCCTAATGTGTGATCAAGGATCTTTTGGCAAAGTTATAAGCCTAAGATAACTTAGGTCACAGGGTTCACCTAGATAGTGACAAATTGCTACATTAGATTTGTGAGGTTTTAAAGGTTAATTGGCCTAGGAAATTGGCATGCAAGTCTAGTTTGCTATGGTATGGTTGTAAAAGGAACAAACCAAGAGTTTTTCCAGAGTCCTTAGGTCATATGAGGACCATCTACATGCTTGGGAGTGGTCAGGAAGTCCACTGGTGAAGAGTTCTAACTAAAGGCCAGGTTTAGGCGTAGGAAATTAGCGTGTAGGTCTAGTTTGCTATGGTATGGTTGTAAAGGGAACAAATCAAGAGTTTTTTCAGAGTCCTTAGGTCATATGAGGACCATCTACATGCTTTGGAGTGGTCAGGAAGTCCACTGGTGAAGATTTCTAACTAAAGGCTAGGTTTAGGCCTAGGAAATTGGTGTGCAGGTCTAGTTTGATATGGTATGGTTGTAAAAGTAACAAACCAAGAGTTTTTTCAGAGTTCTTAGGTCATATGAGGACCATTTACATGTTTGGAAGTGGTCAGAAAATCTACTGGTGAAGAGTTCTAACTAAACGCTAGGTTTAGGCCTAGGAAATTGGCGTGCAGGTCTAGTTTGCTATGGGATGATTGTAAAGGGAACAAACCAAGAGTTTTTTTAGAGTCCTTAGGTCATATGAGGACCATCTGGATACTTGGGAGTGGTCAGGAAGTCCGCTGGTGAAGAGTTCTAACTAAAGGCTAGGTTTAGGCCTGGGAAATTGGCGTGCAGGTCTAGTTTGCTATGGTATGGTTGTAAAGGGAATAAACCAAGAGTTGTTTCAGAGTCCTTAGGTCATATAAGGACCATCTATATGCTTGGGAGTGGTCAGCAAGTCCACTGGTGAATATTTCTAACTAAAGGCTAGGTTTAGGCCTAGGAAATTAGCGTGCAGGTCTAGTTTGATATGGTATGGTTGTAAAAGTAAAAAACTAAGAGTGTTTTCAGAGTTATTAGGTCATATGAGGACCATCTACATGCTTTGGAGTGGTCAGGAAGTCCATTGGTGAAGAGTTTCAGCAATAAGTCACTTTTAGGCCTAGTTTCCCTAAAGCCAAAAAGACATTGAACTTTGATTAAGTGTCTAACTTTGCAAAGGGAGTTTATTGGGATAGAAACTCACTTAATTGACTATGTTACACCATCCTAAGAGATTGGGAATACCCATAAGTCATTACAGGTGATTGGTGAATTGTGGGAGTCAAGTGAAGGGCACACTACTTTTCGGCTGTCACCTCTGCATTAAATTAGGTCTGTGTCCAAGGTGAGTGTTAGGTTGTGCTGGAGTGGAGCTGGAAAACAAGGCTTTGGGATGTCAAATAACTTTGAAATGGGTGTCTAAAAATATCCTGATTGTGTCAAGATACCAAGTTGTCAATAAGTTAGAGTGAAAAATCGAGGTTGAGAAGGCTACAAGGAAAAGTGTGTGCAGGTCTAGTTCACTATAGTACGGTCTTAATGGGAATGAACCAGTTGTTATTTCAGAGGCCTTAGGTCAAATGAAGACTATTTACATGCTTGGGATTGGTCAAGAAGTCCACTGGTGAAGAGTTTCAGCAATAAGTCACTTTTAGGCCTAGTTTCCCTAAAGCTAAAAAGACATTGAACTTTGATTAAGTGTCTAACTTTGCGAAGGGAGTTTATTGGGATAGAAACTCACTTAATTGATTATGTTACACCATCCTAAGAGATTGGGAATACCCTTAAGTCATTACAGGTGATTGGTGAATTATGGGAGTCAAGTGAAGGGCACACTACTTTTCGGCTGTCACCTCTACATTAAATTAGGTATGTGTCCAAGGTGAGTGTTAGGTTGTGCTGTAGTGGAGTTAGAAAAAAAGGCTTTGGGATGTTAAATAACTTCCAAATGGGTGTCTAAAAATATCCTGATTGTGTCAAGATACCAAGTTGTGAATAAGTTATAGTGGAAAATCGAGGTTGAGAAGGCGATAAGGAAAAGTGCATGCAGGTCTAGTTCACTATGTTACGGTTTTGATGGCAATGAACCAGTTGTTATTTCAGAGGCCTTAGGTCAAATGAGGACCATTTACATGCTTGGGATTGGCAAGGAAGTCCACTGGTGAAGAGTTTCAGCAATAAGTCACTTTTAGGCCTAGTTTCCCTAAAGCCAAAAAGACATTGAACTTTGATTAAGTGTCTAACTTTGGGAAGGGAGTTTATTGGGATAGAAACTCACTTAATTGATTGTGTTATACCATCTTAAGAGATTGGGAATACCCTTAATTCATTACAGGTGATTGGTGAATTGTGGGAGTCAAGTGAAGGGCACACTACTTTTCGGCTGTCACCTCTGCATTAAATTAGGTCTGTCTCCAAGGTGAGTGTTAGGTGGTGTTGGAGTGGAGTTGGAAAACAAAGCTTTGGGATCTTAAATAAATTCTAAATGGGTGTCTAAAAATATCTTGATTGTGTCAAGATACCAAGTTGTGAAGAAGTTAGAGTGGAAAATTGAAGTTGAGAAGGCTACAAGAAAATTAGCGTGCAGGTCTAGTTTGCTATGGTATGGTTGTAAAGGGAACAAACTAAGAGTTGTTTCAGAGTCCTTAGGTCATATGAGGATCATCTACATGCTTGGGAGTGGTCAAGAAGTCCACTGGTGAAGAGTTCTATTTAAAAGCTAGGTTTAAGCATAGGAAATTAGCGTGCAGGTCTAGTTTGCTATGGTATGGTTGTAAAAGGAACAAACCAATAGTTGTTTCAGAGTCCTTAGGTCATATGAGGACCATCTACATGCTTGGAAGTGGTCAGGAAGTCCACTAGTGAATATTTCTAACTAAAGGCTAGGTTTAGGCCTAGGAAATTGGCGTGCAGGTCTAGTTTTCTATGGTATGGTTGTAAAGGGAAAAAACAAGAGTTTTTTCAAAGTCCTTAAGTCATATGAGGACCATCTACATGCTTGGGAGTGGTCAGGAATTCCACTGGTGAAGAGTTCTAACTAAAGGCTAGGTTGAGGCTTAGGAAATTGGCGTGTAGGTCTAGTTTGCTATGGGATGATTGTAAAGGGAACAAACCAAGAGTTTTTTTAGAGTCCTTAGGTCAAATGAGGACCATTTGGATGCTTGGGAGTGGTCAGGAAGTCCACTGGTGAAGAGTTCTAACTAAAGGCCAGGTTTAGGCCTAGGAAATTGGTATGCAGGTCTAGTTTGCGATGGGATGATTCTAAAAGAAACAAACCAAGAGTTGTTTCAGAGTCCTTAGGTCATATGAGGACCATCTACATATTTGGAAGTGGTCAGAAAATCCACTGGTGAAGAGTTCTAACTAAACGCTAGGTTTAGGCCTAGGAAATTAGCATGCAGGTCTAGTTTGCTATGGGATGATTGTAAAGGGAATGAACCAAGAGTTGTTTCAGAGTCCTTAGGTCATATGAGGACCATCTGGATGCTTGAGAGTGGTCAGGAAGTCTGCTGGTGAAGAGTTCTAACTAAAGGCCAGGTTTAGGCGTAGGAAATTGGCGTGCAGTTCTAGTTTGCTATGGTATGGTTGTAAAGGGAACAAACCAAGACTTGTTTTAGACTCCTTAGGTCATATGAGGACCATCTACATGCTTGGGAGTGTTTAGGAAGTCTACTAGTGAAGATTTCTAACTAAAGGCTAGGTTTAGGCCTAGGAAATTAGCGTACAGGTCTAGTTTGCTATGTTATGGTTGTAAAAGGAACAAAATAAGAGTTGTTTCAGAGTCCTTAGGTCATATGAGGACCATCTACATGCTTCAGAGTGGTCAGGAAGTCCACTGGTAAAGAGTTCTAACTAAAGGCTAGGTTTAGGCCTAGTGTCCCTAAAGCCAAAACGGTATTGAAGTTTGATTGTTTTGGGTTTGGAACAGAATTGTGGTTGATATAATAACATCATAACATCATTTTTCATCTATATTGAATGATTATATAATCTTTTTTGCTTCAAATTTGAAAAGTTGTTGTAGGTGGTCATTTTGGTGCATTGAAATAACTCTATTTTGGTCTTTTTGATGATATAATGGGTCATTCAATGAATTTAAATTAATGGTTTTCATTGAATGGACCCTATGTAACATATGTATGATGTTACTAACCATTTGGATGCAGGATAAGTTGTTTTAGTGGGTGTACACCATGACGAAGAGTGGGAAAATGATACAAAATTGATGCCACAAGTGTAGCAGCAAAGGATCCGCCTTAACAAGGGTATAATTTTATTTGAAACAGCAGAATTATATGTCAAATGAAAGGTGAATCCACAAGGAGGAGTTCTAGAAATGAGTTTTGAGTTGTTTTTAATAAGGCCCTAGTTTTGAAGGCCTAGAGGGAGCAATTTGGGGCTTTTGGGTATAGAAAGCCTATAGGATCCAATTGACTTCAAATTTCTCTAATTGGGACCATATTAGCACTCTGTGAAAAGTGGAAAGGTTGGGTGTTAAGTTTTTAATAGGGTTCCTTTGTAAAAGTGACCTATTACGTCTAGGAAGGAAAGTGGAGCAGCAGTTTTTGGGGGTTGTGTTCCAAATTAACCCTACCTAATTCTGAGATATGTTTTGTAAAACCATAAAAGGTATCTGAATATGTAATTTATTTTGGAAGTGTTTTGGGAAAACTAAGAGTTATTTGGGAAAAACTCGCTGGTTAAGACTACAAGGATAGAGAGCCTAGAGTGTGGATTGAGGGTAAGATCTTGGAGTAGGACTTCAAGAACCACTTGAACATTGTTAGATTCATATTTTAAGCCATATTGAATCCCTATAATAGTAAGGTAGTTGGGAGAAGTCAGATTGATAGGTTAGTGGCATATTGGCACTTGGGGCCACTTGGGTAAGGAACACCTTTGAGGAAACCAAGAAAACTTTATTTATAAAATAACCCCAATCTAACCTACCTATTTGCATCAAATTTTCAACCAAGCTATAAACAAATTGTTGAAGCATTAGTATCTAGATTTGTTAGAATTTCTTTTAAAAATTATCATTGCAAGAACAAGAGCCACTTAGGCTTCTTACATATTATATTTATACATTTATGCATTCATTTCATTACTTTTGTTATTATTACAGTTAAGGAATTGACTTTTATTGAGGACAGTGACTGGCATTTGTAGCACAGTTAGCAAGTTAAACATACAAGCATAACTATAAGGCATGGGAAATTTACAAAGCAAAGACATGAACATAAACATAATTTAGTATACATCAATACACCAAACACATGAATTGCATACCTAAAACATAAAAAATATATATTCGTAGGGCATGAAGTCAAATACATATGTCCAATAATGTCATACATTGAATATATTTAGTAAAACTGGCTTCCTCAAAGCCAAATGGATGTACAACGTATCACTGATACAATATACAAAAAATATGTCCACTAATGCCATATAGGCATACAATCCATATCCCTAATCTAGTCCTTTCCCGCTAGGGGAAGAAAACAAATCCCGAGCTGTCTTCAATCGTCGCATCGATGGAGATGCAGTGGATGTCGTAGTCTTCTGAGTGCGCTCACTCGTCCTCCTATCTAGACTCTTCTATAGCTCGACCTGATAAAAAATAAAATTAGATAGAGATAATTAATATACATCAAAATTGAATTATACAATGACATAAAATTGAATATTGGCTTACCGCTAGCAAATAGTCACTATGTTCATCCACTGAAGGTGCATGCTAGCGATCTGGAGTCATAAGTCCCTACAACAATGATCAAAATAATAATTAAAATACATACATGGATATCATTATAAAATTCAATACAAACTATTAAAATAACAATTAAAGTTAAGTGATCTCTTTCATACCTCAGTCAGTGCTTCAGAACTAGCTACTGTTGCAGCTACTCCGCGATCCAAAGTATCATGGATAGAAGGAGGAGTCTCTGATGTCAAAAGCTGAAAATGAAACAAAAAAATTAAATTATGTAGTTATCAAGATTACATATATTTTTTACAACCCTACTAATGAGTAAATGATACCTCTGTGAAGGTTCCACCACATCCTCCAGTGTGTGGCGGCGAAGTGTAAAAGGGGACATTAGGATCATTGCCACTTCCACTGCCACCATCACTGTCACTGACACTCTTGCCCTGAATTTTCATCATAAACAATAGATACTACAAATTAAATAGTTATTCTTTTATAAATGAAATATGATCAAAGCAATTTCATGAACTTGGAAATATTTACCTGTGTGTCAATGCCAAATGTCGTATTTAGAAATCTATCGGTCATAAATCTAGGATCATCTTCCTCTCTCTCGCCAGTACCATATGTGCACAAGCATCCACATGACCGACAAATATGGCCCCTCGAGGATTGACCATGGTCACCCTCAACTAAAAGAGTGGCACACTGAATGAGAGTCTGTGTCAGAGCACTAATTGTGCCTAGTGTGTCTGTCTCTACACGTTCCTTCACAGCAAAAGGAATACTAACATGATCTGCCTGTGGCTTGCCAATAACAGGCCTAGGTGCATTAGGGTCACGATGTGCCCCTTCTTGATCAAATGATGACCCCCCTCCTCTACCCTGAGAATCTAGAATGTCAAAATAATTTGGCACCTCTTTGAGTACAAACTCACAATAGAGTTTCCTCAAGAAATATATAGGAACTTCGTGATTGTTACAAGGAGGCGCATCAAAGACCATCCACCATCTATCCCAAAAATTATTTTTAATGTCTTCATTTGTGCACCAATGAATTGGGAACCTCTTTGTTGTAGTTCTAAGAGTATTTGCGTCCCCTGGTTTTTTAAATAGCAAACAAATGTCATCTTTTGTGATTTTTTTCTTCTTTATGTCGGCATAAGATAATTTATTTGCATAATATCTTTTTTGTTCTTCTCTTTTATCCTGCCATATATTAAGTTGCCCACTAACCGCGCTTACGTGGGTCAAGATTGTTTCTAATGATTTTGTAAGACTTTCCCGTCCCGAATTTGTACCTCTAGAATCTTTTAACCTACTAATTAAAGATTCTAATTCTTTTTGCCCTTTTTCAATTTGGTTCATCAAATTTTCTTGGGTTCCAGGAGGAGGTTTCTCAATTGTTGGAGGAGGCAATTCAGGTTCATTTTGTTCTTCATGAGGAGATGGAGGGTTTGGAGGAGTGTTTGGTGGAGGGTTTGGTGGAGGGAGATTATTTCTTCCTGAAAATTAAAAAAATTACATTTTAAAATCTTCACTATACAAAGAATTTAAACAAAATAAAATTAAAGAAAAATAAATTGCAAAAAAACTAAAATTTTAAAACAAATAAGAGGCATAAGTTGTAGAAACACTTACCTCTTCTTCTCAATCGACTTCGTTGACGCGGTGGAGCCATTTGATCAATGGATGAAGGAAAATAATAGCAGCAGGTGGAAGGCGTGAGCACTTTGGGAGGTTTTCTTCACTGCACACGTGGGTTTGAGAAAGCAAAATGAGTTTTGGGCTTTCTCAAAGCCGCGTTTGCCATTTATATTGGCTTTTTCAAAGCGCGTGCGTGCTATAGCGCGCACGCGCTTTGTTTTGGATTGCCCAAGCCTAAGGCTCGGGCAACCCAAGCCATAGGGCATGTGCGCTTTAGTGCGTACACGCTATGTGCGATGGGGGGCCAAAAAGAAAAGTGGCATCTTTTTGGTCCCCCATCTTTGTGCATATACCCTTATAAGTGTTTGAACTCTAACACTAACAAAATTGTGGAAAGTGTGAATGTCAAAGTTGATGAGTATGCAAAAAGAAATGAAGCTGACAGCAAAAGAGAACCAGAAGATTATAGATCTTTTGTGTATATTGAAGAAGAAGAAGAGGCAAGTAACAAACTTGCACCTGATGTCGAGTCTCAGGTAAGCAATGTCGAGCGACAGGAAGATGCTACCGAGCATCAGGAAAATAGTGTCGAAAGAGAACAAGAACATGCCAAGTGACAAGATAATGCCACCAAGTATTAGGAAGAGGTTGATGAGCATTCAGAAGCTGAATCTGACAATCTTGTTGAGGAACTTGATGAAATAGAGGAGAGAAGAGCTGAACTTGTTTTGGAAAAATATGTAAGAAGACATCACAAGTCTGAACAGATAATTGGAGACAAAAATACTAGAATTCTGACTAGAAGTAAGACAAAGGATCCAACATGTTTACTGTGTGAATTTGAACCTAAGTCAACTAGAGAGGCATTAGAAAATGAAGACTAGATAGAAGAAATGAATGAAGAGATTGACCAGATAGAGAAGAATGATACTTGGACTCTGGTGCCGAGACCTGAAAACAAAAATTTTATAGGAACAAAGTGGGTGTTCTGGAATAAGATGAATGAAAATGGTGAAATAACTAGGAACAAAGCTAGGCTGGTATGCAAAGGCTACACACAAGAAGGAATAGATTATGGAGAGACATTTTCCCCTATAGCTAGATTGGAAGGAGTAAGAACTCTACTTGCATATGATGCTTATAAAGATTTCAAGGTATATCGAATGGATGTCAAGTCTGCATTTTTAAATGGTATACTAGAAGAAGAAGTTTACATAGAATAGCCATAAGGTTTTATTGATCCAAACAAAAGACACATGGTATGCAAACTGAACAAAGCATTATATGGATGAAAACAAGCTCCCAGAGCATGGTATGAGAGGTTGCATAACTACTTGATACAAATTGTATTTTCAAGAACAAATGACACAAGCAATCTGTACATGAAAGATGAAGAAGGTAAAGGTATCCTATTAGCAAAAACTTTTGTGGATGATATTATTTTTGGTGGACAAGATGCTTTGTGTAAAATATTTTCAAATGAAATGCAAATTGAATTTGAAATGAGCATGTTTGGTGAGATCAAATTCTTTGTTGGTTTACAAGTATATCAAATGAAGAAAGGAATTTTAATTACACAGTCTAAGTATGTTAATGAGATACTAAAAAATTTTAGGATGGAAGATTCTAGACCAGTGAGTACCCCTATGGTTACTGGACAAAAGTTATCTAAGAATGATGATGCTGCAGAAGTGAATCAGACTTTGTACAGATCCATGATTGGAAAATTGTAGTATGATGTACATAGTAGATCAGATATTGCACTAGCTATTGGGATTGTGGCAAGATTCTCTACCAATCCTAAGGAAACACACATGATGGCTGTGAAAAGAATTATGAGATATTTGAAAGGGACTACTAACTATGGGCTATATTACAAGAAGGATGACAAATTTGAACTAAGAGTATATACAGATGCTGATTGGGCAAGAAATGTAGATGATAGAAAGAGTACTAGTGGTGGAGCTTTCTTTCTTGGACATAGATTAGTCTCCTAGAAAAGCAAGAAACAAAATTGCATTTCCCAATCTACTACCGAGGCCGAGTATGTTGCTACTACAGTAAACTATTCAAATTTGGTATGGATATAACAATTGTTGGTAGGCATGAAAGAAGAAATCACTGAACCTGTTGTTATTTTTTGTGACAACACAAGTGCTATCAATATTTCTAAGAATCCAGTGATACATACTAAGACCAAGCACATAGCAATCAAGTATCACTACTTGCGAGAATTGGTACAAGATAAAGAAGTCCGAATGGAATATGTGAATACAAAGGAACAATTAATAGACATATTCACTAAACCTTTACTAAGAGAAGCTCATGATTATTTGAGAATTCAATTAGGGGTGCTTCCCCTAACTGAGGCTGCCTAGTCAAGCTAGGAGCACTGCATCAAATATGCTACAGCATAATATTTGACAAATTGACATAGAAGATTGTCACACTTTAGGACTGGCCTATAGTTGTGAAGAAGAGAAAAGACAAGAAATCAGTCATAAGCAAGATGAAAGAGGGAGAAACACTGAGTTGCACAGATAATATGTACATTTGATGGATGTATGTTTTAGTTGTTGCTTTTGCATTTTTGTCAAAGAGGGAGATGAACTGAGATGATATAATAACACATAACATTGAAAAGAAAAGTAAGGAAGATGATGAACCGAGATGAAGGATCAGGATAGAGGGAGATCTGGATACTTCTGATGGTCACAGAAGTGAGGCTTATAGATTCTAAATCAGAATGAAGCTAAGGATATTACAAATTTTTTTTCTGATCGACAGATAAGTTTTTGGATTGGTTGGTAATCCATGTGTTATTTAGGTGATATCATATGGTGTTTCCATCAATGTCAAAGAGGGAGATTATTGGAAACTGCAATTGAAACAATTGTTGTGTTGTCATTGATGTCAAACCTTAACTGGTAAGACTGTTGCTACTAAGGAAAGTACTATATCTATTTGATTAATGAGAAGGGGACATGCAAGAATGGTAACAATAGCACCTAATGAAAGGTTGAGTTATCTTGATACTACAAAGTGTACTTGACTATGTTGTAAAATGATAAGACAATGTATTATTTATCTTAGTAAGATTGAAGACTAAACTGGTAGGCTTGACCAATCAAAAATGGAGAAATCATGGTTAAGCCAAGTGATGTTAGTGTCAACTGAGTCAGTATATGCCGAGAAAAATTCTAGTGTCGACCAAACATCAATGAATTGCCGAGAAAAATAGTATAAGCCAAGGAAACATTTTTTAGTAATGACCGAGCTTTCTACATGAAGACCAAGTAGTTGATCACAGTATTGACCGAGCATCAGCATTTTTATATTTGAATAGAATTCAGATTTGGAGCCGACATTGTTGAATTCTTGGATTATGTAAAATGTGTTGACTTTATTTATTGATTGTTTAAAAGCATTGAATGCACTGAAAAATGTTTTATTGTAGATCTTTAAGAGATATGAGAAGTTTCTAGAAAAGGAGCCGAAGAACATAAAGCGGGTAGATTCAATGAATCTGATCTAACCCTAAGATCTACAAATGAGATTGAGTGGCAAAAGATGAGTTAACTTAATTGAGGAAAGTATTAAGGGAACCTAAGCATTAGATGTGTATGCATGCGTGAAAAGAGGATGCTGGAAGATCAGTAGATTTTATTGACTGCATAAGCAGAAAAGGCTGAAGGAGAAGTGTGGTGGTTGCTTGAAGAAAGGCTCTGAGTAGATCAGAGATGGAAATGGAAAAGTTTCAAAGTCAGTAAACCAACATTAGTGTACGAAATTGGATCTGATATTTGCAAAGTGAGTTGTATATTTTTTAGATCAATACTACTGCTACTTTCTAACCATTGTAATAGTCAAAATCCTTTTAACAGAGGTTGACCTAACAATCATATGTTAAATCCTTTGAACAAGGTTGCATTCTAATGGAGTGTATGTAAGTCCTATAACAAGGCTCACTTTTAACAGGGTGATTGAAGTCCTTTAACCAAGTCACACCTAACAATGTGCATTGTAACCTTTGATAGGGTTGGTTTTTAACCAAACTCACTTCAGAAGAGTGAAAATAATAGTAGCATGTTACAAAGTGGTTTTTCCCAGATTGGGTTTCCACTATAAATCCTAGTGTCAATGTTTGTGTGAATGTTTTGGTTTGAACATTTTCGTGTTTTACAAGTTAGATACAGCTGGGTAGTGGACTGCAATGTTATATGTTTCTATTATTGAATCAGTGATGACCGAGTTGGTTTTGGTTGTTAGATCTGATTTAAAGAAAAGTTTTTGAAGTTTGTTTTATACATCAGGACCTGAGAATAACTGATTCACCCCCCCTCTCTATTTTTCTAAATCATATTAACAAGCACTGCATCAAATGTGTAGCAAAGAGTATCTGACAAATTGATGTAGAGAAAGGTCACACTTTAGGAGCAGCCTAGAGTTATGAAAAGTATAACAAAGCTGATAATCAGTCATAAGCAAAGATGATAGAGGGAGAAATATTGTTACTAAACTGAACAGATGACATCTACATCTGAAGGATGTATGTTTTAGTTGTTGCTTTCACATTATTGTCAAAGAGGGAGATAAAAAATATGAAAACACATGGTGAGATTTCATGGAAGATCAAGTAAGAGGGAGAGATTCAGAGGAAAGAATGTTACTGTGTGGATGGTCATATAAGCAAGGATAATTGATTCTGAATCAGAATGAAACTAAGGATATTATAAATATTTCTTATGCACAGATAAGTTTTGGATTGGTCGGTGATTCATGTGTTATTCATATGGTGTTGCCATCAACGTCAAAGAGGGAGATTGTTGGAAATTGCAATTGAAGCAATTGTTGTATTGTCATTGATGTCAAACCTTAACTGGTAAGACTGTTGCTATTTAAGAAAGTACTATATCTATTTGATTTTTGAAAAGGATTAGGGAAAGGTTCATAATAATAGCTCCTAAGGAAAGCTTGAGTTATTTTGATACTTCAATGAGTACTTGATTATGTGGCACAATGATAAGATAATGTATTGCTTATCCAAGTAAGAAGGAAGACTAAACAAGTAGGCTTAATCAAGAAAAGTGAAGAAATCTAGTTTAAGCCGAGTGATGTTAGTGTTGACCAAGCCAATATATGCCGAGTAAAATCAGTGTTGACCGAACGTTAGTTAATTGTCAAGGAAGACAGTATTAGCTGAGGAAACAATTTTAGTGGTGACTGAGCTTCCCGGTGAAGACTGAGGAGTTGACATAGTATTGACCGAGCATCAGTAATTTACATTTGAGGAAGAATTCAAATTCCTAGCCGACATAGTTGAATTCTTGGATTATGTAAATCATGTTGAATTTATTTATTGATTGTATGGAAGCATTTAATGAACTGTAAAATATTTTATTGTAAATCTATTAAGAGATTTGAGATGTTTCTAGAAGGATAGATGAAGAACATAAAGTTGGAAGGATTCGATGAATCTGACCTAACCCTAAGATCTACAGAGGAGATTAAGTAGAAAAAGTTGAATCGACCTAATTGAGGAAGTAATAAGGAAACCTAAGCATGAGGTTGAAGAGAGAGAGGGTGCTAGAGTTGTTGTTGATGTTATTGATTGTATAAGTAGAAAAGGCTGAAGGAGAAGAAGTTGTAATTTCTTGAAGGGATTTCTGAGTAGATCAGTGATGGAGATGGAAATGGATCATAGTCAGTAAGCCAACATATGTGTACAAAATTGGATCTAATATTTGCAAAGCGAGTTGTATGTTTTTAGATCAAATACTAATGTTACTTTCTAACCATTGTATCAGGAAAAATACTTTTAACCAAGGTTGACCTAATAGTCATTTGTATAAATCCTTTGAACAAGGTTGCATTCTAATGGAATGTATGTAAGTCCTATAACAAGGTGCACTTTTAACAGAGTGGTTGAAATCCTTTAACTGGGTCACACCTGACAGTGTGTTTGTAACCTTTAACAAGGTTGGCTTTTCACATAGCTCACTTCAAAAGAGTGAAAATATCAATAACATGTTATAAAGTGTTTTTTCCCTTATTGGGTTTCCATTATAAATCCTGGTGTTAATGCTTGTGTGAATGTTTTGGTTTGAACATTTCTTTGTTTTGCAAGTTAAATACTATTGGATAGTGGACTGCATTGTTATATGTTTCTTTTATGTATTCAGTAATGACTGTGTAGCTGTTGGTTGTTAAGATCTGATTTGTTGAAGAGTTTTGAAAGTTTATTTATACATCTAGACCTGAGAACAACTGATTCACTCCCCCTCTATGTTGTTTTAAATCATATTAACAGTAATCTAATTTTTACCTCATGGCACTACTCTTGACAAGGGATTTAAAGTTTGCACAACACATTTTTTGAGAATATAATATTACTTATATTCTTGTTTGTGGCTTCATCAGAATCTACCTCTCTGTCATTATTCATTCTTTTTTGAGGAGACTTGTAATTTTTTGACTATGCTCTTGGCTTTATCTCTAAATCTCTTTAGACTTCAGTGATTTGGATTGTTAGTATTCAAGGCATTTGCAACCAGCTACCCCTTTTTGCATATGAGTTATCACATTGTTTTTTGATATGATAAGCCCCATGTTCATTGCTAGGTTATTGATGGCAATACCAATGTCCTTTGAATAGACAAAGGCCATCTCTTCATTTAAATTCATGCAGCTACTTCCACCCCCTTCTGTTCATGGGTTCCATAATCAAATCCCATTGATGCTAGGAGCTTTCAAGAATACATGTGGCAGAGTTCCATATTTCATGATTAACCAAAAAATCTTTGTTTTTTACACTTGGGTCATTTCTTCACATTGAACAGATGGTTTGTTTCTTGTATCTTTGCTTATCTTTATGCTTCTGTACAAATTTTCATGGGGTGAGGCCTTGTCCTAAGATATTTGTCTATTTCATTCCTTCTACAATACCAATGGAACAACAATCTTTTAAAATTTATTTGTTTTCTTGTCACTATTTTAGGTCAATTTGGTTACCCATACGTAGACATTTGTTGGACACCTGTTGCAAGACATAGATTTCCACAAGCCTGGGCCAAAATTGCATACAGAAGGAATAGTTTCAACTCTCACTCTATGTTTTCTTATTTGTGTAAGGCATACTGAGATGGCCCATGAAAGCCTCTTTTCTCTAGATTTCATTCACTTAAATTGATGTTTCATATGGCCAGCCAATTAAGAACTGAGGTTTTTGGAACAGCTGGGATGCCTCAGTTGAACTAACAAATTGGGTGTCTATGATCCAAACTCTTCTTGGATGAGTCATTTGTATCCATATTTACAGAGCACTTAGCGGGTCTTTACTCTAGCCCAAATTGGTGAATTGATGTCAATACCACACTAGTACATTTGAACCACTTTTAGACCAATATTTCCAACCAAGCATTAAAATGCTTTTCCTTGGTTGGTTTATAAAAGGACTTTTTTTTAAAAAAATCTATTCCCATGTTGGTCGGAATTACGACCATGACAGGTGGTCGTAATTCTGACCAACATAGGAATATAACTTTAAAAAAAAGACAGATTCATTTTATTTCCAACTACAATTACTTTGCGCACAAAGGAGAGGCAAAGGAGGGAAGGAAGTCAAATTCAATCAGCAGCACGTGTTTTCGACCATCTCTTCAATCATTTCATCTCTTAACCCTAACCTTATCTAATGCTTATTAAAACCTTGTCTAGATTATCATTTTTCTTATATAATGCTTATTAAAACCTTGGTTCATGTGAATGGATATGAGTTTTTCTAATACAAAAAATTTGATAGCCCTAGTTTATAAACTATACTATGGACCATAGAAGATGTAAACCCTTCATTTTTGTGTTAACTATCCCTGAATAGTGAGCAGGGGTCACAAATACTTGGATTGTTGCAATATCGGATTGGTATGATCCTCCACTCTGGGGATAAATGAGTAGGATGGATTAGAAAAATATATATCAAACTCACATCCATTCACAAGAACCATAGAGAAATGAGTTACTTTACATCTTCTTTGGTCCATAGTATAGTTTAAAATAATGAGGGAAAGAACAAAATGTATCAGACAAACTCATATCCATTCACAAGAACGATAGAGAAGCATTTTTACCATCAAATCCTCTGACTGCACCCTCATTGGTTATGCCTAGTAGAATAAACTAACTTTACATGCTTCTCTATGGTTCTTGTGAATGGATATGAGTTTGTCTAATACAACAAAGTCGATAGACCTAATTTATAAACTATAGTATGGACCATAGAAGATGTAAACCCTCATTATTTTAAACTATACAATGGACCATAGAAGATGTAAACCCTCCATTTTTGTGTTAACTATCCCTGAACAATGAGCAAGGGTCACAGTCACTTGGATTATTATAATTTTGGATTGGTATGATCCTCCACTCTAGGTATAAATGAGTAGGATGGATTAGAACAAAATGTATTAGATAGAATCATATCCATTCACAAAAACAATAGAGAAATGAGTTACTTTACATATTCTATGGTCCATAGTATAGTATGATCCTCCACTCTAGGTATAAATGAGTAGGATGGATTAGAACAAAATGTATTAGAAAAACTCATATCCACTCACAAGAACCATACATAAGCATTTTTACTATCAAATCCTTTGACTGTAGCCTCATGGGTTATGCCTGGTAAAATACACTAACTTTACATGCTTCTCTATGGTTCTTGTGAATGTATATGAGTTTGTTTGATATAAAAAAGTCAACAACCCTAGTTTATAAACTATAGTATGGACCATAGAAGATGTAAACCATCATTATTTTAAACTATACTATGGACCATAGAAGATGTAAACCCTTCTTTTTTGTGTTAACTATCCCTAAACAGTGAGTAGGGGTCACAGTCTGATGCAGAGCACACAACGGTAGTGACCCTCTACCCCTACATCCCACAATCTCCTACTAATTGGGTTCTAGGTTCTTCTAACCTTCATAAACCTTTTCTATGGATGGAAATCAATGAGTTAACAACTCCTAATCACATTCCAAGACTTCTCTCCACCTTAACCAACTAATCTGAACTTCACCCTTTCTTGGCTTAAGGGATTTGTTCTCAAATTGAGCCCAAATAATGGAACTCTTCACCATTAAAGTTCCCTTCCTAAACTAAGGATTGGAACTCTCTATTTGATGATCAAATATGAAGAATCAATCATCAAACCACTTCCCCAAATCGTACAAACAAGTGATCACAACTTCACCTACAAACCCTTGTAGGTCTTCCACACTACTTCTGGGTGCACATATCTTGACTCCCAATGAGTCTCAAGAAAATAAGACCAATTTTGAGTACCCTTTTTAGGGTTACATCAATATCCAAAAAACCTTGAATTGATTCAACTCTTGCACTACCTAACCACCTTTAGGTCATAGGCCTAATTGGCTAAATTATCCCTGGTTTACAATAAGGATGATTGAAAATGGGTTTGTAGAACCAATTTAAGTTTCTAGGAATCTTCTCCCCCCTGTATTTGACTCAAAAAAACTCTCTAGCCATTCACCACATTGAGATCCTTCACCTACACACTCTTTCTTCAAGTTTCCTGACTAAACACATAGAGATGTTCAGTCTAGGGCTTGGTGTCAAACCTTCTTGCCGATCAATTCTAGTGGATTTATTTTGGAATCATACAAATGATACAACTAACTTGCACTCCCCAAGGTTTCATGAGTTTCCACTGGTGGAAATGCAAGTTAGGGCCATTTTTGTAAGACAGGCCCAGTAAACCCTTCAAACCCTGACTGTCCACACACACAAATGAATCAGTTTGAATGCTATACTTACTAATAGATCAAATCAATGGATTTAGTGACTAAATACAAGGAAGTTACAATGCATAAAAATTCTTCAAATTCATCCCTCTGTACACGTCCGTATATAACCATATTCCATTGAAAATGATTGGATTTTATTCAATTTGATGCACCAGAAATAGGCCATTCGATTATAACCTCAATAGAGGTCTTAAATTAGTTAAATAACTTAAAAATGGTGTCCAACCAGTCTCCATATAGTTATGACCATTAGAACCAACTTGGAAATCTCTTCGAGAAAATTTTCAAAGTTGCTCGACAACAAATGTGCAACTTTTACAACTTTGGTTGCAACTTTTCAAAAATGCACCAAAAGACTAACAAAAGACTTCCTAAGAGATCCACTAGGTTGATATAGGGTATAGATCCCTTAAACATCTAAAACCAAAGGAAGCAAACTAAAAAAATCAAAACCGTAAATGTGCCAATCCTAAACCATCTAGGATCCACATGGACTAAGGTATTCCAAGGCTCATAGGCATGCCTTAGGAATCCTTGACCATACAAAAGGATCAAGATCATTGAGGATATTGATCCCTAAGATCCATCCCTCCTTATTACAAATGAAAAATGAATCAAAACAAAAGAGCATCCTAACTAGGCTTTGGGTGCCTTGCAGCATGCTCCTCAGGACAAAAAAACTCAAGTCCCTTGAGTTGGAAAAGATGACAAAGGAAAACTAGTCTTCTCTATAGCCTTAGGGGTGAGCCATGCTTCATCATCCACTGGTTTATGCTTCCACTAAATGAAATACTCATATTAGGTGTGCCTCCTGGTCTTCTTTCAAACTCTACTCTCCAAGATGCTTTCAATCTCCAAAGGAGATGACTTTGGAAGCTCTTTGAGTAGCTCCTCTTATTTAGGATCAGATTCACCTGCAACCAGAACATCATCTATAGGACCCTTGTAAAGATATAGGTCAGCCACATTAAAGATTGGACATAAATGAATATGAGCAGGAAGATCAATATGATAAGCATTGAGCCACATTATTTCAGAAGTTTATAGGGCCCAATATTTTTGGCCATCAACTTGGTGTATTGTCCTTTAGGAATCCTTTCCTTCTTCAAATGAACCATTACCAAATCAAAAACTTTGAAAGATACATCTTTCCTTCTCTTGTCTTCATGGGCTTTGTACTTGGCATTGGTGTGTTGTAGTTTGGTTTTGACCTGTTATTGGATATCTTTCATGACAGTCACAAATTCATCAACCAATGCACTAGGATTCTCCAATCCATTGACTTCTCTCAACTCCAATCTACCCCTAGGGTGAACACCATACACAATTTGAAAGGGTGTCTTCCCTATACTTCGGTTGACTGAATCATTATTGTTGGAGATTTTCCAGCAAGCTAGTGTTGACTCTATGTTTGTCATTGATGCCAACATATTGTAAGGAACATGCATGGCAAATTATGGAGAGTTCCTTGATCATATGTTTCCTAGATATGTTATCAACATGATATCATAAGCACAGAGGTTGATTCTGAGTGAAGACAGTCATACCGTTGATTATTTCAGTAGTGTTCCTGACAAGTCCCAGGAAGAGTTCTGTATGTGATTTGCAGTACGGTTGTGATGGAGCCTTGCACATTTAAATTTATGTTGTAGAGATGATAGAGAAGCTATGTTCATGGATGTAGAGTTAGTTGTGCAGTACAGATTGAGTTATGATGTCTATAGTTGTCAGTTATAGTTTCTTGAGTTTATCTGGTGAAGCCGATAGTGTTTGGAGTGTTTCATCAGTTGCACCTATCATTATGATATGTGTGCTTAGTATTATGTTTGGACAAGAGTTAAGAATGTTTGGTTAAGAGTGCATGATGTAATTTAGCATGAGAAGAAAGATTCAGTTAATTTGGTGGAGTCGACAGTGTGAAGTGACGCATCTACTCATATTGAGTTGTGTGGTCCTATTTGTGTTGTGTGCTTAGTATAGCCATTAGAGATGTTAGTGGAGAGTTATATTTTTTCTCTAATATGATTTCAAAGAAGTTCTAATAGGAAAACTTGATTATATCATTTGGAGGAAGATACTTCTAGCCGATTAGTTGTAATCGCTAAAGTATGGCAATGAGTTGACAAATAAGAGTAGAGAAGAAGGTGAAAAGTGTTGTTCCATCAGTAGAAGGTCTATGTGACAAACAAGAGAGTGTATGCTATTCATTGGAACTAATCAAGACAACAAGTCTACCTCACAATTTACCAAGATCCAGATATAGTGTGTATCTTTTATTCAGAAGGTCGCAATGTTCACCATTTGAGCAGTGAACTCTTGCACAATGCATCCTCACCCCTAACAAGGTTAATTATAAAAGACTCCTAAGAAGGTTCGACCCTTGACTAGGTCACTGTACTTAATGCATTTTAAAGATCAACTCCTAACAGAGTTGTAAGATCTTCTAACATGGATCATTATACACTAGTACAGTTTTAGTGGGTGTTAATTCCCACTGGGGTTTTGCCTATTTGGGTTTCCCCGTAAAAAAAATTGTGGTGTGGTGTTTAATTTTTATTTCACTATGTATGTTCTTAATGTTCTTCTATACTTAATTGGATAAATAATTGAATCTTGTAGATAATTGATTCATCCCCCTCTCAGTTATCTCTTGGGACTATTCATAACAATTATATGAGAATTCTACCTGTGCCAGAATGAAGTCCCAACTTGAGCCATGTTCTTGAGTCAAGCATCTCAAGAGATTACCAAGAGACCTATTTATAACCTCAGTCTATCCATTAGATTGAGGGTGATATGCTAAAGAGAGACACAAATTTGTACCCAACTTCTTCCACAAGGTCCTCCAAAAGTGACCTAAGAACTTTGGGTCCCTATTTGAAATGATGGATAGGGGTATTCCATGCAACCTAACTACCTCCTTAAAGAATAACCATGCCACATGGGATGCATCCTGAGTGGTCTTACATGGCACAAAGTGAGCCATTTTAGAAAACCTATCCACTGTCACAAATATGTTGTCATGACCAGATTTGGTTTTGGGCAACCCAAGCACAAAATCCATACTAATGGAGTCCCATGGCTTTAATGGAATAGATAGGGGTGTGTAGAGGCTTGCATTGGAAGTGTGTCCCTTGGACCTTTGGCAAACCAAGAAATTCTCCAAAAATTCCTAACATCTATCTGCAACCGAGGCCAAAAGTAGAACCTTCTCACTGATTCCAAGGTCTTATCCATGCCAAAATGTCCTGCCAAGCTACCATAGTGCTTCTCTTTAATGATGTTCTCTCTCATAGAACCACTTGGAACAAAAATTAATCCACCCTTAAATAAGAGACCATCCCGAATAAAAAAATTAGGAAACTCAGTGTGATACCTATCTGTTATGTCCAAGAAAACTTTATAGATGTCTTTGAAATCTTCATCCCCTGCATACATGCCTTTCATAGCCTCCATACCTACACTTTCCAACTGCATATTCTGAATGGTAAGATTTCTCCTACTTAAAGCATCGACCACCTTATTTGCAATGCCCTTTTTATGCTTAGTAGTGAAGGTGTAAGCTTGCAAAAACTCCATCCATTTAACATGTCTATGATTGAGTTTCTCTTGTCTATTTAGGAAGCAAAGTGCATGATTATCAGTGAAAACAATAAATTCTTTAGACAATAGTTAATGCCTCCATTTCCTTGAAGATTGGATCATGGCATAAAGCTCAAGATCATAGGTAGAATATTTTTGTTTAGCTTCATTTAGTTTTTCAGTAAAAAAGGCTACTGGCCTCCCTTCCTAGCTAAGAACCCCTCCAATAGCTTTGTTACTAGAATCACACTCAACCAAAAATACCTTAAGAAAATCAGGCAATACAAGGACTAGTTGTTCAAAGATCTTATTTTTCAATATCTCAAAGGATTCATTGGCTTCTTTAGTCCATTCAAAACACATTTCCTACCACCCTTAATTGTATTGATTATATTCCTATAATCAGGGTGGTAGGAAATGTATTTTGAATGGATCCTACAAGAATGAACATTTCTCAAGGTTTACCTTCAATCCCTCCTCATGGAGTCTCCTTAGAACTTGATCAATATGATGAAGATGCTCCTCCTTTCTGCCACTAAAAATCAAGATGTCATCCAAATAAACAACCACAAATTTATGAAGAAAAGGCTTTAAAACTTCATTCATTAGGCACATAAAAGTACTAGGAGCATTGGACAAGACAAATGGCATGACTATCCATTCAAATAACCCCTCATTAGTATTGAATGTTTTCTTCCACTCATCCCCCTCTCTGATTCTGATTTGATGGTAGCCACTCTTGAGGTCTATCTTTGAATAAAACATTTCTCTACCTAAGCAATCCATGAGATCTTCCATTCTAGGCATTAGAAACTAGTATCTAATTGTGATTCTATTTATGGCTCTAGAATCAGTGCATAATCTCCAAGTACCTTCCTTTTTAGGGGCAAGGACTGCAGGTACAAAAAATGGGCTAATAAATTTTCTTATAAAACCTTTCTCTAACAACCCTTGAATTTGTCTAGCTACCTCTGCATTATGCTCTGGTGTAAGTTTATAGGCTTCTTTTTTTGGTAAGGTAGCCCCTGGGATTAGATCAATGCAATGGGTTATATCCCTCTTTGGTGGAAGGGAATCACTAGAACTATCTACCACAACACCACTATACTTGTAAAGTAAATCCGCCACTACCTTTGGACAAACATTTGCCTTGGTCTCTAGGTTCAACCCCCTACCTTCATAATGAGCCTCCTTAGGTCTAACTACAATATAAAAACATGGAACATCATCCTCTTTAATGACTTCCAAGAACTCTTTCTCCTTGACCAACATGACACTACTAGACAAGGTTTGTTCATTTGGACTATCAAGTAAAGGAGTCATAGTGATACTCTCTCCATCTTTGGTTATAGTGAATACATTAGTTTTCCCATCATATTGGGCATTGGTATCATATTGCCAAGGCCTACCTAGAAGGAGATGGAAAGCATCCATTTTAACAACCTCACACATAACCTTATCTTTATACTCTCCTATTTGAAAATCAACTAGACACTACTCATTTATGATGGTTTGTTGGTCCTTGCTTAACCAAGACACCTTATAGGGACCACGGTGAGGAATCATCTTTAGACCAAGCTTAGTGACCATTTCTAAGGAAACCAAATTTTTAGTAGAGCTAGAGTCTACAATTACCTTACATACTTTACCCTTAACCTTACATGTGGTTCAGAAGAGTGATTTTGTTTGGGCAGGCTCCTTGTTGATTGGTACCAATAGTGATCTATTAAACATGAGACATTCTCCTTTCTTAGGGTCAGCTTTCTTGGATGATGTGGTGTGGTAAGAGGTAGTGCTTTGGCAATGCTCCTCCTCATGAGCCAATTGTACCCTCCTATCTCCTTGACTGCTACTGCCATTATTCTTAGGGCATTTGAAATATTGGTGGCCAACTTGATTGCATGAGAAGCACCTACCAATGAATACATTAGGGCCTCTTCCTCTTGACCTGCCTCTACCATTATTTGGCCCTCTACCTCTAAAATAACCTCTACACTAGTATCCTGATCTGCTCCCTGATTACTTGTTTCTCCTTGGTTTCTAGGGAAAGTTCCCCTTCCATTGAATCTGCCCCTACCTCTGAATGTGTTTCCTCTTCCTCTATTTTGTTCCCCTTTCCTATTTTGTTTCTCCTCAATATTGAGGGCTAGTTGGAAACATTTGTGGACTGCATCCAATGTGACCAAGGTCAATTCATCTTGGATACTATATTTTAGGCCATTTATGTACCTTGCCAACTTTTATTTCTCTATCTCATACATCTTAGCTTTGAGAGTAAGGGTGTAGAAATCTTGAGTGTAGGCACTCACATCAAGATCCCTTTTCTTCATATTTTGAAGTTTCTTATGGAGAGTCACTTCATAATCTTCAAGCACAAACTATCTCTTGAACTCTGCCTTCATCCTGGTCTATGTAGAGATGATTCTCTTTCCTTCCTCCATCCTCTCATTTTGGAGAAAATTCCACCAACTAAGGGCTGGTCCCTTCAACTTGGACTTGGCTATCTTCACCTTTTGGCTAGGAGGCACCTCTTCACACTCAAAGTAGTTCTCAAGGGCTTCTAACCAATCCATGCACTCCTCTGGTTCCAACTTACCATGGAACATGGGTAGGTCAACCATATCCTTCTTCCCAACTCTCTCTAGGGTTGCCAGCATTGCCCTTTATTCTTTTGGAAGATTGTCCTACCTAGACTGATCCTCCTCTTCTTCCACTTCTTCCTCTGACTCCTCATTCTCCCCTCTTCTAACTTGTCCCTTCAATTTTTCTAACTCCCTTTTCCTGACCATATTTTCCCCTCTGACAACCCTACTCTCTTCCATTTGTTCTTTTAATATCTTGGCTAACTCCACATTTTTTATCCTCAAAGGGATATCCTCTCCTTTTTCCATCTTACCTTCTTATTTTATTCCAAATAGAGTCTTAGTGGCTCTGATACCACTCGATGCAGATCACACAGTGGTAGTGACCCTCTAGACATACTTCCCACAATCTCCTACCAACTAGGTTCTAGGTTCTTCTAACCTTCATAAACCTTTTCTATGGATGGAAATCAATGAGTTAACAACTCCTAAGCACACCCCAAGACTTCTCTCCACCTTAACCAGCTAATCTCAACTTCACCCTTTCTTGGCTTAAGGGATTTATTCTCAAATTGAGCCCAAATAATGGAACTCTTCACCAATCTATTAGATTAACTGAGAGGGGGGGTGAATCAGTTAGATTAGTTATCCTATAGTACCAAATACAAAGATGTACCTTATCAAACAATTCCATGAAATTATGCATCTCAGTAACATAAAATATTCAATTGTCTATTCTTTTATCGATTACCACTTAATAGCTTACTGAGATTACTGACCAAATCAAATATGCAGTATGTAAAGTATGATTAAAAAAAATCATCTCAAATAACACATAACACAATGATTTAACATGGAAACCTTGTTAAGGGAAAAACCACCTAGGACCAGTAAACCAAAATAATTCACTCTTCTGAAGTGAGCTTGGTGAAGAGCCAACCCTGTTAAAGGTTACAAACACACTATTAGATGTGACCTTCTAAGAGGATTTGACAATAACTGTTAGCTTTTGACTATAATTCACTATGGAGTCAATAAGATAATAATGTACATTCTATGAATTACATAGGGAAGAAATAAAGACTGTTAAGTCCACTTAGTTAAGAGATTTTTTGAATCAATGGTTAAACTGATATAGTATGATCTGACTCAAATACAACTCAATTGGAGATATTCAGATATATGCTAAGCCCATAAAAATCCTCTAATCAATATTAAAATTCACTTCATCAATATTCTTCAACTTACTTTCCATTGGTATTTAGTTCTCTGATGCTCAGTTGTCTCTACAATTTGGTTCTTTCAATAACTAGTCTGTTCAGGCATGCATGAATAGTCTTCATGTGATATCTCCACAGTCTTCTTCCTCTAGCATAGTTTCAACAATGAAACTCACATCTCTTAAATAGACAAGTAAACCATTTTCATTCTAGCCATTAGATTTTTTCGCTTAATCTCCTTCATCCATTTTGCCTCTTAAACCTTCCTCGACTGATATGTCATTAACACATTTCAATCTCATCCTTTAGATCTTCTCCAAAAAAATTCAGCCGTGGATCTCATAACAAACTTAATCATTAACCTCGAAATCATAAAAGTGTCCAAGTCATCAAATTCTATTTGTTGTTCTTAGCATTTAATATTTATGTCCACATTTGGTTAATACATAAATGCATCGGTGATAACTAGTTAAACTAGCTCAGTTAATACTGTCAGTCGGTATACACTGCACTAGCTCGGTGTATACAAAAATCTTCAATTACTGACCACATTGTCTTGTCCAATATCAATTCTCTTTTCTTCATAACAGATCAATGCAACAAAATCAAATCAACAGTATGAAGCCATAGACTCATCAATAAGTTAACCAATGTTTTACCATATCCTCATCTGTCATATCCATCTTTTTCTCATGTAGATATCTTAGTTCTTCATCTTTTCTTATTCCCATAGATGTTTAGATGTTTGTAACTAACATGATAAGTACTGTCAAGACTAGTTGACATCAATGACAACATATTGATTGATTTAATCATCTTACATATCATTTCAGTCCTTGGTGATCTCTAATCACTGATTCTTCAGTTCATCCAGATATTCAAACAGTTGTAGTTCATGAATCTCTCCCTTTGGCATTGATGGAAACACAAGCAATATGAAAATATTCTATACACATACCAAACATGTATTCTACAACTATGTAAGAAAAATGCTATAGCTCGGTAAGCATTTGATATGTTTAATTACTACAAAACATAACAACATTACGAGTGCAGACTCTCCCTGTGGTTTTGATCTTTTCAGCTCTGTGATTCCTTCTATTATGTCTCTCCCTTTTTTTGTTCTCAGTAACTGATTCATTAATTCTATTTTCATATTCATTTTCTCTCCCTTTGACAACAATGCCAAAGAAAACATACAAACAGCTCTGCAACAGCCAATTATTTTCTGTTGTTCAGTTCCCATCATGTACCTTCAATGTACAAATATGCAAATTTATGTTCCAGCCTCTACAATCTTTCACAACCTTAGACAAAATCCAAAGTGTGAGCTATGTGCATCAACATGAATTATCTTCTGATAAGTATAGGTTGATGCAACCTCCCGATCACCTCAGTGACCAATAGATAGGGGACGGACCCCAAGTCTAGATCTCAAATATTCAAATGTGTCCTTCTATAAGGGTTTAGTAAGGATGTCAGCAAGTTGTTCCTTAGATGTTACAAATTCTAGTTGTACTTGCTTCTCTTGAGCTTTTTCTCTCAAATAGTGATACTTGATAGATATATGCTTTGTCTTCGAATGCATCACTAGATTCTTAGAAATATTAATAGCACTAGTGTTATCACAATATATAATCACCGAGTAAGTGATTACCTCATTCATTCCTTACAAAACTTGTCTAATCCAGGCTATATTTAAACAATTTGTAGCAGCAGCAACATACTCTGCTTCAACTGTGCATTGAGAAATGCATGCTTGTTTCTTGTTTATCCAAGTCACAAGCCTATCCCCTAAAAAGAATGCTCCACCGATTGTGCTCTTCCAGTCATCTATGTTTCCAACCCAATCAACATCGGTGTATACTTTCAGTTCAAATTTTCCTTCCAATGTATACCATAATCCATAGTCCCGTGTTTTCTCCAGGTATCTCAAGATTCTCTTTACAACAACCATATGTGAATCTTTAGGATTGGCAGAAAATCTTGCCACAATCCCCACTGCATGTGCTATATCCGGCCTATAGTGTATTGCATACATCAGTTTACCAATCATAGATTAGTATAGGGTCTAATTTACCTCAGTAGATTCATCATCTTTTGTTAGTTTATAGCCAATCACCATCGATGTTCCCACAGGTTTAGCATCTTCTTTTTTTACCAGTAAACAAGAAGTCTCAGCATTGTCAAGATAAAATAAATTACCTTTTGATTATCCTCCTGTTTCGAAAATCTTTCTAGTTTCATCATATATCTTTACCTTCTTGCTATCAAATTCCACTCAGTGACCTAAATTATTAAGTTGTGCCACACTCAACAAATTGTAATTCAATCCTTTTAACCAATATGCATTATCACATCTAATTTTATCATTCAGTAGAATAGATCCTTTTCCTTTAACCATGCAAGGTGTATCATTACCCATTTTCATTGAACCACCATTATAATGCTCAAGATGATCAAACTTATCTTCATCACTAGTCATGTGATGTGTACAACCACTATCAATGATCCAAGTATCATTTTTACTAACTTTAGAAATAAGTGTTGTTTCTACATACCTTTAATCCTCTTCAAAATCATCTTTCATTGCAACAAACACTATCTCAATGTCATCATTAGTGTCAGTGTCTGTGTCCTCATCTTCTACCAAATAACATGCCTTTTTTCCCTTATCTTTGCAATCTTGGTTATCTCTGTTGTAGTGTTTGTAAGCTCTATTGTTTCTTCTTCTATAGATTCCATCAGTAGGCCGGTCTTTTTCTTTTTCTTTCTCTTTCTTGTTAGGGCATCTAGCAACAATATGGCCAACTTCTTTACAATTAAAAAAAGCTAAAGGTAATTTTCCCTTATATCTGCCTTTACCTTTTTGCAGTCTCGGAGCCATAAGAGCTTTAAGTTCATCAAGCTCATCATCAGTATTACTATCACTTTCATTCCTTATATTATGTCTACTACTAGATTTACCAATCTTCAGAGAAGACATAAAAGTAGACTCAACACTCGATACCACACTATTATCAAAATTGTTCAGCTCCAAAGTTGTTAACTTACCAATCAAACCAACAAGAGTAAGAGTACTACTAGGTGCAGACCTCATTTCATGAATAATAGATATTCTGATTGCATAAGCATGCAACAAGGTTCTTATAATTTTACTTACCACTTTATCTTCATCAATGACACCACCAACTTCTTGAATAGCATTAACTACTTTTATCTGGTTTGAGTATTGTGTAATATTTTTTCCTTCCTTCATCTTCATGTCATCAAACTTGCCTCTCAGGCTTTCAGCTCAGGCCCTCATCACATTTTCATCACCACCATAAAATAGAGAAATTTTATCCCACATTTTCTTCATAGTAGTGCAAGCCTTGACATCCTCAAATTCAGCATCAGATAGAGAAGCATCAATCTCTATCATAGTAATATTATGTTCATGTCGGTCTCTCAATTGATGAAGAGTCAAAGGACCAGTTGGTTGGATGTGCCCATTATCCAATAAAGTTATAGCAGATTCTCCAATGCCAGATATGTGAAGTCTCATCTGACTTTTCCATGTAGTAAAGTTGTCCTTGTTTAGCTTCGACACTTCCCTCTTATACATCATGTAATCTTTATGCTGAAGTCCTTAAAACTCTATTCCAAGCAACCAATGCTCTAATACCAATTTTTAGAATAACTAAGAGGGGGGGTGAATTAGTTAGATCAGTTATCCTACAGTCCCAAATACAAAGATGTACCTTATCAAATAATTCTAGCAAATTATGCAACTCGGTAACATAAAATATTCAACTATCTGTTATTTTACCGATTACCAGTTAATAGCTTACTAAGATTACCGCCCAAATCAAGTATGCAGTATATAAATTATGATAACAAAACAATCATCACAAATAAAACATAACACAATGACATAGGGCAGAAATAAAGACTGTTAAGTCCACTGGGTTAAGAGATTTTCTGAATCAATGGTTAAACTGATACAGTATGATCTAACTCAAATACAACTGAATTGTAGATATTCATATCTATGCTAAGCCCATACAAATCCTTTGATCAATATTCAAATTCACTTCATCAATATTCTTCAACTTACTTTCCCTTGGTATTTAGTTCTCTCACGCTCAGTTGTCTCTGCAATTCGGTTCTTTCAATAACCAGTCTGATCAGAAATACATGAATAGTCTTCACACGATATCTTTGCAGTATTCTTCCTCTGGCATAGTTTCAAAAATGAAACTCACATCTCTTAAATAGACAAGTAAACTATTTTCATCCTAACCATTAGATTTTGCCGCTTAATCTCCTTCATCTATTTTGTCTCTTAAACCTTCCTTGACGGATGTGTCATTAACACATTTCAATCGCATCCTTTAGATCTTCTTCAAATTTTATTAGCCTTGGATCTCATAACAAACTTAATCATTAACCTCAAGATCATAAAAGTATCTAGCTCATCAAATTCTATCAGTTATTCTTAGCATTTAATGTTTACATCCACATTCGGTTAATACAAATATGTGTCATTGATAACTAGTTAAACTAGCTCGGTTAATTTTGTCAGTTAGTATACAGTGCACTAGCTCGGTGTATACAAAAATCTTCAATTACCGACCACATTGTCTTGTCCAATTTCAGTTCTCTTTTCTTCATAACAAATTAATGCAACATAATCAAATTAACAGTATGAAGCCATAGACTCATCAATAAGTTATCCAATGTTTTACTTTATCCTCATTTGTCATATCCATCTTTTTCTCATGTAGATATCTTAGTTCTTCATCTTTTCTTACTCCCACATATGTTTAGATCTTTGTAACTAACATGATAAGTACTGTCAAGACTAGTTGACATCAATAACAACATATCAATTGATTTAATCATCTTACATATCATTTTAGTCCTTGGTAATCTCTAATCACTAATTCTTCAGTTCATTTCAATATTCAATCAGTTTTAGTTCATCATAGTCAAGTTCCCTACCTAAAATGAGGATTGGAACTCTCTATTTGATGATCAAATATGAAGAATCAATCATCAAACCACTTCCCTAACTCGTACAAAGCTCTGATCACAACATCACCTACAAACCCTTGTAGGTCTTCCACACTACTTCTAGGTGCACAGATCTTGACTGCCAATGAGTCTCAAGAAAATAAGACCAATTCAAAGTAACCTTTTCAAGGTTACATCAATCCCCAAAACACCTTGAATTGATTCAACTCCTGCACTACCTAACCACCTTTAGGTCACTGGCCTAATTGGCCAAATTAGCCCTCCTTTACACTAAGGATGATTGAAAATGGTTTTGTAGAACCAATTTAAGTTTCTAGGAATCTTCTCCCTCCTGTATTTGACTCAAAACAACTCTTTAACCATTCACCACATTGAGATCCTTCACCTACACACCCTTTCTTCAAGTTTCATGACTAAACACATAGAGATGTTTAGTCTAGGGTTTGGTGCCAAACCTTCTTTTTGATCGATTCTAGTGGATTTATTTTGGAATCATAGAAATGATAAAACTAACTTTCATTCCCCAAGGTTTCATGAGTTTCCAACGATGGAAGTGCAAGTTAGGGCCATTTTTGTAAGACAGACCTAGTAAACCCTTCAAACCCTGACTGTCCACACACACAAATGAATCACTTTGAATTATACACTTACTAAAAAATAAAATCAATGGATTTAGTGACTGAATACAAGGAAGTTATAATGCATAAACATTCTTCACATTTAACTCTCCGTACACGTATGCACACAGTCAAATTCCATTGAAAATGATTGGATTTTATTCAATTTGATACACCAGACATAGGCCATTTGATTCTAACCTCATTTAGAGGTCTTACATTGGTTAAATAACTTCAAAAATGGTGTCCAACCAGTCTCCACATAGTTGTGACTATTGGAACCAACTTGGCAACCTCTTTAAGAAACTTTTCAAAGTTGTCAACAACAAATGTGCAACTTTTACAGCTTTGGTTGCAAGTTTTCAAAAATACACCAAAAGACTCACAAAAGACTTCCTAAGAGATCCACTAGGTTGATCTAGGGTATAGATCCCTTAAACATCTAAAACCAAATGAAACAAACTAAAAAATGTCAAAACCATAAATGTGCCAATCCTAAACCATCTAGGATCCACATGGACTAAGGTATCCCAAGGCTCATAGACATGCCTTAGGAATCCTTGACCATACAAAAGGATCGAGATCATTGAGGAGATTGATCCCTAAGATCCATCCCTCCTTATTACAAACCAAAAATTAATCAAACAAAAGAGCATCCTGACTAGGCTTTGGGTGCCCTGCACCACAGTCACTTGGATTGTTGCAATATTGGATTGGTATGATCCTCCACTCTAGGTATAAATGAGTAGGATGGATCAGAACAAAATGTATCAGAAAAACTCATATCCATTCACAAGAACCATAGAGAAATGAGTTACTTTACATCTTCTATGGTGCATAGTATAGTTTAAAATAATGAGGGAAAGAACAAAATGTATCAGACAAACTCATATCCATTCACAAGAACCATAGAGAAGCATTTTTACCATCAAATCCTCTGATTGTACCCTCATGGGTTATGCTTGGAAGATTACACTAACTTTACATACTTCTCTATGGTTCTTGTGAATGGATATGAGTTTGTCTGATACAACAAAGTCGACAACCCTAGTTTATAAACTATACTATGGACCATAGAAGATGTAAACCCTCTATTTTTGTGTTAACTGTCTCTGAACAATGAGAAGGGGTCACAGTCACTTGGATTGTTACAATATTGGATTGGTATGATCCTCCACTCTGGGTATAAATGAGTAGGATGGATTAGAACAAAATGTATCAAACAAACTCATATCCATTCACAAGAACCATAGAGAAATGAGTTACTTTACATCTTCTATGGTCCATAGTATAGTTTAAAATAATGAGAGAAAGAACAAAATTTATCAAAAAAACTCATATCCATTCACAAGAACCATGGAGAAGCATTTTTACCATCAAATCCTTTGACTGTACCCTCATGGGTTATGCCTGGCAGAATACACTAACTTTACATTTTTATTGCTTCAAAGTAGATTGCATTAATCTTCATGATCTGGGATCGATTGTCTACCTTTTCTTCACTTCATCCCCTTTGAAACACACCCTTATCTCTATTAAATAAGCCTCTCAAGGCTAGTATAACCCATGCTCACCATAACAGTCAGTTATAGGACCATTAACAGTTAGTTATTTTCCACTAACAGTTAATTGCTTTAGATTAAAATACATACAACATACTTCTTCTTAATGTTCCTCTAGCAATATGTTGTCATCTTTCTTTGTTTTGAATGAATGACTACACATATGTTCCAAATGCCCTCTACAATATATTAAAAACTACCAATGAAATGTATATGCAAAAATAAAACTTAACGATACAATATTATACAATGCCTTCTATTTTTATTTATTACAATGTGTTTAAAGGTTATGCATTACATCACTACACGGGAAAGAGAAAACCACGTCTAAAGTATATCTAGGATTGTGCCACAAATATATTTCTCTACATCTTGTGCCATTTTCATCATTCACAACCATATAAATTGAACACAGATTTTTTCTAAAACAATAAACTTCATATACATGTGTGTGTGTGTGTGTGTGCAGTCTTAAAATAGAAGCACCCATGTTGTAGGTGTCTACTAAGCATAATGTAGGCTAGGACATCCATTAAATTTTGAATTCCAATCACTATAATATTAATAAATTTGATAATAGATTTTATTTTATTTTTTAAAAAACTAGTCAATCCTACTTCATGCTCCATACAAGTGCACCGCTCAACCAATAAGGTTCACCAACCAAACACATGGACCTTGTTTACAAGGTGATCCTAACTTGCTAAGGATCCTAACATGCTTCATTCATCTTCACACAAACATCTAAACTCCTTCTTGCAAGCAATCTGTCCCTCTTCTCAAAACCCCTAATAGTTCTTCATCCTAGGCCTTAAGACTTTCCGAAGAGTTACCAAATGCTCCCAAACCATGGATTGTACAATGAATTTGGTCTTCAAACCTCTCCATATGCAAAAGCCCTAATTTTCTCCTCTAAAACCCCTATAATCTAGGGCTTGGTGAATGTATGACCTCCCAATGCTATACTTTCAAATAAAGGGATGATTCACCATCCTTAGGCCATAACTAAGTGGATTCAACCACAAAAGACCCCCTCCAATGGCTCGAACTCCTATTGCATTGACCATGCACCATGCATGTAACCCTCCAATACTATCCATTTGACTCTCCAAAATTAATCAATACAAACTTCCTCTTGTTTCTACACTATTCATGTTAGAAATACACGTTACAAATGTGGATCCATCCCCAAGTTACCATATGTACAAAAAAGGGATGGATCTTACAAATCCATGGTGGAAACCAAAGTAAATTTGTGAACTTCTACAGGACAGTCAACTCTAAATCAATAAAATAAAACTACAGAGGTCCAAACTTGATCTAATATGTCTTAAAACCTATCATGCAACCATAACCAAGCTTATGATTGATATCAAATCAAGAAAACTTCAAAAAATTGCCAGAAATCAATTTTTTATTGCTTCCAAATAGACACAGTCTGTACAAATGAAATATGAAACACCAACTAACTATTTTTTTAACTGTTCCTAAATAGTCTAAACTGATTGTCAACAAAATAAACCAAATATTGTTGTCAAGTTGAAACCTTGACAAATAGTTATGAAAGCTATGAAGTAGAGAAGAAGTTATGAGAGGAATTGTAAAAATGAAAATAAAAGTAGCAGGCCTGTTGAACATTCTCATGTTGCAATCTGATTTGAGATTTTTTCTACATTAGTATGTTACTTTTTATTGCAATTATAATTAGTGCCTTGGTTCCTTAGTAATTTCTTTTTATTGCATAGTTGTCTTTAGTTTTTCATTTTGTTTTGAATGTCTAGTGATTTAAACCAAAGACTTCAACTTAGCCAAAAAATGTGCAAGTCTACATTAGTATGTTTCTTTTTATTGCAATTATAAATAGCATGAATGAACAAAATAATGACAATGTAATATTTGTGATAATGCAATATTTGTCGAAATAGCGTTGATGACTTCGGTTAATGTGCCTATGTGTCAATGTGGTTTTGGCCCATGCATGTTGAAGACGTCACGTGCAACAAGTAATCATGGGCCTCAATTTTGGGGTTTCCCCAATAGGAAAAAGGTCTGGATATGTAATTATATTTTATGTTTAAAAATAATGTGACAACAAATCATTTTAGGAAAAACTAATGTACATTTGGTATTGCAGGGAAATAGTGGATGTTAATACTTTTGGTGGGTCAATGAAACCACATTTACATCTACCCCATCTACATCTATACCTAATGTAGGAAATGAGTGCAACTTGTGCAAGGATCGAGAGGCAACTAGTACTGCCAAGATTTCTTCAATGGTGAAAGAAGAAATCATGTTTCTGCGATGTCTTCTTTGTGTAGTTTTTGCACTAATTTTTTGGGACCATATGCCTAAATGTGGTTAACAGAGGGCTATTGTGTTAGGAATAGGAACACTGAGAGGGGGGGTGAATTAGTGTTCACTGTATTATATCTTTTTACTTAGCTTTTTAATCTTAACTTGAATGCTTAAGTACTAAAATGAACATTAACATAAACAAAATAGCAGAACACAACACATAACACTAATATGGTTACAAGGAAACCCAAATAAGTAAAAACCCCGGTGGGAATTGACACCCACTAATATTCTGGACTAGTTTTTTATTGTCCTTGTTAGAAGATCCTTAACCCTGTTAAGAGTTACTTTACAATGTATTTAGTACATTGACCTTATCAAGGGTCGGACCCTATTAGGAGTCTTTTACAATAAACCCTATTAGGGGTTTGGACACACTGTCCTAGAGCTCACTACTCAAGTAGTGAAGGCTACAACCTTCTGATCTCAGATACACACTATATCTTCTGGATGAACTGTCACTATGACACTACTTGTGATGCAAGAGCATTTTGAGTTCCTGAAGATCTTTCATTGTCTTGGAGGAATTCCCTTGCAGAGGGATGCAATACTTTGTTTTTGGCAGTTTTTTGAGTTTCTGGGTTGTGATGATCTATGGAGATCTATGGAATGTGTGCTGAAAGGTATTTTTTCCTTGATGTATGTGGAAGATGTTTCTAAGGTCTCAGCTCTTGAGGTGGCATGGTTTGGGAGAGATTGGATGGATAGTTTGAAAGTTAGAGTTGTTTTCCTTGCTGTCGGAACAGTGTTTTCCTGCAGTTTTGGAGCTGATTGTGAGATTTGGCGACCTTGATCCTTAATGAATCAAACTTTGCACACTTAAGGAGTTTTAGAGGACTTAAATTAATATCATTTCCCAAGTGTGAAAACTCTAATTCATTATGAGTAAAAAGTTATGCCCATTTTTCCTCAAGACCAATTTTCTGGCAATTTTTGGGTGAAACGTGTGGTGTTTCTTCTTGCGATGTTCCGTGTGATCAAATGGGATCTTGCACACTTAATGGAATGTTTTTGGGTCATGTGTGGACCTAAACCCAAAGGCACATTAAGTTTTGATCATTTTTGCATTAGTTTTGGTTTCTTTTATTGGACTGGACCTATATTGTAATTAAAAGCCTGACTGGCCGACTTGTGGCTTAGCTGGCTATATATTGAGAGCTTAGGTTGATGTAGAGGGGAGATTAAAGGTGGGAGTTGAGTAGTAGATGATCTTTTTATTATTAGAAAGAGTAGAGTAGAAGCAAATTTGCGAATCTGGGAGTTTGTAGCAGAACTAGTGGCCTGCGGACTTAGGACAACAAAGGGTTGCTTGGAAGTGTGAGTACAAGTTTAGATCCAGTGGTGGTTGTTCCTATCAGAGGCTGCCTATTGTAGATCTAAACTAGTTGGTGGTTCCTTGGATCTTGTGAGATCTTGCTGATACTTTCTTATTTCATTGTAATAGGCTAAAACTCGAAAGGCCTTACAGCCGGGCATGTTGAATGAAATTATGTTTTGAATCATTATCTTGTTGTATTCCACTGTGCATATTGTTGTTATAATTGGCAATTGTAGGTTTGGACTATCCACTATTGGATCCTCCATCTCTGCCTTGCGTCAGCTTGTCTGATTAGTTCCTTTGATTTTTTGATGCTTTGACCTCTTGCAAAGCTCTAATACATCTCAAAAAATCTTCACACACTTCTACTTTGCTTCTTTCAACTCTATATCAACTCTCCTTTTCAATTACAACAACGCATCCAATATTTATATGCACATACAAAATAGTTAACTAGATCGGCCCTTTAACCAATTACATACAATGCTTCCAATTGAATTGGCTCAAGCGTATTTACAAAAAAACATAATTATATGTCTACAACCTAATTAATATAGGTGCATAGCCTTTACAACATAATAATATAACCGCTAACCAAAATACCAACAGTCGACTGCTTGTACTGTTCTTCTCTGGCATTCATTATCTGTGCAACTTGAACTCTCTGTATCTTCCTCGTAGTGAATCTTCTAACCATGAAATCTTAGATGTAGCATGAATATGATCTTATCAAATTAACTTCTAGGGCACATACTATAATTCTATCATATGCATGTGTGCTTATGCTCTGACCTTCAGGTACTCTGTGCACTATCCAGTCTTCAACACTTAGCCAATTTCTGATCTTCTTATCATGAACGCTGACTCCAAAACATCATATGACTTTGTTTCCATAATGAAAACACTATATTAAGTCATATATACTAGTATAGTCAACTTGCCAACAATCTCCCCCTTTCTCATTGATGGCAACAAAGGAATATGGAAAAGTTACTAACTGTCCCTTAATACAAAAACACTAAATCATACTCTATCTTATATCTCCCTTATATCTTCTTACTATACATTTTCTTTACGTAGCTATAGCTCCATATTCTATACATACTCCCCCTTTGACATTAATGACAAAGGTGTTACAAATCTAAATCTGGACAAGTACTTACACTAAAAGGACATCCAGGTATGCAATCTGTAAGTTTTGGATCTCTTTCTTCCAAAATGCGATCAATGCATTGATTGTTTGGAGATGGGTACATAATGCATACTGTAGCTTCTCCATCTTCTCCAAGTTTGAACTAGGACCTTGATCACATGTCACCAGGGTTCCATCGATCTCCTTGATATTCTGATTCAACACATCTAAGGAGGGTGCAAGAGCATTTCTAAGTTGAGTCTACCTAGCCCTTATCTTTGACATCTCCTTTTCTGCCTTCTCAATTTTGTCGAGTTGTCCCTGATATACATTATTAAACATGTTTATATTAGTAGAGGGATCTTCTACTAATTTCCTCACTTCTATCATGGCCTCTGCTTCTTGAATCTTCTTGTAGTGAACAGTTGTCAACTTATCTTGATTCATACAATCAGCAACAATCTTCCTTCCTTTTGCTGCAAACTCTTTCAAAGTTGCTTGTCCAACTTTGAGTGAACTAAGGTCTAGTGAGAAGTTACTGACCAACTCATTTATCCTTTTTTTCATATACTTCTCCTTTGCAACTATTGATGTTGATTCTTCCAATTTAGAGAAATTACTCTTGAATTGTGAAAGAATTGCACTTAAATCATCAGCAGAGTGTACCTTGGATACTTTCTTATCTGCTGGTAACAAGTTGTTCAGGATATTTACTGATTCTACAAAGAGGGGATTCCTCATTACCTATTTTTCCTTGGCCTTCTCCATAGCTAAGAAACTGATCTTGATCAGGTCTTCTTATCCCCATGAATCCAAACTAGTTGTGTTAGGTGTCAAACTTGACAACAATGCTATTGAGGGTGATGGAGTAATAGGAGTTCTATCTACCATTTCTTGTTTAACTCTTATTTCAACAGAAGGCTTGTCTATTGATTCAATTGTTTTTATCTCTTCTCCTTTCTTTTCTTCTACCTTTTCTTCTTCCTTTTTATCTATTATGTCCTCAATTAATACTTCCTCTTTTTGTAACTTAGGTGAGTTGTCACTGCATAAAATTTCAACTTCTTGTGTACTCACAAAAGCTTCTTCAAACTTGTCCGGGTCTTTATCTGTAACTGCCATGGCTATCTCTACATTATCAATAATGATGGTGCTATCCTTTAGTGAATTTTTCATGGGCGTAGATTTATTTGCCTCTAAATGTGTTTCAAATGTAGGTACTAAGTCCTAGGGACCTATCATAGGTACATTAGTGGGCTCTGTCACCTTGACTTCCTTTGTGGGCACTTGATTTGTAGGCACAGTAGATGGATAGATGTGCATGTTCATGAAGACCTTCTCAAATGCTTTCTTTTTTTCCTTAGCAAATAATTCATAATTCTTGTCCATTATATGTAAAGTCCTTGACTTGGTTCTAAGATGTGGCTTTACCAGATCTAACAATAAAGATTTCTCCTCTAAAGAACATACTGGAAGGGTTTCATCTAAAGTATTTTCTCTTATCCTTAGATCCTCCTCAATAGCTTGTCTTTTTAGGAATTCTAATATGTTCCATACATTATCTGGAATCATAGTCTTCAGTTCTAGGACTGTCTTCTTGAACTTCAACATATGTTTGACAATCATTCCATGAATTTATGACTTGTCAATTTCATGATACTTCTGATAGAACTTCCCTACTTGATCTATCCTGCCTTATCAATAATTCTTGTACTTAACACACTAAGACTAGGTTTGAAGTTTACTTCTAGAGGTTCTTGATTGTTATTCTTGTTTCTTTATACTGATGATGATGGATGACCAGTGCTAATCTCTTTCTTCCTCTTAGGCATTTCCTTATGTTAGGAATGGGAACACTGAGAGGGGGGGAGGGGGAGGTGAATCAATGTTCATTGTATTTTATCTTTTTACTTAATCTTGAAACTAAATACTTAAGTAATGAAATGAACATCCACATAAAAAAGAAACATGAAATCAACACATAACACCAATATGGTTATGGGGAAATCCAAATAGGTAAAAACCCCAGTGGGAATTGACACCCACTAATATTTTGTACTAGTGTTTTATGATCCTTGTTAGAAGATCCTTAACCCTGTTAGGAGTTGTTTTACAATGTATTAAGTACAGTAGACCTTGTCAAGGGTCAGACCCTGTTAGGAGTCTTTTACAATAAAATCTATTAGGGGTGTGGACTTACTATCCTAGAGCTCACTGCTCAAGTGGTGAAGGCTACAACCTTCTAATCTCAGATACACATTAAATCTGTTAGATGAACCATTACTGTGACACTACTTGTCTGATCAGTTCCTTTAATGCGCTGATGCTTTGACCTCTTGGAAAGCTCTAATACATCTTATCAACTCTTCGCACACTTTTTCTCTACTTGTCTCAACTCTATATCAACTTCCATACTAATTACAATGGGCACATCTCATATTTATATGAGCATACAAAACAAATAACTAGGTCGAACCTTTAACTGATTACATACAACGCTTCCAATTGAATTGGCTCAAGTGTGTTTACATAAAACATGATTAGATGTCAAAAACCTAATTACAATAGGTGCATATCCTTTACAACATAAGAATATAACCACAAATCAAAATGCTAACAGTCAGCTGCTTACTCTGTTCTTCTCTGGCACACACTGGTTGTGTAACTTCAACCGTCTATAACTTTGTCATACTTGCATATTTGATCATGCACTCATAGACTAAGCATGTATATAGTCTAACCAAATTATCTTCTAGGGAGCATACCATAACTTGGTCGTATGCATGTGCATTGATGCTCTGAGCTTCAGGTACTCTATACACTATCTAGTCTTCAACACTTAGCTACTTTTTTATCTTCTCATCAAGTGCCCTGACTCCAAACTACTATATGACTTTGTTTCCATAATTACAACACTATACTAAGTCATATACACAAGATTAGTCAACTTGGCAACAATCTCCCCCTTTGTCATTGATGGCAACAAAGGAATATGGCAAAGTTGCTAACTGTTCCTTAATACAAAAAACTTTTGTCTTATATCTCCCTTATACATAAACTTCTATCTTATATCTCCCTTATACATATCTATAACCCATATTCTATACATACTCCCCCTTTGACATTAATGAAAAAGGTGCTTCAAAACTATATCTACAAATACTTACTATGAGAGAACATCTGGATATGCTATCTGTAGATTTTGGATCTCCTTCTTCCAAAATGTAATTAATGAATTTACAATCTAGAGATGGGTGCATAGTGCATACTGTAGATTCTCCATCTTCTCCAAATCTGTGTTGGGACCATGATCATATCTCACCATGGTTTCATCTATCTCCTTGATATTTTGATTGAGTATATCTATTGAGGGCGCAAGAGCATTTCTAAGATGTGTTTGTCTTGCCCTTACCTTTGACATCTCTTTCTCAGCTTTTTCAATCTTATCTATCTATCCTTGGTAGACATTATTACACATGTTCACATCAATAGATGGATCTTCCAATGATTTCCTTATGCTATCTATCATAGCTTTTGCCTCTTGTATCTTCTTGTATAGATCACTGGTCAACTTGTCCTGGTTCATACAGTTAGCAATAATCTTTCTGCCCTTTTCAGAAAACTCCTTCAAGGATGCTTGACCAGTCTTTAGTGAGCTCAGGTCGAGTGCAAAGTTTCTAACCAATTCACTCAGTCTCTTCTTCTGATACTTTTCTTCTACAACTTGAGATGCTGACTCTTCCAAGGTATAAATTTTTTTTTTGAAGACTATAAGGATGTTGCTAACATCATCAAATGAATGTAACTTAGACACTTTCTTGTCTGAAGGCAATAAACTATTCAATATGTTGACTGATTCAACAAACAATGGATTCCTCATTACCTATTTCTCCTTTTCCTTCTCCATAGCTAGGATACTGATCTTGATCGGGTCTTCTTCTCCCCATGAGTCCAAACTAGTTGTATCAGGTGTCAAACTTGACAACAATGATGCCGAGGGAGTGATAGGAGTGCTATCCATCATTTCTATTTTTACTTTGCTTAGAATTTCAATAGATGACTCATCTGTTTGTTCAATTCATTTTATCTCTTCTTCTTCTTTTTGTTTTTCTATTTCCTTTTATGTTTCCTTCTTATTTTTCTATCTCTTTTCCTTTTCTTTCTTCTTCTTTTTAATCTTTTATATCCTCAATCAATATTTCTTCTTGATGAATGGGAGGAGTGCTACTACAAAGAGTTTCAACCTCTTATGTTCTTGCAAATGCCTCTTCAAACTTATCCAAATCCATTTTTGTGGCCGCCAAAGTGACTTTTACATTGTCTGCAATAAAAATTGAGTCATCTTTGAATGTCTCTTATATGGGCATTGACTTATCTTCCTCTGATATTGTTTCAACTATAGGCGTTAAGTCCTGGGGACCTATGATAGGTACATTAGTAGTCTCTGACTCTTTTGAAACTATAGTGGGTACTTGAGCTTTGGCCGCAGTAGCTGGATACATGTGCCTATTCATGAAGACCTTCTCAAATGCCTTCTCTATTTCCTTAGCCACCAGCTCATAATTTTTGTCCATTATATGCAGGGTCCTTGATTTTATTCTGAGATATGGTTTCACTAGATCTAGTAATAGAGATTTATCCTCTAGAGAACATACTGGAAGGGTTTCATCTAGAATCATTTCTCTTATCCTTAGATCCTCTTCAATAGCCTGTCTCTTTTGGAATTCTAAGATGTTCCATACATTGTCTGGAATCATAGTCTTTAGTTCTAAGACTATTTTCTTAAACTTCAACATATGTTTGACAATCATTCCATGTATCTTTGATTTGTCAATCTCACTGTATTTCTCATAGAAATTTCCTATTTGATCAATTCTGCCTTCATCAATGATTCTTGCACTTAACATAGTGAGACTGGGTTTGAAACTTACTTCTAGAGGTGCTTGAATGTTCTTCCTATTCCTTGTTACTCACGAGGACGGATGACCAATTTTAATCTCTTTCTTCCTCTTAGGAATTGCCTTATACTCAAGAGGAGTAGTAGGGTCAATAGTTACTATTGGTGCAGAAGGAGTAACATCAGTTTTACCCTTCTTGTCTTCTAATTTTTCTACTTTCACCTTCTTCAACTTAGGATCCTCAGAGTCTATCTTTTCTACATCTGTGCTCTCAATTTCCAAAGCAATCTTTTCTTGCCTTGCTTTTTCTAGGTCTTCTTGAGACACTCAAGATCTTGGAAGTTACCTTAGCAACATTTCTTTTTGTTGCTACGCTCTTTAGAACAGCATGAACTTCTCTAGTTTTCTCTTCATAAGTTCCCCATCTTGGCTCATTAGGGTCTTTAGGTGCTGACAATAGAACTTGAGCATAAGCATCTAGAATAGGCTCTTCCACTTCATATCCTAGTGGATGAATCCACTTTGTCCTTTGTGTCAGTCTCAACCATAAAACAAATAGTATCCTTGTACTTTTCAACTATCTTCTCTGGAATTCTAAATCTCATCTGCATCTTAGCTCTAAATGTTTTCAACTCCAGTGTCATGTAGTCCTTCAATGTACTCTTAGTACATGCCTTGAGAGATATCTGTGGCATTGTGGGGATAGATTTGTCTAGATACAAATCAGACACTTTTCCAACAATATGGAAGTACATATATATGATCAAAGACCTAAATCTGAATATCTTGGTCTTGTCATGCTTGATGGCCTTAATGTTATCTATTAGTTGTGTGGATAGGATCTCGCACAAATTGTACTCTCCATTCTCTCTCACAAGTCTTATAGCTACAAGAATTGTGGCTGCAAACACATTGTTCACCATGCTGGTGGGTTGGAACCTATATCCTAGTATCATGGACATTAATTTGATGTCATCCTGCTCAATAGGCTCTATAGTCATTCCACACCTATCACTTCTTGACTTGAAAGTTTTCTCAACAATTTTTCTCACATCCTTGCCTGCTAGAAGAATGACACCTGCCTTGGAGAGGCATGTCATTTCATGAATTAGGTCACCTGTAATCCTAACCGACACTTCACCTATCCAAAATAGGTCATCATGGATCCTACTAAGTAGGATCTTGATCCATTCCGATTTGTAGAACTCATATGTCATAGCATACTCCACTATAGGATGATTATTCCACCGTGCATACTCATCCATGAAGGTTTTATCAGGTTTTAACATTGTTTCTATGTGTGCCCTTATCCTGTCCAGTCCTATTGGTTCTTTCTTACAGTATATGTATGCCCTAATGTCTTTGATATGCATAACACCCATACACATGTGGGAGAATGCCCCTTCTAGGTCATCTAAAGTGGATTTGAATGGGTGCCTCTTAAATACATATCTTTTTTACAAGTAGCGATTGTCATTGCACCAAAAGATCAACCTATTAATGCCCGATACAACCACTAGACTTATAGAAGACACATGAGGCTGTTAAACCATGTCACAAATCTCGAGGGGAGTGCTGACCATTTTTCCAACAATCTCCCCCTTAGTGTTACCTGAGGGATTTTGAACCTGTGACCAAGCTCTGATACCACTTGTTACAAGTAGCGGTTGCCGTTGCACCAAAAGATCGACCTGTTAATGCCCAATACGACCACTAGACTTATAGAAGACACAGGAGGCTGTTAAACCATGTCATGAATCCCGAGGGGAGCGCTGACCATTTTTCCAACAATATTTTCTTCTCTGCAACATCAAATACTATAGGAGTAGCCATCACTTACTTGTATATCACTTTCTTAATTGTTTCCAAGATATTCTGAATCGGCACGACAAACTAGGGTTTTCGCAACTGATCAAATGTACAAGTCACTTGATGAATCAATCTTCAATCCTTCACAATCAAATGCTAGGGCTCGTCTACTCTCCAATCGCTCTGAATTCAAATGCAATGAGAGATTTATAGACTTTTGTGTACTTTAAAGTAGAAAATATGCCATTAATGTTCATCATGTAAACTAGGCTATCACTTGAAAATTTCTAACTTTCATTCTACAAAAAATTAGCTAGTACGTTCTTGCACATAGGTTCTTTTAGTCTCCAAAAGCTTAAGTCCAAAGGTGCATACTCAGAGAGTGAGTATACCAGCCGCCTAGGGGTCTAGAGCTAAATTTGCTCCTCCTATGACCCTGAGGCCATTCATCTAGATGTAGAGGGTGCGTCCACTGTGGATGCATCCAATACATTCTCATCAACCTTATCCTTCTTTGCTTCTGACCAAATCAAGCTCACATCCTTTGAAGCTTTCACAAACTTGACTTCTCCTTTGAGATCCAATACTGGTTCTTCGGGCTTTTTAGGGATTTCTTGACCTTGCATCCTTGATCTAAATTTTTTTGAGATGTGTCTAGCCTTGTTACAAGAATGAAAAATGACTAGAGGCCTTATATTCCTCGGCGCATTGACATGGGTCACCATTTTCATTGTCTAGATGAGTGACCATTATAGTTACATATCTAACAAGTAACATTCTGAGAACTTCTTACATTTGACTGATTCTGATTTCTTTGATTATACTGATTCATGTTCTTCTGATTTGTCTTACAATTCATAGCTCTATGACCAAATTTATTGCATGAATAACAGTAACCATTAAAAGTTCTTACCTCTGTACAATTCCTTGCTATATGTCCATGCATGTTACATGCATAACAAGTGTAGTCTACTGGCTTGTGCTCATTCTTAGGTGGTTCACCATTATCTTTAGTTTGATCTTCAGTCTTCTTAGTATTAGTAGAGTCTTTTTATGCTTTCATTCTTCCTCGCATGTTGTCAATCTGATTTTGTGCTTCATTGTATCCAATGCATCTAGTATCTCCTTTAGCTCTTCTTGCATATAACTCAGATTCTATCAAATCAGAATTGGTGTGTATTTTATCAATGTGATTCTTTGCCTCTTTTAATTTAGATTCCAAGATTTCTGTGTTGTTCCTTAGCTCCAAGATTTCTATGTTTTCTTGCCTTAATTCTTCATTGACTTGAAGGTTCTCTTTGATCTGTTCTTCATAGACTTCCTGATTGTTAATCAACTTATCATCAAATTCTTCAAGATTTTTTTTCAGGGATGATTTTTCTTCATTGAGCTTTTTGACCATAATCCCTAAATCACTGGTAAAGCATTCTTTCAAATCCTTTCTTAGCCTTTTGATGACTAATTGAGCATCACTAAATTTTTTCTTTAGTTCTTCAATTTCTTTTTCAGATATGTCCAAGTCTTCAAGAGTAGCTTCAAGATTTCTTTTTAGATATTTCATTTCTTCCTTGTCCATGATCTCCTCAAGTGGTTAAACTTCTTTGCTAAGGACTAGAGCTCTGATACCAATTGTTAGGAATGGGAACACTGAGAGGGGGGGGGGAGGGGGGTGAATCAGTGTTCACTATATTTTATATTTTTACTTAATCTTAAACTGTACTTAAATACTTAAGTACTAAAATGAACACCCACATAAACATGAAACATGAAATCAACACATAACACCAATATGGTTACGGGGAAACTCAAATAGGTAAAAACCCCGTTGGGAATTGACACCCACTAATATTCTGTACTAGTGTTTTATGATCCTTGTTAGAAGATCCTTAACCCTGTTTGGAGCCACTTTATAATGTATTAAGTACAGTAGACCTTGTCAAGGGTCAGACCCTATTAGGAGTCTTTTACAATAAACCCTGTTAGGGGTGTGGACTCACTATCCTAGAGCTCACTACTCAAGTGGTGAAGGCTACAACCTTCTGATCTCAGATACACACTATATCTGTTGGATGAATTGTTACTGTGATACTACTTGTCTGATCAATTCCTTTGATGCACTGATGCTTTGACCTCTTGCAAAGCTCTAATACATCTTATCAACTCTTTACACACTTTTTCTCTCCTTGTCTCAACTCTATATCAACTTCCATACTAATTACAATGGGCGCATCTCATATTTATATGTGCATACAAAACAAATAACTAGGTCGGCCCTTTAATCGATTACATACAATGCTTCCAATTGAATTGGCTCAAGCGTGTTTAAAAAAAAACATGATTAGAGGTTTGTAAACTAATTACAATAGGTGCATAGCCTTTACAACATAAGAATATAACCACAAATCAAAATGCTAATAGTCGGCTGCTTACTCTGTTCTTCTCTAGTACACATTGGTTGTGTAACTTCAAGTATCTATAACTTTGTCATACTTGCATATCTGATCATGCACTCATAGACTAAGCATGAATATAGTCTAACCAAATTATCTTCTAGGGTGCATACCATAACTCAGTCATACGCACATGCGCTAATGCTCTGAGCTTCATGTACTCCATACACTGTCCAGTCTTCAACACTTAGCTAGTTTCTAATCTTCTCATCAAGTGCACTGACTCCAAACTATTATATGACTTTGTTTCCATAATGAAAACACTATAATAAGTCATATAAACTAGATTAGTCAACTTTCCAACACCTTATACTCAAGAGGAGCTGTAAGGTCAATTGTTACTATGGGCGCAGGAGGAGTAACATTAGTTTTACCCTTCTAATTATCTGATTTCTCTATTTTCACCTTCTTCATCTTTGGGTCATCAAATTCTATCTTTGATGTAGCTAAGCTCTCTATTTCTAAAGCAATATTCTCTTTCCTTGCTTTGTCTAAGTTTTCTTGAGATACTCCATGAATTTTCAAAATCTTGAAAGTAACCTTGTCAACTTTTCTTTTTGTTGCTGCGTTGTTTAATACAACATCTACTTCCTTTCTTTTCTCTTCATAAGTCCCTCATCTAGGTTCATTGGGGTGCTTAGGTGCTGACAATAGAACTTGAGCATAAGCCTCTAGAATAGGTTCTTCAACTTCACATCCCAGTGGATGAATCCACTTTGTTCTTGGTTCAACAGCCTCCATGCATGTTGTATTAGTCTCTACCATGAAACAAATGCTATCCTTGTATTTTTCAACTATCTTTTCTAGAATTCTATATCTCATCTGCATTTTGGCTCTAAATGTCTTCAATTCTAGTGTCATGTAATCCTTCAATGTACTTTTAGTACATGCCTTGAGAGATATCTGAGGCATAGTGGGAATAGATTTTTCTAGATAGAAATCAGACAAATTTCCAAGTATATGGAAGTACATATAGATTATTAAGGACCCAAACCTAAATATCTTAGTCTTGTCATGTTTGATGGCTCTTATGTTGTCTATTAGCTATGCGCACAATATTTCACATAGATTAAACTCTCCTTTCTCTATTACCAACCTTATTGCTACTAGAATGGTGACCGCTGACACAGTGTTTACTCTGCTGGTGTGGTGGAACCTATATCCCAGTATCATGGACATCACTTTGATGTCTTTCTCCTCTATAGGCTCTATTGTCATTCTGCACCTATCACTTCTTGATTTGCAAGCTTGTTCTATAAGTTTTTTGGTGTCCTTTCCCATTGAAAGAACGATGCCTGTCTTTGAGAGTCCTATCATCTCATGAATTAGATCTCCTGTTATCCTAATTGGTACTTCACCTATCCAAAATAGGTCGTCATGGATCCTGCTAAGTAGGATCTTGATCCATTCTGACTCATAGAACTCATATACCATAGCACATTCCACTATAGGATGATTATCCAACTACACATACTCATCCATGAAGGTTTTATAAGGTTTCATCATTGTTTCCATGTGGGCTCTTATTCTATCCAAACCTAGTAGTTCCTTCTTGCAATATATGTATGCCCTAATATCTTCCACATGCATAACACCTATGGGAGTGTGGGAGAATGGACCTTCTAGGTCGTCTAGTGTGGACTTGAATGGATGCCTCTTAAACACATATCTCTTCTTCTCTACCACATCAAATACAATGGGAGTAGCCATTACTTACTTGTATATTGCTTTCCAAATGATCTTAAAGAATTCTGAATCAGCACGATGGATTAGGGCTTCCGCAATCGATCAAATGCACTGCTAATCACTAGTGAATCAATCTACAATCCTTTTATATCAAATGCTAGGGCTCCTCTACTCTTCAATCACTCTGAATTTGAATGCAATTAGAGATATAAAAGCTTTTGTATGCTTTAAAGTAAGAATTTTTCCATTAATGCTTGCCACGTAAACCAAGTTGTCACTGATAATTTCCAACTTTCATTCTGTAAACAATCAGCTAGTGTGCTCTTGCACATAGGTTTTGCTAGTCTCCAAAAGGTTAAGTCCAAAATCACATACTCAAAGGGTGAGTATACCGACTGTGCAGGGGTTTAGAGCTAAATTAGCTCCCCCTATGACCCTGAGGGCCATTCATCCAGATGTAGAGGGTGCGTCAACTATGGATGCATCCAATACATTCTAATCAACCTTATCCTTCTTCGCCTCTAACAAAATCATGCTCGCATCTTCTGAAGCTTTCACGAACTCAACTTCTCCTTCGCTATCTAGTATTGATTCTTTTGGCTTTTTAGGGCTTTCCTAAGTTTGTGTCCTTGATCTACAGAACTTTGAGATGTGTCCAACCTTTTTACATGAGTGACAAATAACTAGAGGCCTTATATTCCTCGGTGCATTGACATGGGTTACCATTTTACACTGTCTAGATAAGTGACCATTATAGTTACATATCTGACATGCAACATTCTAAGAACTTCTTACATTTGACTGATTCTGATTTCTCTAATTATGTTGAGTTTTGTTTTTCTGACATGACTTACAATTCATATCCCTATGACCAAATTTATTGCATGAATAACAATAACCATTGAAAGGTCTTTCCTCTGTACAGTTCCTTGTTATATGTCTTTTCTTGTTACATGCATAACAAGTTCGATCTACTAGCTTGTGCTCATTCTTGGATGGTTCAACATCATCTTTAGTTTAACGTTTAGTCTCCTTAGCATCTGTGGTGTCTTCTGGTGCTTTCATTCTTTCTTGCATGTTGTCAATCTGATTTTGTGCTTCATTGAATCCAATGTCACTAGTATCTCCTTTACGCTTTCGAACATACAACTGAGATTCAATCAGATCCTTGCTTGTGTGCAATTTATCAATGTGATTCTTAGCCTCTTTCAATTCAGATTCCAAGCTTTCTTTGTTGTTTCTTAGCTCCAAGATTTCCATGTTTGCTTGCCTTATTTCTTCATTCAGTTGAAGGTTCTCTTTGATCTGTTCATCATAGACTTCCTGATTATTAGTTAGCTTATCATCCAATTCTTCAATCTGTTCTTTTAGAGATGAATTTTCTTTATTCAATTTTTTGATCATTATCCCTAAATCACGGTTAGAGCATTCTTTCAAATCTTTTCTTAGCCTTTTGATGACTATTTGAGCATCACAAACTTTTTATTTTAGTTCCTCAATTTCTTTTTCAGATCTGTCCAGGTCTTCAAGAGAAACTTCGAGATTTCTTTTCAGATGTTTCATTTCTGCTTTCTCCATGATCTCCTCAAGTGGTTAAACTTCTTTGCTCAGGACCAGAGCTCTGATACCAATTGTTAGGAATGGGAACGCTGAGAGGGGGGGGGTGAATCAGTGTTCACTGTATTATATCTTTTTACTTATCTCTTTAATCTTAACTTGAATGCTTAAGTACTGAAATGAACATTAACATAAACAAGATAGAAGAACACAACACATAACACCAATATGGTTATGGGGAAACCCAAATATGTAAAAACCTCTGTGGGAATTGACACCCACTAATATTCTATAATATTGTTTTATGATCCTTGTTAGAAGATCCTTAACCCTGTTAGGAGTTGCTTTACCATGTATTTAGTATAGTGACCTTGTCAAGGGTCGGACCTTGTTAGGAGTCTCTTAGAATAACCCTATTAGGGGTGTGGACACACTGTCCTAGAGCTCACTACTCAAGTAGTGAAGGCTACAACCTTCTGATCTCAGATACACACTATATTTGCTGGATGAACTATCACTATGACACTGCTTATCTGATCAGTTCCTTTGATGCATTGATGCTTTGACCTCTTGCAAAGCTCTAATACATCTCAAAAACTCTTTGCACACTTCTACTCTACTTCTTTCAACTCTATATCAACTATCATTTTCAATTACAACGACGCATCTATTATTTATATGCGCATTCAAAATAGTTAACCAGGTTGGCCCTTTAACCGATTACATACAATGCTTCCAATTGAATTGGCTCAAGCGTATTTTAAAAAAAACATAATTATATGTCTACAACCTAATTACTAAAGGCACATAGCCTTTACAAAATAATAATATAATTGCTAACCAAAATACCAACAGTCAGCTGCTTGCACTGTTCTTCTCTGGCATTCAATGTTTGTGCAACTTGAACTCTTTGTATCTTCCTCATACTGAATCTTCTGATCATGCACTCTTAGATGTAGCATGAATATGATCTTATGAACTTAACTTCTAGGGTCTATACCATAATTCTATCATATGCACGTGAGCTTATGCTCTGACCTTCAAGTACTCTCTGCACTGTCCAGTCTTCAACACTTACTCGATTTCTAATCTTCTTATCATGAGCGTTGACTCCAAAACATCATATGACTTTGTTGCCATAATGAAAACACTATATTAAGTCATATATAATAGTATAGTCAACTTGCAAACATATTGTAGATAGTGAAAGTTTTTTAGAATTTCAAGTAGATACGTAGGACATATTTTGATAAACTCATGAACTTTTTTGTTGCTTATGACTTCGTTATGATTTTCAATATAAAATTAAACAAAATTAAAAATTAACCTTATTAAAAAAAATTGAAAAATTATAACATTTAAAAAAATTTATGATTTTCAATATAAAATAAAAAATAATTTAATAAAAGTAAATTAATATCTTAAAAAATATTAAAACAAATCAAAAAATTAAATAAATCACAGCGGAGAAGAAGTAATGAGAGGAATTGCAACATGAGAATTTTCAACAAGCCTGTAACATAGCTCTGTGAAACCTTCACAAATATCCCTTTTTTGACCTCCATTCATAACTCTTCTCAGGATCTGCAAACTTTTCGAAGAAATAGGTGATGAACATGTAGATTTTCCTAAGCACTACTGGGAGCTGACCCAGCAACACATGTACTATATATTGTGAAAATCATCACAAGTTCATTTGTTGCCGGGTCTAGTTCCCAGTAATGTTTGGTCAAATCTGCATGTTTGTCAAATGTAAATGGAATACTTTGTGCCTAACATACTTAAATGGAATACACCAAGAAGTACCAAATGATGAATGCTCAATTGTTGTAATGGAAAAGCATCAAAACCATCCATTTTTAGAACTTGATTTTCTATAGTCTTAATGATTTTTCTATAGTCCTAATGATTTTTCTTATTTTTTTGTCTTTTGTCCCTTTTTTATTTCCTATGTATGTCTTGGTGATAGGATTTTGACAATTGTTGACAAAGCATGTTTCTTTTTTTTATTGTCATGGGGTTCCACATTGTTTGTTTCTCTTGATAAATTAGGCCTTGAATTTGAAATTTTGGTCACTGTTTTATTTCAACTTGATATTTTATTCATTTTTCATATACATAGAGACTACACATGTTGATAAAAAGATGAGCTATTTGATTTAGGTTTACTATTCATGATTGTAAATGGTTAATATTTCTGATGGTACTCCTTGGTGTATTCCAATTAAAAATAATCATGTTTCTATGGCTATGATAAATGTCCCTCTTTGTTGAGAAAATTAGAGTTGACAAAATAGTTGTTCAACAATTGTATTTTCCATTAGAGCCATTTCATATGCATAGTTGATGAACATGCAGATTTGCGTAAGCACTACTAGGAGCTTATACCCTCCAACACATGTACTATTGTGAAAAATCATCACAATTCCATTTTTTGCAGGGTCTAGCTCCCAATAATGCTTGGTCGACAAATCTACATGTTTGTCACCTGTACATATTGTTAGGAATAGTCCCAAGAGATAACTAAGAGGGAGGGGGGGTGAATCAATTATCTACAAGTTTCAATTCTTTATCCAATTAAGTATACTTAAACATAAAGCATAAACACAATGAAAGAACACATAAACACAAAACCAATATTTTGGTTATGGGGAAACCCAAATAGGTAAAAATCTTGGTAGGAATTGATACCCACTAATATTCTGCACTAGTGTATTATGATCCTTGTTAGGAGATCCTTAACCCTGTTAGGAGTTTCTTTACAATATATTTAGTACAGTAGACCTGGTCAAGGGTCAGACCCTTTTAGGAGTCTTTTATAATCGTCCCTATTAGGGGAGAGGACACACTATTCGAGAGCACACTACTCAAAGGGGTGAAGGCTACAACCTTTTGATTAACAGATACACACTATATATAGTTCTTGGTGAACTGCGCTTTGACCTGTTGTCTGGATTAGTTCTAATGTATAGCACAAATACTTTACTTGGTCACATAGACCTTCTTCTGATGGCTCAACACTTTGCACACTCTACTCTGCTCTTACTGTAAACCATGAACCACACTCAAGAAATCAAAAATGATTGCCTATAAATATATTTCCTCTAAATGATATAATAAAGTTGGCATGTTGGAACCACCTTGAAATCATATTAGAGAAACCTCAAAAAACTCCAATAATAAATTAGTCAGCTCTACTAAGCATGCAACACATTCTGGGACCTGTCCAATAAGATAATTGTAGACGCACGCTACACACTATCGGCTCTACCAAAACAACTGGATCTTTCTCCTCAAGCTGAATTACTTCATGTGCTCTTAAATAAACATCACTAACTCTTCTCCAAGCTTAAATCCAAGGGCACATACCAAAATGATAGGCGCAACTCCAGAACCAATATAATCTATGTCCGCTCTTTTGAATAAACACAGGAAACTGCTACTGGCGAATAGCGATTGCATAACTTCACTTATACTAATCATCAGACTCTGCATCCATGAATGTAACATCACTAACATGTCTCCATCACATACCCAAAGGTGCAAGACTCCATGATAATTGTACGGACAACCATACACAAAACACTACCTGTTATTTTTCCAGGAACATTGTTGACACAAGCTACTGTATAACTGTATGTACTAACTGTTAACCTTTGCATCCATGATATCATGTTGATAACATGTCCATGCTGCATATACTCAAATCTTATTGCATAAGTCTTCCGGGCATGCTACTTACCATATGTTGTCATCAATGACAAACATACAGTCAGCACTGGCTTGCTGGCAAATATCCAACAATCTCCCCCTTTGGCATTGATGGAAACATATGGAATGAAAAACACCACCAACCCAAATGAACAATTCTTTTATAACATTCTCCATTTCCTCATCAAAACTCCCCCAAGGATGAATCCTCCATCTGCTACAATAATCTTCCATATTCTTCATTTCCTCAACTAAACTGCTTCCATAACTGAATATTACTCTCCCTTTAGTACTATTTTTAATACCTGCATACTACTCCCCCTTTGACATCAATGGAAAAGGGCACCAATCAGTTTAAGCATCGATACTACTTCTAAAGTAGAGTAGTCCACCATGCATCAGTCCCTGAGGACTGATGCTCTTTCCTCTTTCTTCTAAATAGAATCAGGGAAAGGAATTACTCCCAACTTCTCCCTGAGATACTCAAAAGTATCCTTAGGCAAGGGCTTTGTGAATATGCCTGCCAACTGGTCTTTAGTACTCACATAGTCCAAATTGACTTCTTTCTCTTCCACTTTCTCTCTTAGGAAGTGATACTTGATCTCAATGTGCTTTGTCTTTACATGCATCACAGGGTTCTTCGACATATTGATAGTGCTAGTGTTATCACAGTGAATAACAATAGGGTAATCAATCTAAATTCAAAAATCCTTTATCATCTGCTTGATCCAAAAAATTGTAGGACAATTTAAGGCTACTACAACATACTCCGCTTCTGTTATTGACTGAGAAATATAATTTTGTTTCTTGCTTGTCCAAGTGATAATTCTATCACCAAGAAACACTGCTCCACCTGATGTACTCTTTATATCATCAACACATCCTACCCAATTTGCATCAATATACACATGAATCTCAACATTTTTTGAATTAGGATACCATAAACCATAGTCTATAGTGCCCTACAAATATCTAAATATTCTCTTTATTGCCATGAGGTGACTTTGTTTAGGCTCTACTGTAAATCTTCCAACTATGCCAACTACATTGGAAATATCAGGTCTAGTTTGAGTAAGATAAATGAGTTTACCAATCGTAGACATGTATAATGTTGTATCTACTACTGGAGAATCATCTTCTTTTGTAAGCTTGCATCCAGTGATCATAGGTGCGCCTACTAGCTTGCAATCAATCATCTTGAATTTCTTCAATATCTTTTTCACATACTTGGACTGATTAATGAAAATACCTTTCTCTATCTCCTACACATTTAGTCCCAAAAAGTATTTAATAGGACCAATCATACTCATCTCAAACTCACTCTGCATTTCTTTGGAAAATTTTGCACTCAGTTTGTCATTACCTCCAAAGATAATGTCATCAACAAATATGGCCACAAGTAGTAGTCCTTCAAATGTCTCTCTAATGAATAGATTACAATCTAGTACACCTTTCTCGAATCAAATCTTAGTTAGATATCCATCAAGTCTCTCATATCAGGCTCTAGAGGCTTGCTTAAGTCCATAGAGGGCTTTCTTCAATCTGTATACCATATCAGGTCTATCTGATAGGGTGAATCCTTCTGGCTGCTCAATGTACACTTGTTCTTTTAGCTCTCCATTTAAGAATGCTGACTTAACATCCATCTGATAAACTTTGAAGTTTTTGAATGTTACAAAAGCTAGAAACAACTTAATAGATTCTAACCTACTTATTGGTGCAAAAGTATCTAAATAATCAATACCTTCTCTTTGCACATATCCCTTACATACAAATCTTGCTTTGTTCCTTACTACTGTACCATCTTCATTTATCTTATACCTAAATATCCACTTTGTTCCAATCACATTCTTATCACTTGGTCTTGGGGCCAGTTCCCAAGTATCATTCTTGATAATCTGATCTAGTTCTTCCTTCATAGCATCATGCCAATCTAAATCTTTGCATGCATCTTCAACACTTAAGGGTTCAATCTGAGATAGTAAACATTCCGCTTCACTTCTTGCAGAACTCTTAGCTTTTGATCTTGTTGTCACTTTTCCGCTCTAATCTCCAATGATGTCATCCTTAGAGTGATATCTAGACCTAAACTTTGGAACTTTAGGTGATGTTGACTTATCTACTTTTGGAGTTTTTTCTTCACTTGTCTCAGGGTCATTAAATAGCACATCAATACTGTCAAACATTTCTTCAACAATTGTCTCACTAGTGGAAGGCCTAGGTTCTTCAATCATAGGTGAGTAATCATGATATCTTTCTTAAACCATAAACTTTTCTTCAATCTTAACATGAGCACTTTCAATGATCTTCTTTAATCTCAAGATAAAACATCTATAAGCTTTAATTTTAGTAAAGTAACTAAGGAGAATACCTTCACCACTTCTTGCATCAAACTTGCCTACTGCTTCATCCCTCTTGATGTAGCACTTGCTTCCAAAGATTCTAAAGTATTTTACTATGGGAACATTACCAAAACATATCTCATAAGGTGTCTTGTCTGCGCCTAGCCTTTATTGAATTCTATTGATAGTATAGACTGTTGTATTGACTGCATCTCTCCAATAGGTGTGTGCAACCTTTCCTTCAATCATGATGGTGTGTGCTATGTCAAGAATGATCCTATTCCTTCTCTCTGCAATTCCATTCTACTGAGGAGTTCTAGGTGCACTTAATGGCCTCTTTATGCCATGTTCTTTGCAGTACTCATAGTATCTGTCAAAGGTGAATTCTCCTCCTCTATCCGATCTCAAACATTTTATCTTTAGTCCAGATTCATTCTCAACCTTAGCTTTGAATATTTTGTTCTCAAATTCTTCTGACTTATCTTTTAAGAACGTAACCTACATCATCCTAGTATAATCATCAACAAACAAAATAAAATACCTTTCATCATAGTTGTTGGTACTCAAAATACAGTTTTGAGGTACCATGTAAAATTCTTGATTAGTGCTCACTTTTTGGCTTTGTATTGCATGCTAGCATGGACGTATTTGAAGTCATGTCATGAAGTATATGTGTTCATTGCCTTTCATAGAGCCCATTGAGTTGATTGGAGTCCTTAGATGGCATTTTCAAATGGGTTTTCATCAGCTCGTTCCTAAGGGGTCTCAAAATCAGAAATTCAAAAATTGCTGTGTATAAATCACTGGGAAGGGCCACTTTGAGGTTGAATAATATGCATCCTAGAGAGTGTCATGAAAATCTGAGCCTGACGTCTTGTTGTACACATTGCATACTCTCTATGTATCAGGTTTCAGGTCCCAGTGATGAGTTTTAACCCTGTTTATTCATCCCCTTCCGGAGGTGTTTTCTTAATTTTGCACTTATGCACTTGTTCATTTGTTTGTCGGAGGCCCTGTTTGATAGCTTGTATCTTTTGCCCAGTGATTGAAAATGAAGTGATGGTCATGTCCCTAGATTATAAATGAGTTTTACTTCATCCTTGTCAGTTTTCAGCTCATGACGAATCCATTGGATGAGTTTTCCAATGTGATTCCATTTGCAGTTTCTGCTGTTTGCAAAGATTGTGAAGTGCATCAGTTTGCCGGAGGCCAAATTTGCTCTGTAATAACTTTTGACCAGTCAAACCTATCAATGAAATTTTTGTTGATCTGCATTGAAAAGTTGACATATCACTTCCAGTTCAGATTTGAGCTTTCTGTCAATCTGTTTGATGTCTTTTTGAAACTAATTCCAACTGCAACTTTTAAGAGTTTTCTGCATTTTCTTGGTCTATCTCTGCAAGTACCTATTTTTGTGAGGACATATCTTTTTCCCCGCTGGTTTCCAATTCCAAGCAATGATTGAATCATGTTGTTTGTATCTAAATGAACTTCTATGCCAGTTTACAGCCTCCTCGAACTCTATTTGGTATTTTTCTAGGGTGATTTCGGATGCAATTTATCAAGTTCTGACAGTGTGTTTGCAGAAAACAAAATGAAAGGGGCAGCTTTGAAGGCTTGTAACTTTTGCCTCAGTTGTCGTCATGGGACACCGTTTTGCAGGGTAGATGAGTATGTAGCAGGGAATGTGCATGTTCAGTGGTGGCACCCAGTTAGGTGATACATTCAATTTTCTAGGCCAGTTCCGGATGAAATTTATGTACTTTGACAAGTGCGAATAGGCAATGATTTCAAAGGGAATTGTTTGATTGTTGAACTCTTTTGGCCCAAATCTTTCTGAGCATCTTCCTTTGACCGGCGTGTTGAGAAGTTGGAGAGGAGTTTATGCTCCCAATGGCGTGATCCTATGTTTGCTTTTTGTCAATTTTAAGGCCACTTCTAGAGGTCAGTCGGCATTCATGGTGACTTTGCAAAAGTGTAAAAGGTGAGAAGTATGTTTAAAATTTTGTTAAATCATGGTCATACTTCGTCGGAGGTGAATGATGCTTAGAGAGCATCAATGGTTACATGTTTTAAGTGTACACTGATTCCCAATGTTTGGAATAAAATGAATACATGGATATTCATAATGCATTGATAATTTTGACAAAATTCTCTAGTATTTTTCCTGTCACAAGAAAAAGTGGCATTAATCTTGAAAGAAGGATTGGCAATGGGGGCTCTACTTCTATTAGTGGGCAATATAAGAGAGGAGACTCACACAATATTTGCAGGGATCTCATACCCGAATTGGAGGGTCTGTGCATTGATACAAAAGCCTGCAAAATGGAGGTTTTATGAAGGTACCAGAGAGCCTCATGTGAAGGATAGAGGCACATTTTGAGCATGTAAAGGGAAGATAATATATGATAGAGGGACATTTTGAAGAAAGGAGGATGCTAAAAGAAATACCATCCACATAATGATTTATTTTTGCAAACACGAATTTGTGAAGTCACGGATTTGTAGAAGAAGAAAAAACAGTCATATTACGGGGCGCATAACTTTTTTTTGAACCGTTGGATTGAGCTAATTTTTGGATATGTTGTCAAAAATTAAGTTCTCTACATTCTCACCGGAGCGATTTTAAAAATTTCTCCTGGTTAGCGAGATATAGGTGACTGAGTGAGTCACTGTCAAAACTGCCTATAAGATCTGTCCACGACATTTATCCCACATTCATTAAGTTTCATGTCCATGATATGTTCAAATACAAGGCCGCCCAAGTATAGTGTAAGTTGAAGAAGGAGGAAAGGCTTGTGCCTTGTGGTCCCACCTCAAAACATGTGCGCCAGCTGGCCGTAAGAGACAATATTTTATTGCAAAGTCTTTAAAACCTCAAAGATATTAGTCCCACATTCATCCGGAATGGGGAAATTGTAATGAATATATACAACCAAGCTCACATATGAAATAGATTGAAGAGCTAGAGGCTCTTCTCATGCACGCCCACCTTGATTTCTGTGCTTGCGCCTAGACAAAAGTAAAGTTTTGTGAAGTGGTCGCATGGTCGCATGCGCCATTTCTGGCGCATGTGATCATGCGATTAGGTGAGTTGGCAGGTGAGGTGGCAGGCCGGTGCCATGTGGCATGTGGGTCCCGCTCTGGGAGAAAATAAAATAATATTTTATTCAGATTCTTGTGCACATTCAAGGCCAAAAAATCAAAATTATAAATATATTTTTATATAGTTTTGACTATATAAAAATTTGAATATTTGAAGTTGCAGAGCATGGGGGACAAAATTAATTGCTGGGGGCTTTATTTTTTGCCCAGATATCAAGTGTTATATACCACCGGAAAGGTGAGAAGATGAGGAATCTATTTCTGAGGTCAGTTTCAATGCAGGTCATGCTGGTTTTGAGATATTTGTAGTTGAAAGAAACAGGGGGCCAGGAAGATATTTTGGAAATATCTTATTTGTTGCATTTGGTATTCACAATCAGTTTGAAGAGATGACAGGTGCTTTCCAGAATTGAGAACATGTCCCATTTCCAGTTTGAAGGCAGATGACTCATTCAGTGAGTAGTTTAGAGTTTGACAAGTGTCAGTTGGTGATGCTTTCTGGTGTTTCCCCCTTCTCTTCTTAGTCTGGTTTCTTTTCAGTTTGTCGGGTTCCAATTTTTTGCATGAGCAGAGCTCTGCAAGCTTGAGTTCCAATTTTGGTTCATGATTGTCGAGCATAATGGTTTTCTGTGTGTTTCATTTTCTGTCATAGATTCAATACAAGTGTTTGTAAATTTGATTGCAAATCGAAATACATGTAACGCATGTATGGTTTTCAGAGAATTGTCTTCATTGTATTGAGTTTCAATTTCAGTATGAATTCAGTGTTCAAGGGATATTGAGTTTGTCTTCTCCAAGGGAGAATGTATCTGTTTGTATTTGGATATCCTTCAAGGAAGGATTGTAAAATCCTTAAATGCAGATTGGAAATTGATCAGTGCTATGAATTTGTATGATTCTTCATATTGAGCGGTGGAAATGTGTTAATGTAAGGCATTAACGCAGGGATATTAATCAATGAAACATGGTTTGTAGTTTGGGTTTATATTTACTGATTTTGACTCCATGCCCAGATTGAAGGCACTGATCTGTACTGTTAGAAGTCATTTGCCAAACTAGCATCAATTTAATCAATCAACTTTCCCTTCCTGTTGATGAGTTTGAAAGATAGATTGAGCATGTGGGTAGGCTTCCCATAAGATAGGTTCATCTCAGTTATGAATCCTGTTGCAAGACCTATTTATTCTATTTAATCCATTTGTGAAATCTGCTTATTAGGTGTTTGTACTAGTTCATATCAGTTTGCATAAGCAGAGAAGTGAGGTACACCCGCCTGGGTCTGTGGAGCCCAAAGTGAAGAAGGATTTAATCCTTGTCAATTAGCATTTCTCTTGCCAGGAAAAGAGCATCAAAGGGGAGAGATCAGGTTATGATCTAGTTATTTACCCGTGCAAGAAAAATAGCTAACAATAGTATGATCTTGTTTGAGTTGGACCACATAGGTCTATATGAATTAGATCCAACTTGTTCTCTGCTGAATTGTGCTTGCTCCTAAATGAGTTTCTCACATGCTTTCCCATCACACATTCCCTACATATAGTATCAACTGGCTTTGCTATGTCAGGTAGATCTCTTATTGCCTTTACATTTCTTATCTTTACTATGTTATCAAAATTGATATGACAGTCTTTTATGCCACAACCAACTGTCATCAACTTTAGCAACAAAACAACTTGCTTCTGAATTGAGTTGGAAAACATTACCTTTAGTCTTTGAGCCTAATGCAATCATAACACCATCCTTATTTTTAATGATGCATTTGTTGTCTTTGAACTCCAACTGATAACTTTTTTCAAGTAACTTCCCAACACTAAGAAGGTTATGTTTCAAACCATCTACATAGAGAACATCATCAATATTGTTATTTCCGTCCAATGTGATAGCTCCTCTACCAATGATAGGTTTAGGAGTGTTATCTCTAAATCTAACCATTCCACCATTGTATTTGTCTAGATGAACAAATCTATCTTTATCACCTGTCATGTGATGTGACCAACCACTATCTATAATCTAGTCTATCCTTATATCAGTGTGTGAAATCAATGCTAGCTCCTGTTCCTCTTTCTCATCTTCATGATATGTCTTATTATTCATTTTCTCTATAATAGTAATTAATCCAATTTCTTCTTCAGATGATTCATCATCTAAAAATCCATCTCCAGCATAGTAACATTCCTTAGAGTACTTAGGCTTGTAGTCATTTTTTAATTTTCTATCTCTTGTAGGACACTTAGATGCAAAGTGACCAATCTTATTACATGAAAAGCACTTAAATGACAATTGACCTTCATATTTTCATTTTCTTTTCCTTTCTTTTCTCTTTTGGCAATCATAGCAATGAAATCATCTAGTGTTTTCTCTTCATCAATATCATCAAAATTACCAGAAGTGTTTGCAGATTTCTTACCATAGACTGTTTCTTTGAAGGCTGTCTCACTTTTAGGTTCTGTCTTCAATCTTGAAATCTCAAAAGCTAAGATTTTTCTGATCAAGGTATCTCTCTTGAAATTTGATGTAAGTTGCATGGTCTCATCAAGGATGTTGATCTTGTTTTCATATTCTGGAGTGAGAGTAGTCATCAATTTGTCCATAATGTCTTCCTCTAAGATCTCTCCACCATTGTTCCTGATTCCAACAACTGCTTCATTGATCCTTTGATTGTAAGCTCTGATGTTTTCTTCAGGTAGCATCTCTAATGAATTGTATCTTTTCTTCCATGTTTTTCTTCGTGCATCCTTTTCTTGTTTGTCTCCTTCAAATATGTCTTCTAGGTACTTCCATATTTTGTGGGTTGTATCTACCTTCTTTATTTCTGAAAACTCACTATCAGAAAGGGCACTGATAAGGGCTTCTTTGGCTATTACATTCTAATGAAAAAATTCCTTTTGGTTTTCATTAGCATCATCCTTTGCAAGGTCTTCTAAGGAAGGGATATTGGCTACTTTTATAGTTACATCAAAAACTTCAAAAGCAATGCATTGCAAATGAGTCACCATCTCGTTCTTCCAATCAAGATAATTCTCTCCATCAAACTTAGGACTTTATTTTTTCAAGAATGCCATGTGATCAACCTCAAGATGATAAAATTTCTCTCTGAGGCACTTGGCTCTGATACCAATTGTTAGGAATAGTCCCAAGAGATAACTGAAGGGTGGGGGGGAGGGGGGGGTGAATCAGTTATCTACAAGTTTCAATTCTTTATCCAATTAAGTATACTTAAACATCAAGCATAAACACAATGAAAGAACACATGAACACAAAACCAATATTTTGGTTACAGAGAAACCCAAATAGGTAAAAACCCTGGTGGGAATTGATACCCACTAATATTCTGCACTAGTGTATTATGATCCTTGTTAGAAGATCCTTAACCCTGTTAGGAGTTTCTTTACAATATATTTAGTACAATAGACCTGGTCAAGGGTTGGACCCTATTAGGAGTCTTTTATAATAGTCCCTGTTAGGGGAGAGGACTCACTGTCCGAGAGCACACTGCTCAAAGGGGTGAAGGCTACAACCTTCTAATTAAAAGATACACACTATATCTAGATCTTGGTGAATTGCGCTTTGACTTGCTATCTGGATCAGTTCCAATGTATAGCACAAATAATTTACTTGGTCACATAGACCTTCTCCTGATGGCTCACCACTTTGCAGACTCTACTCTACTCTTACTGTCCACCATGAACCACACTCAAGCAATCACAAATGACTGCCTATAAATATCTTTCCTCTAAATGATATAATCAAGTTGGCCTATTAGAACCACCTTGAAATCATATTAGAGAAACCTCAACAAAATCTAATAATAAATCAGTCGGCTCTACTAAGCACGAACACACTTTGGAACCTGTCTAATAAGATAATTGTAGACGCACGCTACACACTGTCGGCTCTACCAAAACAACTGGGTCTTTCTCCTCAAGCTGAATTACTTCATGCGCTCTTAACCAAACATCACTAACTCTTCTCCAAGCTTAAATCCAAGGGCGCATACCGAAATGATAGGCACAACTCCAGAACCAATATAATCTATGTCAGCTCTTTTGAATAAACACTAGAAACTGCTACTGGCGACTAGCGACTGCATAACTTCACTTCTACTGATCATCAGACTCTGCGTCCATGAATGTAACATCACTAACATGTCTCCATCACATATCCAAAGGCACAAGGCTCCATGATAATTTCACAGACAACCATACATAGAACACTACCTATTATTCTACCAGGAACACTACTGACACAAGATGCTTTATAACTGTCTGTACTAACAGTTAACCTCTATGTCCATGATATCATGCTAATAACATGTCCATGCTACATATACTCAAATCTTACTACATAAGTCTTCCACGCATGCTACTTACCATATGTTGTCATCAATGACAAACATATAGTCAACACTAGCTTGCTGGCAAATCTTCAACACATATACCTTATTTGATCGACTCTTATATGCACATGTACTATTGTGAACATGCAAATTTTCCTAAGCACTAATGGGAGCTTACCCTACAAAATATGTACTATTGTGAAAATCATATCACAAGTCCATTTGTTGTGGGGTCAAGTTCCCAGTAATGCTTGGTCAAATCTGCATGTTTGTCGAATCTAAATGGAAAACTTTGTGCCTGACATAGTTAAATGGAATGAATTTCTGTTGATACATGTATATATTTTGTTTGATTGTCACCCTTTCTAAAAATAGGCAATTGACTACACACACTGTCACCCCTTCTGTTGACGATCTTGCATTCCATATATAAGGTAAAGGTAATTTGTTCATGTTTACGATCTTGCATATTGTTCATGTTTTCTTCTATGTTATTTGTAGCATATATATCATGTAATTTTTAGCTAACTTAAGATAAATGATTAACATATGTAGGAAATTTAACCCCTTTGATGAGGATCCTGCACAGTGACATGGATCAGTAGGTATAAATCAATAAATAGACATAGTTTTCTTATATTCTTCTTGTTTATCACTGAGCACGTATGTTATAAATGGACATATTATATAATCATATAATGTGTCAAATAATTGATGTAGAAAGTTCGACATGTTATATTCTTCTTGTTTATCCTTTTATATGATTCCTATTTTTGTCCCTTTCCTTCACTTTCAACTTACATTTTATAGCTCCCATGTATAGACAAAGAAGAACCATATGGGTCATGACTCTATTCAAGACTTGATTATTCTATATATATTATTTAATTATTATCAAAATTCTATTTGAGCGCAAGACACGACAATATCTCATTTGATGGATTGTAGGACCCACCAAATAGGTACTTATCAGATCTATCTTCCTCGAATGAGGGAAATATGGAAATGGTAGATGAAATTTTGACATGTAGTACAACTAAAATAGGGAGATCAACTAGAGGTCAAAAGATTAGAAAATAATTCAATAAATGCATACAATTTTTCCTTGCTAAAGGGGGGTCATGTTCTTATGATGATGAGACCAAAGGTGACATCAAGGCACCCTTTCGGTACACACATCTTTAGAAAGAATGGGTACCCAATGAGCTACCTTTAATTAACACTAATTTTTGTGTTAATGAGAGGATATATCGCATAGCTCCATCCTCATTACATGGTTTGGGCCTATTTTCCATAGATGGGATAAAGGTATGTTACAACAAAGTTGTTGAATTGATGGAGTATGTCGGGCCTTGTTACAATTACAATGATTGGATGCAGATTGTTCAATATTAAAAAAGTATGCATAGGTATGCACTATCAGCAAATTATATACAATGAAAAAGATTTTCAATGTACATTGATGGGAGACCAAAAGCAATAGGGAATACTGCGGGTTTTATAAATAGTGTGCAACCTTCCTTAACTAATAAGAAACCCAATTGCATATTTGTGGCGCATGAGGGGATCATGTTTTTGTATGTGTGATAAAATCAATAAGTGTAGGGGAAGAACTGCTAATAGATTACCATTTAAATCACATAGATACAAACAAAGTTACTATCATGAGGGTGGTAAGTACTATATACCATTTAAACTATCCTCAAGTTTATGACTCCAATATACCATTTTATTAATAAAAATTTTTCGCTGAAGTTTTTATATTTAATCTTTGTCACAGGACGACATGGATCCCCCACATGATAGAGCTTGCGGGGATGCTCCTCCCACCCATTCTTTAGCAATGGTAAACCTTATTGTAATTGTACAAATTAGATAGTTGAAAAATGTTATATTATTATGTTATTTTATTTAGGGTTTTGGAGTTATTCTAATAGTTTTACTGATATTCCTATCACAAATTGATGTTTAGGATAGGGGAAAAGTACCTACAACAACAGAGGCAATAGCTATAGATATGGATGAGGATATCCCATAAATCCCTAATATAATAAATACGATGAAGAAAAAACTAAAAAAAGTCAATGCAAAAATTATTAGCATTTTGGAAGATGCAAATCCAACTGAGGAGATGCTAATGAGGATAGATGAATTAATGGCACGAGCACGTCATTTTGAAGTAAGCAGTAATGAATCTTTAGTTATAACAAAAGTTCAATACAGGTTTATATTTTATACTTTTTTATGTTGTGAACTAAAATATGTATATGTTCTTGTTACAAGATTTTTTGTTTGCTCAAGTACCTGGTCATGGACATTACGGTGAGGCCGGTACTAGAAGAGCTCTGGCTACCTCAAGTAAAATAATCCTTAAGTTAACAAGTTCCAAGGAATTTTTTCTTTGGAACATTCAAAAACTTCATTGGACTTACTGATTAGAAGTGTAAGTTTTTCATTGGACTTACTGATATTGTAGATACAACTATAGGAAAAGGTACAATTACAAAAAATTTAAAATTTCTAAGAAAATTTTTGCTCAAACTTTATTGAAAGCTACTCTTTATTTTATTATTTCAGAATGTCTTTGCTAACAATGTATTGTTCAGGTGATCAAGTGCAGGTGACTCCTCCTAGGAGGTTGACTGACATCCATCCGAGATTTTCGAGTGCAATATTGACAACAAGGGGCATGCAAACATCAACGCCTTCACAATTTATGCCTGGTAAATCCTTATTTTCTATATTTGCTTTTGTGTTAATTATGATTTGATAATTTGTACTTTAATCTTGGGTGCATCTCATAGTGGATTAATTTTGTGGAGTAGGAGATACACCGACGTCGTCTGCTATGCCAGATATAGATGAGAGTACCTATATTGGTGATAATTCACCATCATTTCTTGGATCTACTCGTGTTTCTAGCACAGGAGTTACACAGACATCATTGTTGATTGACGATAAAGAATTGATGCCTTTAAAATGTCCTAAGCTTCCAAGTACTTTAAAATTATTATTATTTATATTGTAATATACATTTACCTATTGATAACAAGTTTTAGATTGATGATCCCATGACATTTTTGTAGGAAACGATTCTTTTTATAAGACACTTTATGACTTCACATTGAAGATATTAAGGTCCACCATACATACAAGGTGGAATATCATAAGTGAACTAACCCTATCCCATTGTTTTTATTTCATATTATTAATTGGTACAATATCTTTCCTTTCATTCAGACATTTTCTTTTACTATATTCAAGGTACACAACTTTAGTTTATTTTTCTATCTAACAATTTTTTGTTTTTTCTTAAAAGGTGGAACTTGCAAGACAAAAAATTAAAAGATCGGCTCATTAAAGATTTAGAGCATGAGTTTGGTAGTAATATTTTTGAGAAGAAAATTTTAGAAAAAAGCTGCCAAACATCTTAAGACTGTGAGGGACTCATATAGAAGGAGTCTTGTCTAGAACCCAAAGTATGAGCATCCTCCCTTTATTCTAGTGAGGGATTGGAATGAGTTCATTTTGGATGAAAAAGAGAAAGGGGATGCTCAAAGAGGAATTACACCAGCAAATGAGAGAAGAAGGTATGTGATAGTATTAACTACTAGTAGAATGTAATAATGCACTAATTAGTGATCTTTATATCGATATCATCCAACATATTTCAAACTTTTAATAGGTTGCAGGACACATCAAAGGAAACAAAGGCCAGACTGCAAAAGATTGGGCAGCACAAACTTGACTTTGGTGGATATTCAAAAATTAAAGCACAAATTGTAAGTAGCAGTAAATGAATTCCAAATCAAAATTATTTATAAAATGTAAATAATTTTGTTTAATCAAAAAATGCAGGGCTCAGAATTTAATTTAGAGGCCACGACAGAACACAAAAAAATTGCCTTCAAGGAAGGCTATCAAGCCGTGGCTGAATGCCTATGCCAAGCTTCCACTGGCCCAACCCAAGAGTCTCCTGCATTGGTTGAATAGGTAAATATGCCAAAAAATAATTATTTGAAATTGAATACTTGAGCAACAATCTATTTGATGTTAATTTCAAACATAAATTGACTATTTTTATTTTTAAAAAGCAAACAATGATAATAATGCACATGACATTGCAATGCAGCCTTGTAATCCTAACACATAACCTATGCCACATGATGAAGGCCCTGATGTGCATCTTAGTGTGGATGGAGGTGTTCATTTGCTATTGAAAATTAATTATGTAATTATTTATAAAATTTAACATCTTAAATTGAAATTGGTGTAACCTTTTTTGTGTATATTTTAGAGCATACAGAACGTCATGCTGAAAGAGTGGAGGATGTTCAGAGTGATCACCATGTAGATGATGTGGCACATTCAGGTAAAGAAAATTTATGTTTTTTTCTTTTAAATTTCTTTTCTGATTTATAGTTCTTTTAATTAATGAAATACTTGTAACACTAATATAAAATGGTGTGAATTTAACCCATGGCATAGTTGTTATTGCAGCGGACCCCCCTTTGGTGCAAAAGCCTCTTATTCCTGAAGAGATGAGGAGACATGTGTTCATATTATAATTAGTAGAGGAGGGGAATGTCGAGGATATTGATGCTCCACTTAGCTGTTACCTTAGAAAAATGAGCAAGAAACCAAAAAAAGAAATGATTGTAATTAACATTTTTTGCTAAGTAAAGAACGTTGTCTTAATGGATGTAATTTTGTACTAGTAAATTTTGATGAATGATGTGTTAATAAATTATTCATGAATGTTGTGTGAAAAATGAATTTTATGTGTTAATGAATGTTATGCGATTATAATAATTGAATGTTATATTTCAAAATGGATGAATGAATGAATGAATGTTATTAGATGTTAATGGGGAATTTAGAGTGATGTTAGGGGGGGGGAGGGGCCATTTGAGCTTCCACCTTCATGTGGTTGGCCTTGTTAAGTAGAGAATATTAAACTATTCTTGAAACCAAGTGAAGCTAAAACTAAACCAATGACGTAGATTCAATGGTCAAAAACACCTTCTTCTTATTCTATATGACTTCATGGATATGGTTTTTCTTTTAGATTAAGAAAACTTATTAGATAATAAGATGGAGTTTTGATATGATTTTCTATTTTTCTTTCTGATTCAATGTATTGTACAAGTAAGCTATGCATGTAAAAAAACATGTAGATAAATAAATGTGACCTTGAGCTCTAACATCATTTTCTAACTCTCCATATAGGCCTTTTGGATGGTGAAGTAACTGGAGTTGAAGCTAAAGAGGAAACTAGGGATGCTACCAACAACTATGGGATTCGTCATTCTAGGCAATGACAGGTTCCATTTCTTTATTTCTATTTCATCTTTTTGTGCATATGTTTACTTTTGTAAATGCAATTTTTTGAGTTATTCCCACAGCTTGTGTGGGATATGCATTTTTATTTAATGAATAAAAGAAGTTTTAATTCAAATAATTGTATAATTTTCTATTCTTATACAACTTATCTCTACACATAGCAAGTATCACTCCAAGGATCATTTCTCTTGATCCAATACACACCTTGACGTATCAGAGTGCACAAATAACTTGTGGTGCCACAACCACTCCATATCATTTAAAACAACTCATTATCCCTCAATCCAATCAATGGTTGATCCAACCACAAAACCTCAACAACTCACAATCCCATAACCAGGTGTTCACTAGGCCTAATCTCCTAGTAGCCTACCAAACCCATTTTCAATTAATTCTACAAAACTTTCCCAAAGGACTCAAAAAAAAAATCATATATTTGAGTACCCTTTTCAAGGTTGTTCAATATATCTGAAAACTAGATATGACTCTTATGGACCAACTGCCCAAACAAAGACTTGTGCACTATGGTTACCCCTCCATTAGGCCTCCTTTTTCAAAGAAACTACTATCTCCTCGACTAACTAGACTTCCTTACCTATACATAGAATCTAGATACCCTCCAAAACTAAGTATTTTCACATTTGCAAGGTTGGCCAACAAGTTCTAATGTTTCATTTACCAAACCCTCTCTTTGAGGCCAAATACCCTAGGGATTGTTCAAAAAAACACTTCCACACCTTTTTGGACCCCTTAAATGGATCTAACATCATCCCCTAACCATATCATGACTATCCAAATAAAGAAAAGTCATCATCCAATGTGCAAATCATCTAGACCATGGCTGGTCCAATTTAAGTGACCCTTGAGATAGCAATTCCCAAGCAATTAGTGAATGTTCTTTCACTTTCCTGGCTTGCCCTACATCCAGTCACATTGAAAAATTTCCTCATTTTCATAGACTTCATCTTCCATACATCCTACCATTCTTGGAGGTTTGGGTCACCAAAGTCCACCAACTTATCTAGAACAATTCACTATCATCATGTACACTATTCAGGAACAGTCACCCTTAGGAGTGTTTCAACACAAAAAACTCCTCAAGACCCTTTAAAATTCATTAAGGGATATAAACTATCATTTACCATCCATCCTAATCATTTATACATGGAGTGGAGGATCATACCAATCCAATATTACAACAATCCAAGTGACTGTGACTCCTGCTCACTATTCAGGGATAGTTAACACAAAAAAATAGGGTTTACATCTTCTATGGTCCATAGTATAGTTTAAAATAATGAGGGAAAGAACAAAATGTATCAGAAAAACTCATATCCATTCACAAGAACCATAGAGAAGTATGGAAAGTTAGTATATTCTGCCAAGCATAACCCATGAGGGTACAATCATAGGATTTGATGGTAAAAATGCTTCTCTATGGATCTTGTGAATGGATAAGAGTTTTTTGATACATTTTGTTCTTTCCCTCATTATTTTAAACTATACTATGGATGATAGAAGATGTAAATTAAGTGACTCATTTATCTATGTTTCTTGTGAATGGATATGAGTTTGCCTAATACATTTTGTTTTGATCCATCCTAATCATTTATACCTAGAGTGGAGGATCATACCAATCCAATATTGCAACAATCCAAGTGACTATGACCTTTGCCAACTGTTCAGGGATAGTTAACTAAAAAATGGAGGGTTTACATCTTCTATGGTCCATAATATAGTTTAAAATAATGAGGGAAAGAACAAAATGTATCAAACAAACTTATATCCATTCACAAGAACCATAGAGAAGTATGTAAAGTTAGTGTATTCTGCCAGGCATAACCCGTGAGGGTACAATCAGATGATTTGATGGTAAAAGCACTTCTCTATGGTTATTTTGAATGTATATGAGTTTGTCTGATACATTTTATTCTTTCCCTCATTATTTTAAACTATACTATGGACCATAGAAGATGTAAATTAAGTAACTCATTTCTCTATGGTTCTTGTGAATGGATATGAGTTTGTCTGATACATTTCTTTTCTGATCCATCCTACTCATTTATACCCAGAGTGGAGGATCATACAAATCCAATATTTCAACAATCCAAGTGACTGTGACCCCTGCTCATTGTTCAGGGATAGTTAACACAAAAACAGAGGGTTTACATCTTCTATGGTCCATAGTATAGTTTAAAGTAATGAGGGAAAGAACAAAATGTATCAGAAAAATTCATATCCATTCACAAGAACCATATATTTGATAATATATTAATATAATAGATTTGATAATTTTTTATTTTTTTTTTAAAATGAATTTTCTGTCGAAGTTTCGACCATCATAGAAATGTAGTTTTGACGACATTGCTATACTCTCAACAAATGTTTCGACCATCTGTCACCACTATTTTGACCAGAATTATGTGATTATTTTGACCAAGATTTGTCGAAGAAGATGAAACATATGTCGACAATTCTTCTAGATTGAAGTAATTATTTTGACGTTCATGCAGTCGATACTTCGACGATTATAAAGGTCGCCTTTACAACAAACATATTATGCATCAAATAATCGATGAAAAAAGTTTGACAATAGTGATGGTCATCTGATCAACCACTTTGCATCAAAAAATTGACTATTCCTTGTCGAAAATAAGCTAAATTTTACTAGTGCATTGGGACACTCAGCTTGCACAAGAACTATTTTGATCTTGTTCTCTTTTGAAGGTCGTCAGGAAGAGTTGGGCTGATCAAACCACATTCTTCAGTATCAGTGGTGTAGCCTTTTAGCTGGGTGTTTTCTTTTCTGTATAGGCTCAAGTTCTCTGATGGAGAATTTTAATAAGCACTTGGATAAGTCTCCAAGGGTTTTCTTAGAATCTTTCATTTCTGCTTGTTCTATTACCAGCAACTTTCAAGAACTTTAGGTGGGTATTTGAAATAGTAGGCACTGCTCTTTATTTAGAGGGTCAATCACTATTGGGTACAAATTTGATCCTCATAAACACATTTTCTCCCTTGGAAATGTCTGAGAGGTCCCTAAGCTAAAGAAGAGTTAAGCTAACCTAACTAGACAAAGATTTATTTTCCTATCTGCCAGTCTCCCCAATAATGATTTTTAGGATGATACTTAAATTAGAACCTATTAAAAACTTTCATTTCATTTCAATCCTTATTTATAAAAACTTAAAATATTATGGTCAAAAGGGTGGATGTTAATGTCCAAGGAGTACCACTTAGACCTAACTTCTCAGGAATAATTAGAGTTTCTCGTCTAACTAGTCAATTACTAACATTTTCTTCATATTCCTCATAGATTTTTGGCGAACTGTGTGGTAGTCTATGAGTACAAAATAGTACACTTTTTCCCACATGTTGTTCATTCACATCTTGCCATCATTTTTAAGTTGGACTATGATGTATTCATCTACAACAAGGTAGCAACTTTCTTAATTCATTCCTCTACATTAGAAGAATGCACTTCTAGTTCTTTCATTACAGTTGGATGTTTTCTTATATATTGGCTAACTAGTTCTTTCATTATATACTTAGAATCTATAGGAGATGGTTAATCCATGTCACAAACATGAGTGTTTTACTACACAATACAAGGAGACCAAGGACACACACCTTGCAACAATCCCCACTACCACAAGCAAGGGGTTTGAAGTTGTGACTAAGATCTGATACCACTTGTTACAAGTATGGTTGTCGTTGTAGAAAAATTTCAACCTGTTAATGCTCGATACAACCACTATACCTATAGAATCCATAGTAGGTAGTTAATGTTAACTACAACTGATGGTGATAATGATGGAGACCAACCGAGATCAGAGGTATACATGATTGTAGAAGGATTAGATTACTTATTATTTTTTCATTGATGTCAAGCAATTGATTTTTGGTTTATATTGAGTTGCCATATCATTCAGAGTATGATATAAGTTGAGTGAGTTAAGGAAAAAGAGGAAGTGAAAATTTGTGAAGTTGAAGAACTTTATTGGGAAGCTAATATAGATTAGACAATTATAAGGTTATATTGATTTAGTTATTTTTTACTTTATATTTGATTATATCAAGTCGATAAAAGATATTGGACAAGTGAGCAAGGAGTAAAGTTGACAAGGCAAAGAAAATAGTTTAGTTACTAAGAAGGGAGGTTCATTCGGTAAAAGGAAAGTAAGTTTCAGTAAAGTGAAAGAAAGTCAAGACACTGAGTACATGAAATTAGTTACCGAGAGAAGAAAACAAAATTTCAGTTGAAGGAAAATGAGTTAGCCATTGAAAGTAATATATTTAAAATACAAGGATTAGAATGACATTTAATGATGAGCCACAGTGATCTAGAAGATTCCAAGGATGAGGAAGAGTTAGTTGAAGATATCTACAATCAAGAAAATTCAAGGTGATGATTTATGGTAAAGATCTAAGTGAAAAAAGTGAAGGTACAAGTTCCAAGAAGAGTTCAAGTTCTAAGGTGATGATGAAACATTTTACCGAGTGCCAAATTCATTGAATTAGTTCAAGAGGATGAACTGACGATTGAGAGTAAATATAGGAAAATTTAATAAAAGATATTAAGAGGTAAAAAAAGTCTATATAAAGGATGAAATTGAATGGAAAGAGAGATGAAAAGTTGAAGGGTAGATGTGTAACCAACTAATGTAGTGAAGAAGAAAAAGGTTGAAATCTAAGTCTACAAGAAACTATTGATGAACTGTTGAGGCTAGTGGAAAGTGAAGACAAAGATTGCATAAGGGATCTAACTAAGAAAGAGGTAGTTGTAGATTTACAGATCAAGTTTTATACTATTCCTTATTAACATTTGTAGTAGAAAGATATCTTAACCAAGTGGACTTAACAATCTTATTGTAGAACCTTGAGAGATGTGACATTCTAGAAGAGTGTTTAAATAATTTTAACAAGGCCAATCCTAATAGGGTGAAGATCCTAACAGATCTAAGAAAAATATCCTAACAGGGTCACATTTAACAATGTGCATTGTAATCTTTAACCAAGTTGGATTTTAACCGAGCATACTTCCGAAGAGTATTTATTTTGTGGGTGAAATTTCTCATAGTTTTTTTTCCCAAATTGAGTTTCCACATTAAATAATGGTGTTATATGAGTTCAATGTTTATTGTGCATGTTATTGTTGATTGTGAAGATAATTTATTGTTATTTTTTAATACTAAAGTTTGTCTTAGTTATTACCAAGTTGAATTAGAGTTAAAGTTTCAAGATTTAAAGAATCACTTATTACCAATTCACCCCCCTCTCAGCAATCCAAAAAATGGTATCAGAGCTAAGTACTCTAAAGGGATAAGTTGGAAGACTTGAGTAAAATATCTGAAGATGTATATTGGCATTGCCCCCAAACCCCTATCAAATAATGGTGATTTCTAGGTTTGGGTTCCTGTCATCATTATTTTCTTCAATAATGAAAGATTCACCAATATTTTATAGAATTTTCATATAATTGAAAAAAAATCACCAATACAAATAATATTTTTTCCTTTCAAATTAAAAAAATTCACCAACAATATTATTTTTTTTTACCTAAAATAATGTAGGATTCGCTAGGATTTTACACTTTGTCTAGGGAGGGGGTTTCTTAAAGTTTTCCTTGAATACCACGTCACCAAATAGAATTTCAGAATGGAAAGGTAAAAGTATTTGATCAGAATGGAGCTCTGATTGATACTGGTGAACAGTCAAAACGTAACTCATTTCTATCTTGATACTACAAAAAAGAGCTTATTATTTTCTAAAGTTGAGGATGTATGGTTATGTAATAAAATATTATGTCATGTAAACTTTGATAGCTTAATTAAGGTTAGAAAAAAGAATAGAGTAAGAGGTCTACCCAGATTGGATAAAGCTGAAAATGTCATGTGCAAAGGATGCCAAGTTGGTAAGATGACAAAGTCAAGTTTTACAAGCAAATATTACACTACACAGGAATTTTGGAGTTAGTGCACACTGACCTATGTGGACCTATGAGAACAAAAAGCTACTATGGTGATAGATATTTAATTTTATTTGTTGATGATTATTCAAGAATGATCTCTGTCATGTTTTTGAATGATAAATATGATTCTTTTCAAATGTTTAAGTGGTATAAGGAAAGAGTTGAAAAGGAGATTGTAAGATAATTGAAATATAGGAGATTTGATAGAGGGGGTGAATTTACATCTGACGAGTTTATGCTTTTTTGCAATGAACGTGGAATAAAGTGACACATTTTTGCACCAAGGACACCATAGAAAAATGGTATAGCAGAGAGAAGAAATATATCCATTATTGATTTTGCAAGGACATTGATGATTGAGAAGGGTGTGTCTCAAAAATTTTGGAGAGAAGTAGTCACTACTACATCTTACACACTAAATCGAGTAAGACTAAAGAAAGGTACAAACAAGACTCCATATGAAATCTAGAATGGTCACAAACCGAATGTAAGTTATTTCAAAGTATTTGGAAGTCAGTGTTACATTATAAAGGATGCTAGAAATGAAAATTTTGATCATAAATGTGATGAAAGAATATTATTAGGATATTCTACAGAGATCAAGGCTTGCAAGTGCTTAAACAAGTCTACTAACAAAATTGTAGAAAGTGCAAGTGTAAGGATTGATGAATTTGTAGAGAAAAATGATGAAGACGGAAAAAAGGAACCCAAGGACTATCAAAGATTTGTATATGTTCAAATTGATGTTCCTAATGCCTTACTAATAGTACAAACTGAGGAGGAAGTTGAACAAAGAGAGCCACCACTGAATGTTGAAAATGAAGAACTATCACAGCCTATTGAGCCTGTTCTAGCCAAGTATGTGAGAAGACACTACTCACCGAGAAAAAATATTAGAGACAAGAATGTTTGAGTTATGACAAGAAGTAAATTGAGACATATCAAATGTTTGATTTTTGAATTTGAGCCAACAAAATTAAATGATGCATTGGATAATGAAGATTGGGTTAAAGCTATGAAAGAAGAGATAGACCAGATTGAAAAGAATAACACATGGACTTTGGTACTGAGACCTAAAGATAAAAATGTTATTGGTACTAAGTGGATTTTTAGAAACAAACTAAATGAACATGGACATGTAATCAATAATAAAGAAAGATTAGTTTGCAAAGGTTGTGCACAAGAAGAAGGTATTGATTATGGTGAGACTTTTGCACCTATTGTTAGATTACAAGGACTTAGAATTCTGCTAGCATATGTAGCTTATAAGGGATTTAAAGTTTATCAAATGGATGTTAAGTCTTCATTTCTTAATGGTATTCTTGAAGAATAAGTTTATGTCAAAAAACTTGAAGGATTTGTTGACAATACTAACAAGGACATAGTATGTAAACTACACGATGCACTATATGGTTTGAAACAAGCACCTTGAGCATGGTATGAAAGGTTACATCCATATTTAATCAAGATTGGATTTTAAAGAGAAAGTGAAAACAATGATTTATATATGAAATGTGATAGTAATGATAAGATTTTGATTGCTGAAATATTTGTTGATGACATTATTTTTGGAGGGAATAACACATTATGCAAATAGTTTGTTGAGGAGATGAGAAAATAGTTTGAGATGTCTATGATAGGAGAAATGAAATTCTTTATTGGACTATAGATTCAACAAGTTAGAGATGGGATCTACATCACATAGTCAAAGTACATAAAGGAGATCCTAAAGACATTTGGTATGGAAGTGTCAGAACTAGTTGGAACACCAATGGCTACCAGTTGCAAATTGTCAAAGGAAGATGAGACAAATGAAGTAAATGAAACACTATACCGATCAATGATTGGTAAGTTATAGTATGCTGTACTTAGAAGACCTAATATGGATCATGTAGTAGGTATTGCTGCAAGATTTTCTAGCAATCCAAAGGAAACACACATGTCTATAGTCAAAAAAATATTTAGATATCTGAAAGGTATTGAAGATTTTGGTCTTTCATACAAGAAAGGAGGATATTTTGATCTAGAGGTTTACACTGATGTTGATTGGGTTGGAAACATTAATGATAGGAAAAGTACAAGTGGAGGAGATTTATTTTTGGGAGAAATATTAGTGACATGGCTAAGTAAGAAACTGAGTTGTATATCACAATCTACTACCAAGGTAGAGTATGTAGTAGCAACTATGAATTGTGCTAACATTGTATGGATCAAATAGCTACTTGAAGGTATGCAAGAGGAGATTACCAATCCAGTTACTATTTACTATGATAATACAAGTGCTATCAACATATCAAAGAATCTGGTGATGCATTCCATGACCAAGAACATTTCTATCAACTATCATTACTTGAGATAACAAGTTAAAGACAAGAATGTGATATTAGAGTATGTGAATTTAGAGGATCAGATATATTCAGCAGGCCACTATCGAAGGATTCTTTTGAGTATCTCAGAGGTAAATTAGGGGTTCTTCCCCTATCTAATATTCACTAAAGAAAGATGCATGCTACATCAATTCAAGGATTCATTAGAATATCTATTATTTGAGTTGATGCTAGTGTTCACTCTTTAGGTGATGCCTGAAGTTGTGAAAAATGATTATGTATGTAATGAGATATCAGTACATGCTAGGTATGATCAACTACCTGAATAAATTTTTAGGAGTATGTATCTCTAGCATTTTTGTCAAAGAGAGAGAATAAGAGAATTGGTGATTATAGAGAAAGAGGGAGAATAAGTTGATGAAGACAAAGAAGGAGAAGATGGAGAATTGAATCAGAAGAAAAGATAGAAGATAAAGTTCATAGGGAGAAAAGGACAAAACACAGTGACCAAGATGACTAAAAATTACAGAGCTATAATTGAAAAGTGTTTCCATCATCAATTGACAATTTTTCCATCAATGCCAAACACTGAGATTCTTAACTACAACTAATGGTAATGATGATGAGCACTGACTGAGATTAGAGGTATACAAGATTATAGAATGATTAGATCAGTTGTTATTTTTTCATTGATGTCAAGTAATTGATTTCTAGTTTATATTGAGTTTCCATCTCATTTGGAGTATGATATAAGTTGAGTGAGTTAAGGAAAAAGAGGAAGTGAAAAGCTGTGAAGATGAAGAACTTAATTGGGAAACTAATACAAATCAGTAAATGATAAGGTTATATTGATTTAGTTATTTTCTATTTTACATTTGATTATATCAAGTTGGTAAAAGAGATTGGACTAGTGAGAAAGGAGTAAAGTTGACAAGGCAAAGAAAATAGTCGAGTTACCGAGAAAGAAGAGTCATTCGGTAAAAGGAAAGTAAGTTTTGGTAAAGTAAAAGAAAGTCACTGATAAAGGAACAAATATTAAATACAAGAATTAGAATGATATTTAATGATGAGCCATAGTGATCTGGAATATTCCAAGGATGAGAAAGAGTTAGTTGAAGATACCTACGATTAGGAAAATTCAAGGTGATGATCTATGGTAAAGATCTAAGTGGAAAAAGTGAAGGTAAAACTTTCAAGAAGAGTTCAAGTTCTGAGGTGATGATAAAACATTTTACCAAGTGCCAAATTCATTGAATTAGTTCAAGAGGATGATATGACAGTTGAGAATAAATAGACAAAAACATAATAAAGGAGATTAAGAGTAAAAACATAATCTATATAAAGGATGAAATTGAATGGAAAGTGAGCTGGGAAGTTGAAGGGTGGATATGTAACCGACTGATGGAGTGAAGAAGAAAAAGGTTGAAATCCAAGTCTGCAAGTAGAAATTTATGAAGTGTTGAGGCCAGTGGAAAGTGAAGACAAAGAGTGCATAAGGGATTTGACTAAGCAAGATGTAGTTGTACATTTATAGATCAAGTTTTATATAGTTTCTTATTAACATTTGTAGTAGGAAAATATCTTAACAAAGTGGACTTAACAGTCTTATTGTAAAACCTTGAGAGAGGTGACATTCTAAAAGAGTTTTTAAAGACCTTTAACCACGCTACTCCTAATAGGGTGCAGATATGAGGCAAATCCCCAAACAAGGTCACATTTAATAATGTGCATTTTAATCTTTAACTAGATTGGCTTTTAACCGAGAATACTTTAGAAGATTATTTCTTTGGTGGGTGACAATTCTCACATTGGTTTTTCCCAAATTGGGTTTCCACATTAAATACCAGTGTTATATGTGTTGAATGTTTATTGTGCATGTTATTGTTGATTGATAAGTTAATTTACTGTTATGGATTAATACTAAAGTTTGACTTACTGAGTTATTACCGAGTTGAATCAAAGTTAAAGTTGAATCCAACAGTTAATCCATCTCAGAAACTTGAGTGGTGCACTGCAGAACAAAAGGAGACTGAGGGAGAACACCTTGCAATATATATAACCTCTAGATTTATCTTGCAACCTCTCTTCCATATAAAAGTCCCCCATTATAATTTACAAAATATCCTCCATTTGAAAGATCAACTTCCATAGCTCCACCCTCTCTCTATAAACATTACAAGGATATACAAATAAATCTCCAAACTCCACTCCCCCAACTTTAAAAATGACACTTCTAGTCTGTTGTAGGGTGAGAAACCCTATCTAACAATGAATTTACTCAATTTGGGCCACTAAAACAACAACCCCTCCCTTTTTCTTTAGAATGACTAGTGGTGAAAAGTTTTGCCTCCTTCCAAACATATTTCATGTTAATGTCTAGGTTAAAGCTGATAACTTTTATTTATTATAGAAAGTGTATCTATATATTTTTGTTCATCATTAGAAGCCTCTTAATAATGTATTACCCGTTAGGGGACTCAAGTCCTCTGACATGAACCATGATGCACATTTAAACTCCATCTAAACTTATGGGTTAGTGTCCATAGGAGCTTTGAAGCTCTTATAACAACTTGGAAACTATTTTTTGGGGATCTTAACATCCTTCTTACAAGCCACTAATATATTGGGCCTACCCCTTTTCCTCTTGACCTTTCCTCTAGAATTTGTCTAGGTTCCACTATGGATTCCACCTTCTTCTTCTCCTTATCAACCTGCCTAGTTCTAACCTTTCTACTTGTGCAAGAATCCAAAAAAAAAACCTTGTCTTCCTCCTGAACACCCTTGTAAGGCACAATGACACAATCCTTGATCTTCCTCTTGTCCATAGTCACTTTCCCATCAGATCCCAAAGAGACCATATTTTTCCCATCATTTTGACACCCATCATCTTCATCCTCAAGAAAAGAGATGCTTCCTTGTGTATTGCGAACCACAAGAGCCATTGGGACCTGTTGAGGTTTTGGAGGAGGAAGAGTAGAAGGAATGAAAAAGAAGGAGAAATTGGAGAGAGAATCATTAGATTCATAAGACAACTTTGAAACATCAAGACCATCCTCCTTCCTAACTATTATTGGAAAAGGGTAAAAAGAAACCTTATCACAACAAACCCTTCCCCCAGATACCTAAAAAGATTTGTCAACATTAGGGGCTCCACTATCAAGAGTATTGTTACTCTCCATAAGAGGGGAGAAGGTAGGTACATATTCTTTATTTGTAATAACCAAATTCTTAAGGACTTTGTCAATGGAAGGCCCAAATTTGATGCTATTCCTAGTCCTTTGTCTGGTGTTAGGTGGTTTTCTAATTTTCTCCAAAGCTAAGAATTGGGCATTTAGCCTTCTATGTTTAGGGCGAGTGGAATAATCATCAAGCCCAAAGTTTGGGGGTATCAATGTTAAGCATATCTCCCAAGCTGAGTAGGGATCCATTCTTGTTAGCATCAATATGGGTGGAGCTCATTTTCATGCTAACAACTTCCTTAAGTTTATCTAGAGTATTAGCAATGGAGGAATTATTTAAAAGGGGTTCATAAGTATTCTTTGGTGAGTCTTTCTCTTGGGAGCATTAGATTCTATCACTCCTTATGGTTAAGCTTTCTTGTTCAAGGCCATCAAGGGCTTATTAGTAGATTCAATGTTTGACTTTAAAAAAAAAAAATTAAGTAGAGGGCAACAATGCCTTAGGTGGTCCTCCCTCCTACATATGAAATAGATGTTAACATTGCCTAGGAAAATAATAGGAAAAGTTACCATTTGATCATTCAAGTCAAATTTGATTTCAGTAGGAATTTTAAGACCGGGTTTGATAGAGATCATAACCCTCACATCCATATGTGGAAGAAGATAGTCATTTTTATCCATTTTGATCACATTTCCAATGTGATGGATGACTTAAGGGATTAAATTGTAAAGAAAAGGGAGAATATTACCCATTCTCAACCATACAGGGCATGAAAGTGAAAGGATTTCTTCCAAGATAGCCTTGGGAGAGAATAAATTTTTCCTAAAATAGTAGGCAATAATGTTCTAGAATTTCCTTTTAATGACTTCTTTTTTACTATTAGGGTTAACAAAAAATATTAAGAACAACCCTTTTTGAAGCATTCTACACTATGAAAAATGAAAGCCAAGTTTTTTACCCCAAACATTGTAGAACCATTCATTTTAAAAATTACAAGAGGGAATTTTATAAATATCTTGAGCTGCTAAAAAAACTACTGAATTCATAAGTCTAGATTTCTCACAATCAATAGTTGTGGCTATCTATAAGTTAGGTTTAACAACAATAGGGGTAGTAGAGTGACCCTTACCACCATGTTCTTCATCTACTAAAATGTCTACAGTCTGGAGCATTTGGATAATAAATCTAGCTCCCTTTGACAACACTGGCTCATCCACAACTTCCTGTTTGAAAGACTTTTCCCTAGGATTTCTAGCTAGGGTTTCCTAAATTAGAATATTAGCTTCATTTCTAGGGGTCAGATCACCCTTTAAACACTACGAAATTTGAGTGCAATAAATTCCCTTATTAATGTATGGATGAGGATGACCTCCCTTGGACTGGTAAGGCCTCCTTAGGAATGACAGAGCAGGTCGACTTTGCAAGTTGTAGATTCATTGTAAAGTTTAGTTCAATACCTTGTATTTTACAATGTTGTAGTTACTTTATAGTTGACATTTGATGTCTTCTCAGATTTATTTTTTATCTTTCATTTTGTAAATATTTTTCTTCCCTTTGAAGTCCATACTCACCTAATAAAAGCTAAAACAATAATAAAAAAATGGGAACGTACATGTGTGATGCTATGTTATAGTTTATTGATGAAAATAGGAGAACCTTGGTGTGTTGTCATTGGTTGAGATTAAACATCAACCATTTTTTAAAGGAATGGTTTATAATTATATTTAAAACTTTATGATTTTTGTTCTTAAAGAATATTTATTAGGAGTGTAATCATCTAGAATAATTCACTAAAATTTTGATTCACTTGTTTTAATAAAACATTGTCCATTTTAGACCTCTCTTCTTATCACCATTTTGATGTACTTTATCATAAAATTTGAAGTAAATATATAAAAATTATATCTATTACCTAATTGAGAAGGAACAAATGTTAAGGAGGAAATACTAGGTTGTACCATATTTTATGAGGAATATATCACATGCTCATAATAATTTCTAAAATAATTAATACATAATTAAATATGTTGTACACCTTCCATAAAGTTCATAGTGCAAAATTAATATTTATTTGTGATACACATAGAAACTCTAGGGATACATATATCAAATAGTTTAGACAATTTTAGGGCTATTTTATATATTGTAACATGTAATATTGGGATAAACATTTCATAGAAGTCACACATTGAATAATTTATTAGAAATAACTTAGTATCAAAAAAGGAAGTGAGGGAGACATGATTTTGTAAGATTATTTTATTAGGCGCATCATTTATGTAATAGCACTTGGTAATTTTATGCAAACTTATTTGTATAAACACACACGAGTATTAGACTTGGTTGTCATTTGTATTATGTTCTTTTCTAAACACATACGTGAAACATGTTGTATAATTTGTGATTGGATGTATATTCATCGTACCTAGACACATGAAGGATACATAAGAGGAGATTTTTATTTTTGAAGTTTTCTTAGATTCTATATATCTATTGCAATGTTTTCATTGCTTAATAATATAATATGTGGATTTTTTGGACGCTGGTTTTTTCCTTTGTAGAAAGTTCTCTTAGGATATATATACTATGAAATATTACTGTTGTGATGCTTTATTCTTTTGCATGGTGGATTATGAGTATTTATTTGCATATTTCTCTCTCTAGGTGTTATGCCCAAACATTCAAGTATTTTTATAATTTTTTTCCTTTCATCTGGTATTATAGCATAGTTTTCAACTTGTAAGGGAAGATTTATCTGGCGTTATTAATAATCGAAATAAATAGATTCATATGCATAGTTGAATCCATGGTTTTATAGAAAAGGAATAAAGTTTTCATAGTCACAAGGGTGTTTGTAGATATTTATTACTGTATATATATGGCTAATGAAAGGCTAATGTGAATTAGTTTTTTTCTTTTTCAAAGTATTCATAATTGAAAGGTTATGCAAATCCTGGAAAAAATATAGACTATGTTGTTGCATGTCCTATGTATACAATTAAACATAGGCCATGGAATATGATTTGAGACTCAAAATACTATTAATGATCAAATCTAAATAACAATATTGATTTTCACTCAAATTTTAAATAATTTTAACAAAACATTCTATTATATTCTAATTAAAATAATTCTATAAAATATTAATAAATGTTAAGCTTATAAAAATTAGAGTTTTGTAAATACTATACTCCAATTAAAAGAAATTTTTCCATGGCAATTTAAGAAACCATTTATTAATAATTGATTATGATAACATTAAAAATTTCAATTTTAATTTTATTCCCATAGTTCAAGAGGTGTTATTCCCATAGTTGGAATTTCCTTTGATTTAATGTATAGAGACCTGCAATATACCTTAGTCCAACACTTCTTCTTGATAACATGCTAGGCCTGACTTGTTATAAGGTAAATTATTAACATAATAAAGTAGAGTAGGTGCAATCCTTTGGCAATCACTCTTAATGATTATAAGTGATAGGAAATTACAACCTTAATTGGTAAGGGCTACAAATTTTTAGGCGCATTTGGTCTCTATCACTATCATTCAAGTAAGGTATTTGATTAAATAAAGGTAAGAAGATTTTAATAGCAACGGAGGAGCAAGGGCTTGGAAAGGTAAAAACTAAGGTTATGATGACACTTTAATTCTAATTATAACGTATTTTCTAATAATACCCACTATTTTTAGACAGGTAATGAAATCAAGATGAAGGTTCTTTATATATATGTTGGTTAACCCCTGGTTTTGGAAGATGTCTTATAGTTCAGGTATTTTTCATATTTGGATGAACAAATCATTATCAACACGAAGAGGATCGGATAATGATATTTAATTGTATAAAGGACTTATTCTGGTCAAAACACCAGTCAATGTATATCAACTAAATTATGATTTTAAAAGAAAAAACATATCTCGAACTTATTGAGACTTGGGTATGCCCACTAAATTATGTATAAATCTCGATAGTTATTGAGCCGTGGGTATGCCTATGGTAGCTATGTATATTTACAAATCTCGACAATTGTCAAGTCATGGGTATGCCCATGTAAATTTTGTATAAGTACAGGATTTCGGTCCCGGGCAAGGCTGGAGGTTTTCTCAACCCCGCTCTTTCCTACCAACGCTTGCAGTGAGTGGGGTCACATTGTAAAATAAATTTTATATTAATAAAAAACTTTCACGGCTTCGGCCTTTTACTGATCAAAAAAAAAAATTGATTATGATAACATTAAAAATTTCAATTTTAATTTTGAAAATTTCCCGAGATCAAAAATTTATATTTAATAATAATAATAATAATAATAAATGAAAAGTATATTCTAAAAATAAAGTCTTAAATACATTAACAATAATATATGCTCCACTAATCCTCTATTTTCAATTTTTCCATGTTGTAATCTATCAACTTAGACTTAGTCACAAGTATATTCAAAGTAAAACTTTGGGTGACTGGTATGTCCCCATAGTTGACTTTTGCATCTCTTAAAAAAACAAAATTGATGAACTACAACTGATTTAGAACCTAATTGAAGAATCTACGATTAGAGATCATTGAGTTGCTGATTAGATATGTAATATGATTAAACCAGTAATATGTTGTCATTGATGTCAACTTGTTTGACAACACTTATCTTGTAAGTTACTATACCAAAACATCTGTAGAAAAGGAGTAAAAGAGATGAAGAACATAAGTATCTACATGAGGAAGATGTATATGATAGATGAGGATAAGGAATACATTGGGTAACTTATTGATGAGTCTATGACCTGATGTTATTGACTTGATTATGTTTCATTCATCTATGATGAGGAAAAGAGCTGAAAGACACAAGGTAGTGTGGTCGGTTGATGAAGCATTTTAGTATACACCGACAAAGTGTAGTGTATACCGAGAACAGTATAAACTGAGCTTGTGTTCATCGACACATTCTTTGTTAACCAAGCAGGAGAAAGGAACTAAATGATTAGTTTAGCCAATAATGATTGATGAGCTGTAAAGTGTTATGAATTCGAGGTAAAGGATAATGTTTGTTACGAAGATCGACGGCTAACAAAATTCAAAGAAGATCTAAAGGAAAAAACTAAAATGTGTTTCTGACACAACAGTCAAAGAAGGTTTAAGCGACAAAATGGACAAAGGAGAATAAGTGGCAAAATCTAAAGGAGGAGAAGAAAATAGTTTACATGTCTATTTAAGAGACCAGAGTTTCACAATGAAACTAATGCTGGAAGAAGGAGACTGCAGAGTTATCACATGAACAAGCTTCATGTATGCTTGATCAAACTGGTTAAGGAGAACCAAAACTGCAGAGTTTACCGAGCGTTAGGAAGCTATAACCAAGCGACAATAAGTTAATGGAAATTGATTGATACAGAATTGATATACTGATTAGAGGATTTGAATGAGCTTAACATAGATCTGATAATCTTCAATTGAAGTTGTGTTATGATTAGATCAACCGCTGTTACATTTTAACCATTGTAAATAGAGAAATCTCTTAACTGAGTGGACTAGGAAAGTCTTTTATGTATCATTCATAGAATGTACATTGTTATCCTGTCAGCCCCATAGTGAATGCTGGTTGGATGATAATTGTTGGTCTAAAATCCTCTAACAAGGTCACACCTAACAGTGTGTTTGTAACCTTTAACAGGGTTGGGTCTTCACCAACCTCACTTTAGAAGAGTGAACAATTTTTGGGTTGCCAGTCCCAGGTGGTTTTTCCCTTCACAAGGTTTCCACGTTAAATCTTTTGTGTTATGTGTTCATTGTGGTGATTGTTTGTTATCATACTTTACATATTCCATGTTGGATTTGATCGGTAATCATTATATGTTATTGACTGGTAATCGGTAAAAGCATAGACAGTATAGTATTTTATGTTACCGATCTGCAGAAGTTTAAGTAAATTATTTTGGATTATACATTTTGATTTGGGACTGTGGATAACTGATTCACCCCCTCTCAATTATTCTAACAAGATTATGAGTATTTATTTGCATATTTCTCTCTCTAGGTGTTATGCCCAAACATTCAAGTATTTTTATAATTTTTTTCCTTTCATTTGGTATTATAGCATAGTTTTCAACTTGTAAGGGGAGATTTATCTGGCATTATTAATAATAGAAATAAATAGATTCATATGCATAGTTGAATCCATGGTTTTATGGAAAAGGAATAAATTTTTCATAGTCACAAGGGTGTTTATAGATATTTATTACTGTATATATATATATATATATATATATATATATATATATATATATATATATATATATATATATATATATATATATATATATATATATATATATATATATATATATATATATATATATATATATATATATATATATATATATATATATATATATATATATATATATATATATATATATGGCTAATGAAAGGCTAATGTGAATCAATTTTTTTCTTTTTCAAAGTATTCATAATTGAAAGGTTATGCAAATCTTGGAAAAAATATAGACTATGTTGTTGCATGTCCTGTCTATACAATCAAACATAGGCCATGGAATATGATTTGAGACTCAAAATACTATTAATGATCAAATCTAAATAACAATATTGATTTTCACTCAAATTTTAAATAATTTTAACAAAACATTTTATTATATTCTAATTAAAATAATTCTATAAAATATTAATAATAGTTAAGCTTATAAAAATTAGGGTTCTGTAAATACTATACTCCAGTTAAAAGAAATTTTTCCATGGCAATTTGAGAAAACATTTCTTAATAATTGATTATGATAACATTAAAAATTTCAATTTTAAGTTTGAAAATTTCCCCAGATCAAAAATTTATATTTAATAATAATAATAATAATAAATGAAAAGTATATTCTAAAAATAAAGTCTTAAATACATTAACAATAATATATGCTCAACTAATCATCTATTTTCAATTTTTCCATGTTGTAATCTATCAACTTAGACTTAGTCACAAGTATATTCAAAGTAAAACTTTGGGTGATTGGTATGTCCCCACAGTTGACTTTTGCATCTCTTAAAAAGACAAAATTTGATATTGTAGGTTTTATTTTGATAAGAGTTGTTGAATGTCCTTTAATAAATTGCACACATCTCTCATGGTTTCTCATGCCTTAGGTGAATCTTTGAACACAACAAACCAACTCACATCAATGATATATAACCCTCTTAATTCTTTTGACCAACACCATCCTCTAAGAAGCCTTCGCCATCTATTTCAATAGAACTCTTTCAAACGACTCCCTTCAACCAATTATGAAAATTATCACCACCATAAAACATGCTATCAATTGGCCTCCTACTTGTCAACATATCCAATAAAAAATGCTATAGCTATAAACATCTCTATGAGGAGGCATTTTGCCACTCAATTTATATTCGCCAATCAAGGGAATGATTATAATTGTGATATTTCTATTAGGATTCAACTGTGTATTTCTTTAGTCAAACTCATTAACCCATGTTTCATAAGTAGTAGTTCACAAGAACCCATCTCTCTATTGTTTAGCCGATAGGCTATTTGTGGGAGCTTAGCTCCTTGAAAAATAATCTTTTTGCCGAAAATTTGTTAGCCCTTATAACTGACTTTTTTTTTTCCAATCATGCAAATATTTTTTCTAATATGCTATCCTTCCTTTTTTCCCTCTATCCCTATTTTTCTACTCTTATCTTTATCCTTTTTTTTTCCCATGCCTTTTTTGCTCTTATGGAGGAGGATTTTCTATATTTCTCATATTGAATTTTTTTATAATAGATTCTTCTTCATATTACAAATATATTAAGGGAGACTTTTTAGATGATCATTTTATTTATCTATGATAAATTTAATATAAAATAAATAATATTCCTATTGAAATGGCTCAACAACAAAACATGGAAAGTGCAATATTAGAAAGGCATGATATTTTTTTCCAAGAGAATGAAGTATGCTAAGTTAGAATTTAAGAGCTTTTGGGGGAACCACACTCCCCTTCCTCAAACCAAGAAAACTATGAATAAAATACTGTAAAATCTCATAGAACTATGAGGGTAGAAGAAAGGGGATTCAAAAACATGAATAAGAGGTCAAATTAGAGAAATTCGCGTTATCCTCTACCCCCTAATTGAGAAAGCAAAGGGAAGTTTCCTCCCTGCCATAATCATTTCCAACATCTACATTTTTTTGAAGAAGGTTTTATAAAATTGGTTCCCAAAAGAGATTTATCTCACTACAACAATTGGATGAATGCCAAGGGTGGAAACCCTAACTACCCAAGGAAGAAGCTTATATAGGATATAAACCCCATTCCACCACATCAATTGAAATCCTTAGAGGAGAAGCTAACTGAAGAATTGAAACTTGATTCAAAAGGAAAAATTGTGGTGGAAATTAAATATGGGGTAATAGAGCTCTAAAAAGACATTGCAATAAATTTGGGGTCTTTGCAATGTGGTGTGGCTTTACCATCTTGGTGGAACAAATAGAAGATTGGTTCCAGAGAATATACAAAGGGAAGGTAGGTGTAGCTATTTTAACATAAAAAAAATTAATATTGAGGATGTAAAGTAGCACTTAAAACTAATTTTTTATTGGGTGAATGGCCTAGCTTTAAAGGTTACGGTTTTAAATTCTTAGATTGGAAACCTAATTTCTACATGTGGAATCTGAAAGATTTTAAGGTAGAAAGATAAATTATGCTCCCGAATTTTCTTATAGAATTAATTAACAAATAGATTATTAGGAAAATAGGTAACCATATAAGCGTCCATGTTGGTATAGATGAAGAAAAATATGGTAATTCTAACTACGTCAGGATGGTTAGTATGGATATTAACATCCACTCATTAAAGTTGGTGGAGGTGAAAATTAAGGAGGCTTCCTTCATCATTCATCTACAATTCTTTAAGGGGAACGTTAAAGAGGAGGAAACCCTAGATGAGGATGATGATTTTACAGGGCTTCCGTCACAGACACAAGAGGTGGAGGTAAGATTAAATAATCAATTTGGAGGATTTGGATTTGTAATCAAATCTCAACCTCAAATTGAGGAAGTAGAAGATGGGGAAATAGTTGAACTTCACGGAGATAGATCAGATTCAAGAGATGAAGATAAGAGAAAAGAAAAGGTAAGTTTGAATACATAAGTATCAAAGGAGGGTAAAAGAGGGTGGAAGCGAAGAGAAAAACATGGCTAGGAAGGTATTGATGCATTTAGATGGGTCCTTAATGAAGATTGGATGGATAACAATGAAAGGAGAAATGAGACTACCCCCACTAAAGATATTGGTATAGAAAAGTATAAGAAATATTTACTAAATATATTAGATCAAATGAAGATGATGAGAAGGGTGGCAAATCATGAATTGGGAAGTATAGAGAATGGTATAACTAATTTACACTGGGAAGATGATATGGACCAAAGGATTGACAAACCATTAGGAGGAGGAAGAGAGTCATCAAGGATAGAAAAAGAGTAAGATATGAAGAGTAATGAGATTAATGAAATTGATAGGAGGGAGTTAGTGGATTTAAATGATTTTCTAGGTCTTGATCTAATCTCGGAAGGAGAGAGATCCTTGAGAAATAGTGAGGAAATGCTAAGTAGAATGGTTAGTATTTTAAACATTGAGGACATGGAGGGAGAAAGGAAAAGAATGAGATTTACATACATACATACATGTGTGTGTGTAATCATTGTTAGTTATATATATATATATATATATATATATATATATATATATATATATATATATATATATATATATATATATATATATATATATATATATATATATATATCTATATCTATATCTATATATATATATATATATATATATATATATATATATATATATATATCTGTGTGTGTGTGTGTATGTATATATATATATATACATGTATGTATGTATGTACACACACACACACACACACACACACAGATATATATATGTGTGTGTGTGTGTGTGTGTGTGTGTGTGTGTGTGTATCTATATATATATATATATATATATATATATATATATTGGTTCGGTGAAATTTTTCCTTAATCTAGACCTTCCTGTCTATGCATCGGAGATCTGTTTAAGATGAGATATTTTTTGAGGAATTATTGATTACATTTAGAGGTGTACTTTCAGTGGCATAATTATATTCTACCATTTTTTATATATACTTTAAATAAATATCTCAACGATATCCAACTCTTAGGTTATTAAGGAAAATTATGATTTATCTTCTCATTCACTTGTCTTGGTGACTTTTAGAAAGCTTTGTTTCTAGAAGTTATGGTTTTCTATCATTTTATTATGGTATTTGGCTTATAGGCTATTTAGATATGCATATACATTGTTATTGAGATACAATGACATCTTTCCTTAATGCAAATTTATCTTTCAATGCATCAGAGTTTAGTTTTTGTTGTGTAGGTGTATATATGAATATTTGGAGGAGTACTTTAGCCTCTTAAACAAAGGAGGAAGATAATAACTCAAGAAGTATGATTTATTTTAGCTAGCTTTGAATTAGAATAACGAGGATCTATTTTTGATATTAATAATTATATGATTTATGGCCCTTGCATAAAATTGGTTTTCCTTGGCTACTAATCAGGGTGATGTAGGGTATAAGGTAAGTTCACTAAGTGATTTTAGTAGGCAAGGGATTTAGTATTTTTAGGTTGGTAGGAATGTGAAGGACCTTTTAAAATATGGGAGTATAATCAAAAGATGAGACATGGGTAGTTGTATCAAACATCCAACATGGATATTATCTCAAAAATTATCACAAGATAAAATTAAAGTTAGAGGCTTATAATTTCAAGCTCTCTAGATTGTTAGGATAGATTATCCTATACCCAGAACCCAGTCTACAAACATCCTCCAGAATAGAGAGAATCAACACAAGAAGCTATATTGAAATGAGCTAATGAGGTATTAAGGTGTTGATGTTTTAGGTGTGTTCAAATGAACAACAAGCTCTTGCTTAAATATGCAAGAGTAGATATGAAGCTTGGACAAGGTTGAGACAAGTGTCTCAACCTGGAGGAAAGAGAGTTCTGATAGAACTCAAAAATATCCTCTAGGGGGAAGTAGAGTCCAAGTATGACTCTAAAATATCCATCTACCTCATAAATGTGTTGACCTATGTAAACTTAATTAAAGAGTAAACAGTAAGACTTTTTACTCCAACACCCCCTGTTAAGTGTAACTTAGGGAGTACAACTTGTATGTAGTAGAAAAGTTCTATGGGTCCTGACAACTAGGCCATTTTAGGTACCCATGTATAACTACAATGCAATCTCTCATAACCAGAGAAAAGGAGAAAACCCAGTGGGAGAAAAATCCTCTCCAAAAGAGAGAACATGAAGGTCTAAGAAGCCTTCAAAAATATGTCGTGAAATCATGAACATGAACACCACTGAAGCACAAAGAATTTGTAGACAACTATTGATGAGTGATCTAGTTCTATATCCGATGATCTCCTCTGAAGAAGATGATGATCAGGAAGACAACAATCTGTATGAGTGCTCTAACTAGCACTTCTCAAACATTGATCAGATGTCAAAAATGGCAATAGCATCTGTCGATTAAAGATACATACGACACATGAATCTGCATGAGTGATCTTCACTACATAACCAATGATGTTATTTGAGTGATACCATTATCACTTCTCAACTTTGTTGAAAATGCAGGTGAAATATTCATATAGGAATCCAAGAGTGTTTCAACACACTTCAAGTGAAACCAAGGAACTTCCACTAAAAAAGAATGCAAGAGTGTCTCAGTACACTTCAAGTGAAACCAAGGAAGTATTAGCATGAACACAAACAATAGGATAACCCCCCCATAATGTTGAATTGGGTGAGGCTTGATAGATCCACTAGAATGATGTGTCACCATGCTATGCAGAAGGGACCAAAAGTATCTACAATTGAGAAAAGGGTGTGTGCGGTTAAACTACACACTCGCATGAGGCAAGAATATCAGTGATTTTTTTGTTGTCACAAAGGAACTCTCACGCTAATGAAGCTATGATTGGCAAACAATGGCTCTACACAAACCCCCATGGAACTTTATAATTCAGTGCGAGTACAAATAGTTTTATGGCACATCATTTGTGCAAAATCCCCAAAAGTCATGGATGGACACTGGATCTAATGTGTCTACAATAAATTGCTTACATGATTCATAAGGACAACTCAAGAAAAAAACTTGAAAGGAAATTACACTAAGGAAGTGCATGAAATCACCTTTGCGACGATGCTCGCCTATTAGGGTTGAAAGGTGAAATAAATCACCCACCCCTCTTGACTACCTAGGGGTATAGGTTTGGTCCTCCATGGGACCATTAGCTCATCGTGTAAGAAAAGGGTGCCCCTCCCAGATCGAGAGGGCCCAAGAAGAGCTGAGTAGGTGGCTGGGTTTGATGGTGGCACTGAATGCCAACCCCCGTAACCACGAAGAAATTATAGTCATTGACCAATTGAAATGGACAATAGGGACTGAAAAATATGCTAGACAGTTTTGCAACTATTGGCAAGGATGAGAGCACCATTAGTGTGATGGTCTGTTGAATAGTGTGCTAAACAATATGGGCACAATGAGGCAAATATAGGACCATTTGAGGCACTTGCCTCTCACAAGAAAAACTCTCAGTTACTTTATGTGACCACGAGCGTTAGCAACTCCAACATAGAAAAATCACAATGCACGCCCAATGAATATCACCCACAGACTAGAGAATGGAATAGCTCAGAGAAGAGCATGATGCGGATGTCGAGCTCAATGTAGGCCAAAGAGCATAATTTGGTGAGGCCTTGTGCCAGTCACTAGTGATTTTGAAGCATGCCTCCCAAGAGCTCCAGCATAAAAAAATGTTGGTCACTAGAAGCTTAAGTGTGGGTGTGACCAATCTCCATGCTCTGAAAGATGCTAACCACTCTCTAAAAAGGGTGCCTCCATAAAGTTAGTGCACACCCCCCTTCAAAAAAAATGGCCGATAGGGTCTTCGAAGGCACATAGGTGCCAAGGATGGCATGAAACCAATAGAGTGACGGAAATCAAGGAGTGAACATCACCCAACTAATAATGGACGTTGATATATTCTTCCATACATGGGCCACTTGCTATTAAGTGCACCAATAATTGGATACACTACAAACTTCTTGAAGAGTCGAGCCAATTCACATTATTGATTGCATGGGCCCTCAATCAATGAGCCAATTCATTGGATGGTCCCTCCATTGCTATAATCAATGTTGTTGCCGACAATTATAGAGGCACTAAGACTATTTGAATAGCTGTTTCAACTTACCAAATGTTTGATTGCTAATAACGTCTCCTCCAAATTGGTGTGTCAGTGTTAGTGCTAATCCAGCTTCTTCACCTCTGATCATGAATTGGCCAATATGGGCGCAAGGTCCACTTCATGGAGGATGCTGCTAGAGAACAATGGGCCACATCATGGAGGAAATGCACATGCTTCTATCCGGTGAGATTGCAGTCGAAACACGGTGTCTGGTGAATCTGGTCATGTTGAATCTCAACATCAATACTTACTGAGGTGGTGGAGGGCAGCATGATGCAGCTTGCATCCTCCATGGAGACAGAGTTTGTGGTGACCGATTTGGTCACAAACATACTAGTGTGCATGCAAAGTGGTGCCAAGGCTGGCACAAACCATCAAAGAAGCTGTGATCCCACTGAATCCTCCACACATGATCTCCCAGCTATGCCTCCACTACGCGTACCAGGGATCAGAGGGAGTAGAAAATGGCCCAGCACTCAAAATAAGAAAGGTATAATGCGGGCCTCACCATGTAAATGTTTCACACCAATATTGGTGGAAGGTCCATGTTATGCTGCTATGCATTGTCAGTCCCATGGTTTTCGGTGTGCAGAAGGAAGCAGTGAGTATTTTACTCGCGAAAGACCAGCTCGTAGTGTTTGACACAGGCTCTGACATTGTCTGGATCCAATGCTAGCCCTGCAGCGACTGCTATAGTCAAATCGACCTGATCTTTAATCCTTCTATGTCTTTAATCCAAAAAATCTTAAGATCTCCACTTTTGTAAGATCTCTGAAGAGTGCATGCAAGAGCGCGTGTGGGGCTTTTGACTAGCCTTTGTGGTCTCTCAACAAGATTTGGCTGACTTGAGGGCATGAGGTAGGTCACCACAAGCCAAGAATGAGCTTTGATCCCTTATGGAGTTGTGTCTTGGAAGTACATCCCACAATGAACATGATGCATGCTATTATTGTGCCTCCTAGTCTCCTCCAAAAATGCCCCAGCACATATAAAAGACAAATTTCACTTATAGGCACTTCATGTCGATGCCAACAATGGTTCAATAGCCAATCATCAAAGAATGTTGATGTGGAAGGATTCAAATAAAGGAGGCAGATCTAACAATACGCTAGACACAAAAAGAATGACTATGGGTAGATCTAACAGTGATCTTTACCTATAGATGCCATATTTCAAACCAAAGAAGTCTTCACTAGCCTACAAACATTGGTGAACTCAGACAGGAGAAACCAGGGACTCAACACCAAAAAAAACTCTAAGAAAATAATGAAAAACTCTCTAAACTAGAAAGAGCTGTGAGACTAACAGCTCTAATACCATGTTAGGATAGATTATCCTATACCCAGAACCCAGTCTATAAACATCCTCCAGAATAGAGAGAATCAACATAAGAAGCTATATTGAAATGAGCTAATGAGGTATTAAGGTGTGTTCAAATGAACAACAAGCTCTTGCTTAAATAGGAAAGAGTAGATATGAAGCTTGGATGAGGTTGAGACAAGTGTCTCAACCTGGAGGAAAGAGAGTTCTGATAGAACTCAACAATATCCTCTAAGAGGAAGTACAGTCCAAGTATGACTCTACAATATCCATCTACCTCATAAATGTGTTGACCTAAGTAAACTTAATCAAAGAGTAAACAGTAAGACTTTTTACTCCAACATAGATATCTATGTAATCATTTGTAAAGATGTATTTGTAGTTATTGCAATGTAGAAATGTATGCAGGAAGATAGTGTACTCCCAAATGAATATTTGTAGATGAGGGGCTTGTCCCTCATTTGAATTTGACCAGCATGTTTTAGTGGAATATGTAATATCCTATGAGAAGGACTCTCCAAAGTCCTAAGCAACACTAGAGGTTTTTCTTTCCTCCATTCTTTTTCTCTGGTTCTTACTTTAAACGGAGGTATAAAAAATTATGATTTAATAAAATTTAATAAAAAGCCTCAGCCCTTTACTTATCAAAAAATAAAATAAATAATATCTCCATCTCTGGATTGCGTAAGGGTCTCCTCATCTTGATAGTGAACCCTATTGTCTCCTATCTTCTATTGAGTTTTTTTTGTCTTTTATTAGGTCTCTTTCCTTTCCTTATTCATGGTCATTAGGCCTTCACCACTAGTGTTTAATAGGGTTTTAAGCTGACAAGGATTGGTAACATGAGGAGAATTAAATAAAAAATAGAAGACATGTCCTCATTAGTTCTCTGTCCAAAAGTAGAAAATTAAGTGTCCAAGATCTTCCTAAAATTAATAGATTTATTGATTATGAGTCTACCCATCATAGAAGTGTTGTCAACAAAATAGAGATGAGAGTAAGGAGACAAACTATTGCCCCAACTCTGATCTTGAAGCATACCTTCCCTAACCTTGTTTTTGATAAATCTGCTAAGCCCCTCCACTGTGATGATGAATAGATAAGGAAAGAGAGAATCCCCTTGCTAGAGACCCCTGGAAGCACTAAACAACTTAGAAGTTTCTTCATTAACCAGAACCAAAAAGAAGGAGGAAGAGACACAACTCATGACCCAATAAATCCATTCCTCACAAAATCTAAAAGCCAAAAGAATGATTTGTAAAAAATCCCACTTAATTCTATGTAAGCTTTCACCATGTCTAGCTTGTTGAAAATTGCCTTCTCTTTGGAAGTCTCCATAGAGTGAATAGTTTCAGCAAAAATCATTATCCCATCAAGAATTTTAATTCTAGCGAAAAAACCACCCCTCTGATTAGAAATTAAATCTTAGAGGCACATGTTGAGTCTTTCAGCAATCAATTTATTGATAATCTTATAAACTACATTATAGAGAACAATAAGTCTAAATTGATCTAATCTATTCACACTTTCTTTTTAGGAATAAGAGCTATAAAATTAGTATCCATAGCTCTTAACCTTTTCTTATTTAAATATGACTCCCGAGCCACCTCTAAAAGGTTAAGCTTAATATTTTCGCAAAATCTTCAAACCGCCAGTTCTCATCTACCAACATCAAATAAGCTACTTGATGGATCTTTCATCCAGCTACTTGATGTAGATGTTATTTTCTAAACTTTATCTTGATTCAACTTAAAAAAAATACATGATGTTAACATCAAATCTTATTACTTCCTATTCTTATCTTCATCACTGAAATCTACCGACTCTAGCAACAACTCATATTCTATTCTAATATTTCAACTCTACGTTGTTATGTCTTAGTCTTCTATTTGGTAAGTTATGTAGTTTTCATTTTTGAAAAATTAGAAGTAACAAAAATGGAGAATTTAAAATGGTGATGATTGTTACATGTGTGAAACAATTGATGTTTGGTACATATTAATATTGTGTGCTTATATTTATGGTTATGAAATCATTTTTTCTTGGAACTAACATCTATGCAATCACTTCTCTTATAATAGATGGCTTCACACGACAACAAAATATCTTAGGGTGCTTCAAAGCTATCTTTCTCATTCACACTTGGCTCTTTCTATTCTTCTAAGTAATGGTGCAAGGAAACATCCTTCCACAAAGTTGCATTATTTTCAAGCCTTCATTTTGAAGATAGAGTAGTAACATGCCCCATATTGTAGCATCTATGGCATCAAAATGGTGTGCCTCCATATTCTATGATCTGATTCCAACAACTATACTTGGTGGTGAGAGAGATCTCTATTGGGAGATCATTTGTTATATCAATTTCAAATAGTACACAGACATAGGTGGTGTGTAAGCACTTTGAAGAGCCTTTATCAACTACCATAAAATTTCCCAAATATTTCCTAATAGCTACAAAATAGGAATCAAACCCAAATTACAAAGGAAGGTTTAGAAATCTTACCTAGATTGGAGTCACAAAAAAGGATTCAGTGGAAGGATCAAATGAAGGGTGCTAGGGTTTGATCATTAATAGGTTCTTGTTATAATCTCATTGGTAATAACATAGAACCATGTAATGATCCTTTACCTTATCAAACACCAAAATAAAGAAAAATCCCCTTGCATAAAAGTGAATCTGAATAACTCCAAACAAAATACAACATGATGTCTTAGAAATCCATTCATGCAGTTTTTCCAAACTCAACTAGAAACCCCTAGATCAACCAATCAATTCATATTTTTCAAAAAGTTCTACATGCTCAGCCACCTATTATAGAACATGTGTTCCTAGATCAACTTTCTAAGAATTCTTTATTGGCTAGGATACAAGAGGAACAAATTGTTATTCAATGGAAGGCTTGTCACCAACCATTACTCAAGAATTATTGATACCCTACTACCACTTGGTTGTTTCCATATCTTAAAATTAGAACCCCTATTAGAATTTTATGTGGGATTGAAAACCTGATTAGAGTGAATGTTGATCTTCAACCCAACAAGGAAGAGGCCCAAACCCTTCTTTTTAAGAGTGAATTGACCCCTCAAGGTCATTGTCTCGGGATAAGGAAAAGAAACTTTGATAACAAAATCTGTCTAAGTTTGATGACAAAGATTGAAAATTGAGAGTTGGAATAAATTTGCATCTACTGCCACACTGGATCCCACCCATGATGAGGCAACTGTATTGAAACCCCTGGTGTTTTTAGTAGTGAAGGAAGCTAGACCTGAATTATAAAATCATTGCCATGAGCCTGCATGATTCCAACATCTCTCAGAGGTGAGGGGACATTCCCTAACCTCGGGATCTTTTGGAAAAGGTAGAATAATTCAAATACCTAGTTCATATTAATATTTACTATCTACCTAATCTGATATGAAAATAAAGTGGACAACATACTATTAAGATATTTATATGGTCGTTAAGATCATGAGACATGAATTTCTTATCTCCATATTTCCAATGGACTTATTGCATAATATTGGTATTACAAGCATACGGGCCTTGGTGGAAAGATTGGTGTTGGTATTTAGAGATGGGTTTCTAGAGATACCAACCTCGATAAGGATATCATTGGATTTCTCCTCACTTGCCAATGGTCGAGCCTTTGAATCAATGATATAATTTTTAATTGTCACATTCTACTTGGAGGTTAAATTTTCTTACTATCTAGTTATCTATCATTGAACCTAAAATAATACACTTTTTTTGGTGTATTCTTTTCCAAGGATTACCATTAGGTTTTTGTCTTCACCATTTGGACATTCCTTATCCCTATTGTCCTTTTGGTGGCCATTATGAATCTTTCCTTCATTTTTTTTTGTTCTATAGAAGGGATCAAAATTACTAGGTTTGGATTCATGACTTTTTTTCACCATTTTATCCTCAGTTGTTTTCATGGCATACGGTTCTCCTTATAGATAACCTTAGATTTTCCTTCCCTTTTCTGTAGCTCTGGCATGCTTTCAGAATGGAAATTCTTTTTTCCATTTTGAAAGAAAGAAATGCGATGGTTTTTTCACATGTCTCAATTAATACTAATGTTTCAATCTCTACTAGAGCCTTCATTTGTAATAATGTGATGTTACATATTTAGGTCCAAGCTGAAAAAGGTGGCACATGAAGTGGCCCACTTAAAAAAATGTTGGAACATTAGGGAAATGCAACTTGTATAGAGCTAGATTTCCTCCAAATACTTCTTCTTCTGGTGGTCATCCTCCTTGTCATGGTCACCGTAAAGGTCAGAGTTCTTATTATTGAAGTTTAGATAGTTCTCATTCACAGGCCCCTCGTCGCCATTCACCCCACTGTCGACTTTCACCTCCTAGTTCAACTAGTCCTCCACATCATCGTAGGTCCTCTTCTAGGTTTCCTCTAATGGTTGGTGCTACTTTGGTACCCTTGGGTTTTCCTTCTACAGGTGGATTTTTTAGATGGCCTAGTGGAGATTCAGGTTGGCCTTTGTTTTCCAAAAGCTTCCCCAAAATGGCATTGTCTATATCCCCATGGTGTGAAGAAAATGAGGTTGAAGAGGAGAATACATATGGATAGAATCTACCAAACCCTAGGCTAGATCACATGTTGAGATGGGACAAGAAGGATAAACTAGACCCTCCTTCTACTTCGCCTACAACATTGGTTGCCTGAGGATGCTTCCTTTCTAGGCTATGCCCATTTGGTTTTATGTTGTTGTTTTTTCAGAGTTACACCCTTATATTTCTCTAGACTATGGTTTATGGGCTTTGCCCATGTGACTCTTAGGGAGTGAATTTTTCCTCCCAATTTAAGTTTTTGGATTTACATGTTGTTCTATTTTGAATAGGTAATATAATTGGTAATCCTTTCTATCAAAAAAATCCCTAGTCCTTAACATTGAGAAAAGGGAAATATAGGTTTAATTAAAGAACATAATTTTCAAACAACATGATCAATTCAAAGGATATAACTTTAATTAATGTCTAAAAAGAAAACCAATACTTATGGTTTCAATCCAAAAAAATTTACATCTATATACACAGTTCAAGACAAAGGATATATCTAGAGTGCTTTCTTTTACATCTAGTAAAGATTTCCAAAATAAGAAAGATGTTGTAACACTTGAATAATCAATGGGCTCCCACTTTCCAACCATTATTTTATTCTTTTGGTTGTTTGGAGTGGCAATTATCAATTTAGATAGTTCTTATTTTTTGTTTGGTTTCATTCTTTTTAGGAGAGTTTTTGTTCTTTTCAAGTACAAAGGATTACAATTCTATCACTGCAAATCTTTTCTTATACAATTTCATCTACCTTGATGAATGCTTGATTTCACATTCGTTGAGCCAATTGATTCCAAAAAGTCAATATTACTAGCTGGTTAAGTACAAAAATTTCAAATTGAACTTACATGATCTGTTATTTTAAAAACAACTCTTATGACATAATCAATGATCCAATAGTGCATACAAAATCAAAAGAGAATCTCATAGTAATCATTTAATAGTATTAAAAAAAAATTCACAAAGACAAGACCGTAGATTCACCTACTATTTTTGGTCGACAAGGTCAAAATAGTAATCCTATCTAACTAATTTATAGAATAAAAATATATATCAATTCAAAATTCTTAAAATCTTTAAATAAGATCTAATTAATTAATTCTATTGAAAGAGCTAAATAAATTCCTAACCCTGCATATTTCAGTTAAATAATTGCTTATCTTATAGTCAACTTTTTATTTATATCTAAAATCTATTTAATTAACAACCCCATTTAGATCCTTAAATTACCATTATTTAAAATAAGATATTAACACTAGAAATTCCATTTCTTCATCTTCAAGTATATAATTTGGAGAAGCATAAAAAAAAATTTGAATGACCTAATTTACTAGATGAAAACTTTTTGATAGTAGATGAAGGCAAGAGGCAGAGGAAAGAAAAATAAAGCAAAAGTAAATATAACACAAAAAAATGATCAGCAGAAAGTGGGCTCTATACATTTATGATTTCAAATTCATACAAAATTATTTATAGACACACAAATTATGTTCATTGATTCATATATAAACAAGAAGATAGACATAGCTAAAACTCTCATATGCTCTTAGGAAACAAAACAAATTTCTCTATTCTTTTTAGGGTCAATGCACAAAGTTGGGTGCCAATTCTGCGGAAGTCCGCGGCCAAAAAATTTTGGCACAAGAAACGGGCACCCAATTTTTAAACATTTGGTGCCCGTTTCCATTTAGGAGACGGATCCATATTTAAAAATCGGGTGCCTGTTTAATAATCGGGTACCCATTTTGTATCGGGCACCCAAAGCAAAACGAGCACCCGATTTTAAAAAAATAGGTGCCCGTTTATTAAAAATCAGGTGCTCATTTCGTAAATGTATTTATTGTTTTGTTTTATCCATTTTCCATTTCATTTTCACAACTTGGAAAATGAGATTACATTTTACAAAGCACGAGTACCCGTTTCAGCTGCTCCTATTGACCCCCTCAGCCATTTTTTTTTCCTGTTCTAGGTACGCACTATTGTTTTTTACTATTTTTCTTTATTTTTCTTATTTTTCCATAAAAATAGTAGTTTCATGTTACTTTTAATTTAAAAATGTAGTTTAATGTTGTTTTGTAATTTATTATATAAATTTAATTATTTTATGTTTCATTTAGTTCTCTTTAGTTTTAATTTACTTTGTAAATTATCGTACCAAACTAGAAAACTATTAAAACTTTTAATCTAACCCTAGGTAGTAAAACAAAAAGGTAAACCTAGACACAATTGAATGATGAAACCCTAACTAGAAAACAAAAACATAAATTTAGACATGAAAATAAAATAAGAAACCATAGGTAGAAATTTTTTTTTTACCTAAAAAGAACTAAAATTAAAAAAATGTACCTATAGAAAATGTAAACCTACACAGAGTTCTAAAATAAGAAACTCTCTCTCTCTCTCTCTCTCTCTAAAAAATGTTAAAACATATTCCAAATCAAAACCTTTCAAAACATAGAGATTCAAAAACATCAAAAAGCATGGAATCTTTTTTCAACCTTAGGTGTACATTCCTAAAAAACATTTGAACATTTATCTTGATTTTTTTTTGTAACCTATAAAATGTTTAAATTATATGTTAATTTTTAAATTATGACATGTAATTATTTTTATTTAACACACACACACTCTCTCTCTCTCTCTCATTGTAAGGTAAAATGTTTAAATTATTTGTTAATTTTTAATTTATGTCAAGTAATTAATTCTCTCTCTCTCTCTCTCTCTCTCTCTCTCTCTCTCTCTCTCTCTCTAACACAGACCTCTCCCCTAATTAGGCAGCTCGATAAATGGTGAGACCTTTGATGTTACCCTGAACCCAAAGTGGGCTTAGGAGAGTGCTCTACACCTTTAGAAGATCCTATAACAACCACAAATACACTATCCTCATAGGAGGGTTTAGTGTCTTTTTCTATCTTTACTCCCCTAGCTTGACTGGTGCTCGGTTGAGTCTTTGACCGACTGTGCTTGGTTAGTGCTCGATTTCTTTGATAACCGAGTGGCTCGGTAACTTCACCGAGTAGATTACTGACGTTCAGTAATCCTATTGTGAAGTGTCTTGACTAATTCAAATCTGAAATGGGAACCTCGGTATTGGAAAGGGGATGGAAAGGTTCCATGCTTACTATATGCCTCCTATGGGAATGATTTCCACAACTTACAGGTTTTGGGACAATCAGTACTCGGTTTAAGCCTACCATCTTGTAGCCTTTTGAACAGAGTTTTGTGGTCTTAGTTCAAAATTATTCCAAAGAGACTAAAAAATAAATTGTAGATTTGGATACCCTTTTTCAAGTTGAGTCTAGCCTCCAAATCACAAGATCTCAACCAACTCAGACTATGTCAAACAACACCTGACCCACTAGTCCTAATAGGGAAAATTGACTCGGTCACTTAAGGAAAATTTCACCAGTCAATTATCCAAGGAAAACCACTTGTTTCACTGATACTAGTAAACCCCAAGAGACAACAATCCACTATCGGATTTCATTTATCCACCCTTGAAGTGTTGTTGTCACTTCACTCTTCCATTTCTTGCACCAAGCGCATAGAGATGCTTGGTCTAGAGTCTGTGAACATACTTCTCAAGGAAAACCCCTTTCTCCTACGCTCCTAGGGATGTAATATTCATTGACCCTACTTTCATTTCCCCACTTCACATGGGAATCCCATGAAGGAAAATAAAGTTAGGGCATTATTTCTTGAAACCCTAGTTCAGGAAGGTTTCCTGAAAACCTAGAGTACAAAATCTTGAAACTCTAGACTCCAATGTTCAAATGAATTTAGATCAAACACATTGGAATCCTAATACATGTCAGATTTTGGATTTAACAATTTCTTCCTTCTCATGCCCGTACCAATCCACACACGTATTGTTTCACAATCCAAACCATAGAGAAAAATAGGGATTTTCTTTATTGATTGAATGAAAAATTACATAAGTTTCTCACTTTCCACCATCATCTCTCTTCCACCCACATGTAAGGGCTATTTGAAGAAATTCGCGAATGGATCCAACTATTTTTTAGAGGTTGTGACTGTTGGGAGGGGGTTTTACAATTCAGTGGTAACTTTTCAAAGAGGTTGTCGAGCAACATTACTTGCATTTTGCAACTTTTGCAAAATATTACACTCTTGCTCCTAAATATCCTCTGGGCCTAATCCATGGATGCTAATGATCCCAAATATCACTCAAACATTTAAAATGAACAAAACACCTAAAATTTCCTTTGGGCCATACTCAAAAACCCATGGTTTATAACCACACCGAGGGTGACTAGGTATTACAAGTTGGCTTGCTAAACAAAATTTACAAATTATAAAAAGTCTGTTAGGCATGAATACCCTTACATGAATCCTTTGAAGACCATAGAAGTGTGATTGATGTGAAGAGTGGAGGGGGTGATCCTACACCATACTCCCATGTTTTGAAAACTCAAGTCCCACTTGAGAGAAGTTTTTGAACCGAAGTTCCATACTTTTTGATACACTCTTCACTCATCCATGTAGCATCAATGTCAAGTAACCCCTTCCATTTGACCAAGTAATCTTTTTAGGTCTTATTCCTTGTTTTCTTGACCCCTTTAGAGTCAAGAATATTTTCCAACTGTAAAGTTTGGCTTGGTGGCAAGTCCTTTATCCATTCTGCCTGTGTTTCTTTAGTATCCTGCAAAGTGTTATTAGATCTTGTATCACCCTTAAAAGGAGTGAGATCACAAATGTTAAAGATAGGAGAAATAGAAATAGTAGGGGGTAAATAAATTTCATAAGCATTATCCCCAAATTTATGAAGTATTTGACAGGGACCAATCTTTCTCCTCTGCAGTTTGGTGTATCCCCTCAATAGCCTTGCCTTATTCAGGTATGCCCATACTTGATCTCCTTCATTGAAAGTAACATATCTTCTCTTCTTATATGCATGTTATTTTTACTTTGCAATATTCTAACTCAATGTATCTCAGACTTTATCATGGATTTGTTTGATCCATGCAGACAATTCTTCTCCCTGTGCACTAACTTTAAAGTCAGTCGATAACTCTTTCAATTCCATAACTCCTCTTGGATGGAGTCCATAATTTAATTGGAATGGTGTCTTCCCTGTGGACCTATTCACGAAATCATTGAAAGAAAATTCTACTTGAGGAAGGATAGCATCCCAAGTCTGCCCATATTGTTTTGTTAGACACCTTAGAAGGTTGCCTAATGATCTGTTTACAACTTCAATTTGCCCATTTGTTTGTGGATGGTATGCAGAACTGAATGACAGGTTTGTCCACAAATTTTTCCAAAGGGTTCTCCAAAAGTGCCCTTGGAATTTCACATCTCTGTCTGAGATAATGGATGTTGGCAATCCATGAATTCTGACCACTTCTTTAAAAAACAAGTTAGCGATATGTGAAGCATCATTAGAAAATTTACAAGGAACAAAGTGTGAGGATAGTGTATTTGTGGTTGTTATAGGATCTTCTAAAGGTGTAGAGCACTCTCCTAAGCCCACTTTGGGTTTAGGGTAACACCGAAGGTCTCACCATTTACCGAGCTGCCTAAATAGGGGAGAGCTCTGCATCTCTCTCTCTCTCTCTCTCTCTCTCTCTCTCTCTCTCTCTCTCTCTCTCTCTCTCTCTAACATAGAGCTCTCCCCTATTTAGGTAGATCGGTAAATGGTGAGACCTTCGGTGTTACTCTGAACCCAAAGTGGGCTTAGGAGAGTTCTCTACACCTTTAGAAGATCCTATGACAATTAAAAATCCACTATCCTCACTGGAGGATTCATTGTCTTTAACTAGCTTTACTCCCTTGGGCTTGACTGGTGCTCGGTTGAGTCTTTGACTGACTGAGCTCGGTTAGTGCTCAATTCCTTTGATAAACGAGTGACTTAGTAACTTTATCGAGGAGATTGTTGATGCTCGGTAATCCTACTGTGAAGTGTCCTGACTAGTTCAAATTTGGAATGGTAACCTTTGTGTTGGGAAAAGGGGATGGAAAGGTTCCATGCTTTCTATATGCCTCCTATGGGAGTAATTTCCATACTTATAAGTTTTGGGGAATCCAGTGCTCGGTTTAAGCCTACCGACTTGTAGCCTTTCGAATAGGGTTCTATGGACTTGGTTCCAGATCCTTACAAAGAGACTACAAGATAAATTGTAGATTTGAGTACCCTTTATCAAGTTGATTCAAGCCTCTAGATTGAAAGATCTCAAAAAACTTGGACAGTGTGAAACAACTCATAACCTACTAGTCCTAATAGGGCTAACTGACCCGGTAACTTAAGGAAAAGTTCACTAGTCAATTTTCCAAGGCAAACCACTTATTGCACTGATACTAGTAAACCCCAAGAGGAAAAAATCCACTACCAAATTATGTTTATCCACCCCCAAAGTGTTGCTATCACTTCACTCTTCCATTTCCTACACATAGAGATGCTTGGTCTAGAGTCTGCAAATATACTTCTCAAGGAAAACCCCTTTCTCCTGCGCTCCTAGGGATCTAATATACATTGACCCTACTTGCATTTACCCACTTTGCATGTGAATCCCATGAAGGAAAAGCAAGTTAGGGCATCATTTGTGTAAAACCCTAGTTCAAGAAGGTTTCCTGAAAACATGGAACACAAACCCTTCTAACTCTCGACTCCAACATCCAAACTAGTTCAGACCACAAGCATTGGAGTCCTGATACATGTCAGATGTCAGATGAAAAATTTCCTTCTTCTCATGTCTATACCAATCCGTACATGTATTTTTTTATAGTCCGAGACGTCGAGAAAAATAGGGATTTTACTGATTGAATGCAAAAATTACACAAGTTTCATCGCCTTCCACCATCATCATCTTCCACCCACCTGTAAGGGCTATTTGAAGACCTTCTCCGATGGATGCAACTATTTTTCAAATGTTGTGACCGTTGGGAGGTGGTTTCCCAATTCGGTAGAAACTTTTCAAAGAAGTTGTCAAGCAACATTTCTTGCATTTTGCAACTTTTGCAAAATGTTGCATTCTTTCTCCTAAAGAGCCTATAGGCCTAATCCATGGATCCTAATGATCCCAAACATTACAAAAACATTAAAATAAACAAAAAACCTAAAAGTTACTTTACACCATAGTCAAAGACCCATGGTTTATAACCACACTGAGGGTGACTAGGTCTTACAAGTTGGCTTGCTAAACAACATTTTTAAATTCTAAAAAATCCCTTAGGCATGAATGCCCTTTGGTGAATCCTTTCAAGACCATAGAAGTGTGGATGTTATGAAGAGTGGAGGGGGTTCTCCTCTCTCTCTCTCTCTCTCTCTCTCTCTCTCTCTCTCTCTCTCTCTCTCTCTCATGTAGAGGAAAGGTTAGTGGACCTAATACACAAGGTAAGATTCACAAATTTGGCTTACAAACCCACAACTTCTTCCAAGTGCCTAATGGCTTCAAGATACCCAACTTAACCAAGACTCTTCCCAATGAAATCCAATGATGGATTTGATATATTCAAGGTATCTAAGGATATCTTAAAGTGGTTTCAAGTTTTCTAGACTTACCCTTTACTCCCAATGGAAAAAAGTCTTCAAATTGGCCTAAAGGCCTAATTGGTTTTCCTTGTAGCCCTGCAGTGACCTTTTTGGTCTTCAAACTCCACACTTCCCAAAAACACTAGAAGATATAATCACATATATAGACACTCTTTTTTCCATTAAATAACATATCTCAAATTCAAGTATTGGTCTTTTGGATCAAGTATGACTGGCCTCACTATGTGACCCCAAAATGCACCAAAATAGGCCGATTTAAGAAAGCAACTAGTAGTTATTTATAACTTCAGGACTCCAAACTCTAGATAGTCCCTCCAAATATCACAAAACCTATATATCCAAGAGGAATTTATCACAGCACTTGGGGAAAATCAAAAGCCCCAATTTGGTGGCTTCAAACCCTTGATTTGAGGGTTTCTCCAATCCTACCCTTTCACACACTTCTAGAATCAATTGGTAATTGAATCTCCATTCATATTCCCATACAAGATTATTCAAATCATAAAAAATCCTTTCCCTTAAGTCCAAACTCTCACTATTGTACTTGTGCCATCATTTTCAATGCACAAACACCCTGTTTCAACTTGTGATCACTTACTTCACCAAAATCTCTACAAGTAAGATCATTAGCAACTATGATACATTGTTAGCATCATCCTTCCATGTAATCTAGGCCTTTGAATCCATGGAAAGGGTCAAGGTTACAAATAAATCTTCAAAATAAAAGGAAAACTAACTTAATCAATCTAAACCACTGGATTAGAAGGAACAGTCATGTAAGATGACTTTCAAGTCATTTCAGACGTGTGATGTATTCTTCCAATGCCTTATTGAATCCTCTTAACACTTAATCAAAATAATTTACATGGGAAATGTAAAGAAACTTCAAGGAAATCAATGCATTTGTTGTCACAGTCTGGATTTCACCAGTCCAAATGCAAGGAACAATGAATTAAATTGAATCACAATACATTCAACCAGTGAATGAATGCTTTTAGATTGCTTACTATTCAAATATAAACTCACAAATCAAAGTAATAAAAATGGATTTCATCAACAATGAAAAGGATACAAATTTTGCAAACTAAATTAATCTTTCATTAAAACTTATGTTCTTGTCATACACTCCAAACTTCCTTCATGTCATACTATGACTTCCAATGGATACATATAACTTCATCTCAACTTCCCCAACCATCCTCAATTGGTTAGAGGGATGAGTTGGATGTTTAAACATTAAAATACTAATTTCCCCCCTAAATCGCTACTAGCCATTTGATTTTGAATATTTGAATTTTTAAACTGTGGACTACCTTAAAAACCTTATTAAACTAGATTTTAAGAATTCCAAAGGATGTTAAATACCTAGGAGACTTAATTTCATCACACTTAGACTCCTAACTACCCTAAAACATCTATTGGACACTAATGGTCCATATTACATTTATTTCATCCTGTCAAGGATACAAATTCATTCCTTAAATCTAAATGCCATTGCATGGCATAAAAACATAATAGGTGCCAAAACTTTATAATTTATTGGATTTACATCATTCAAGATCCCTTTAACCTCCTTGGACCTGTGATCTTTATTAGGTGACTCCCAAGTCTTCATAGTCTCATTGTGTACCTTGAATGGCTTCATGAATTGCTTGTTGATCCTTGGTGTGCCTGCACCATGCTCCCCACCTTCAAAAAAACTCTTGTCCCAAGAGTTGTGTAGCTTGAAGGATGTATTTAATGTAGGCATGAAGTAATCCCCCAAAGTAATCATCTTTCTCACACCTTTCCAACCTGCATTCACACACCAATTGTTAAAATTAAAACATGAACTTGTTGACTATCCTTGGAAAGGACAGTGAGAAGGCTGCAAGGCCTCCATCTCTAACCTCTTTCTTGGATAAAATCCCTAATTCAACACCCCTGATCTAGTGCTAAGTGATGATTGCATTAGATGACACTTTATGGTCCCAACTTGCACACAATCTAGGTCCCAAAGTTCTCCACCTTTAGGACTGTCATAGCTGCCTTTGGACTATACTTTCTCATCCCTCTTCCATCCAGTATCATACTGAACTTTATTTTCTATCTCCTACCCAAAATACATAACTATTAGCTCTTCTTGGTTCCTTACTAATGGTTGAAACTCATACTTCTTGCCTTCATGGTGAACCAAATACTTATTGGTGAATCCATTATGTATAACCTTCCTTGACCATTGCCAGGACCTACCTAAGATCAAATGTCCACAACTCATATCCATAACATCACATAACACCTTGTCCCTATACTTTCCAACTGAAAACTCAATCAAGACTTGAGTAATAACCAACAAATTCTGATTCACATTTACCCATGTAGCATAATATTGATTAGGATGTACAAACATTTGCAAATTCAACTTTCTAACAACCTCATAAGACACAACATTGTGACTTACACCTGAGTCTATGATGAGTCTACAAACTTTACCTTGGATCAAACAATTTGATCTGAAAATGATTGGATGGTATGGTGTTTGGCTCTTTCCCATGAATAAGTACCCTCCCTCCTCTGGTAATGCCAAGATAGGTTCTTTTTTGTCTTCTTTTCTTGTCTCTTCTACAACCAAATGCACCCTTCTTTCTTTTCCTTTGTCTTCAATCCACTTGGGACACCTAAAAAATTGATGACCCACTTCATTAAAATGGATGCACCTACCTGTGAATACTCCATTTCCTCTTCCTCCACTTCTACGACCTCTATACCCATCTCTTGAATTAGATGAGTAGGGCTTGTCCTTATCTTTGTTATTCTGATTCTGAAAATCAATATTGCCTCTACCTCCTCTTTCCATCATGGAAGATTCTCCTCTAGTGTTGCCTTGTCTCTCTTCTCTCCTTTTTATCTTTTCCTTAGCCTTGATGGCCAGCTTATAGCATTCCTTAATAGACCTAGGGGTAGCAATAATAATTTCATCTTGTACGTTGAACCCAAGTCCCCCCATGTACCTTGCAATCTTCTCATCCATGTCTTCATCATGACTCACCGTTATGTCTAGTTGGTGAAACCCTTCAGTGTACCTTTGCACCTCCATGTCTTTTTGTTTTTGACTTTGCATCTTCTTATACAACTGAACCCTATAATCATTTGGCAAAAATATTTCCCTCATCCTATCCATCATGGTGTACTAAGAAGTAATCTCAGGTTTACCATTCTTCCACCTCTCCGCTTGCACACAATCCCACCATAGAAAAGCATGTCCTTTCAACTCGGATTTTTCCACCTTCAACTTCTTATTCTCTTCCACATCCTCACACTCAAATAAATTTCCATAGCACTAAACCAATTTATCAACTCCTCATCATCCATCTTTCCTCCATATGTAGGCAAATCAGCTCTTGCCCTTGCATCACCACTCTTGATGACTTTAGCAAACCTAGCCATCTTTAGTTCATCAGGATCTAATAGTTCTTCCTCTTGGAGTTCCTCTTCTTCTTCTTCTTCATTTTCATCAACAACTTCTTCATCCTATCTGATGCTCTTTTCCCTTCTCTCTAAGTCCAATATTCTCTCCATCATGATTTTCATCTCTTTATCTTTCTCAACTTTCTCCTTCTTTTCTTGCTCAAGGGTTGCCTTAATCTTTTTGTTATCTACCAATTGGTCTTTAACTATCCTTGCTAACTCCATGTTGGTCATCCTTTGGGGTAGATCTCCATCCTCTCCTTCTGTCATGGTTCCTTGATTAACTTGGAAAATGAATCAACTCAGGCCTACTCCTTAAAGGATAGTTCAACTTCAAGGGCTTATCTAAGGATCCAAGAAACCAAACTTCTCAAGACCACTAAAACTCTCCACAAGACCTTTCCCTAGGCTCTAATACCACTTGATGTCAAGGAAAGGGTAGTGGACCTAATACACAAGGTAAGATTCACAAATTTGGCTTACAAACCCACAACTTCTTTCAAGTGCCTAATGGCTTCAAGATACCCAACTTGACCAAGACTCTTCCCAATGCAATCCAATGATGGATTTGATATATTTGAGGTATATAAGGATAGATTAAAGTGGTTTCTAGGTTTCTAGACTTACCCTTTACTCCCAATGCAAAAAACTCTTCAAACTGGCCTAGAGGTCTAATTGGTTTTCCTTGTAGCCATGTAGTGACATTTTTGGTCTTCAAACTCCACACTTACCCAAAACACTAGAAGATATAAACACATATATTGAAACCCTTTTTCCCATTAAATAATATATCTCAAATTTAGGTATTGGTCTTTTGGACCAAGTATGACTGTCCTCACTATGTGACCCCAAAATGCACCAAAATAGGGTGATTTAACAAAGCAACTAGTAGTTATTTATAACGTCAAGACTCCAAATTCTAGAAAGTCCCTCCAAACATCACAAAACCTCTAAATACATGAGTAATTTAGCCCAGCACTTAGACAACATCAAAAGGCCCAATTTGGTGCTTCAAACCCTTGATTTGAGGGTTTCTCCAATCCCAACCTTCCACACACTTCTAGAATCAATTAGTGATTGATTCACCATTAATATGTGCATACAAGATTATTCAAATCATAAAAACACCTTTCCCTTAAGGCCAAAATATCACTTTTGTACTTGTCTCATCATTTTCAATGCACAAACACCCTGTTTAAGCCTGTGATCACTTAACTCACAAAAATCTCTACAAGTAAGATCATTAGCAACTATGATACATTGTTAGTATCCTCCTTCCATGGAATCTAGGCCTTTGAATCCATGGAAAGGATCAAGGTTACAAATTAATCTTCAAAACAAAAGGAAAACTAATTGAATCAGACTAAACTGTGGAATTAGAAGGAACTGTCATGTAAGATGAATTTCAAGTCATTCCAAACATGTGATGTATTCTTCCAATGCCTTATTGAATCCTCTAAACACTTAATCAAAACAATTTACATGGGAAATGTAAAGAAACTTTAAGGAAATCAATGCATTTTATGTCACAGTCTGGATTTCACCATTCCAAACGCAAGGAACAGTGAATTAAATTGAATCACAATACATTCAACTAGTGAATGAATGCTTTTATATTGCTTAATATTCCAATATAAACTCACAAATCAAAGTAATAAGCATGGAGTTCATCAACAATGAAAAGACTACGAATTTTGCAAAATAAATTGATCTTTCATTAAAACTTATGTTCTTGATGTACACTCCAGACTTATTTCATGTCGTACTATGACTTTCAATGGATACATATAACTTCATCTCAACTTCCCCAACCATCCTTAGCTGGTTAGAGGGATTAGTTGGATGTTTAAACATTAAAATACTAATTTCCCCCCTAAATGGCTACTAGCCATTTTATTTTGAATATTTAAATTTTTTAACTATGAAATACCTTAAAAACCTTATTGAACTGGATTTTAAGAACTCCAAAGGTTGTTAAATACCTAGGAGACTTAATTTCATCACACTTAGACTCCTAACTACCCTAAAACATCTATTGGACACTAATGGTCCATATTACATTTATTTCATCCTGTCAAGGATACAAATTCATTCCTTAGATCTAAATTCCATTACATGGCATCAAAACATTATATGTGCCAAAACTTTATAATTTATTGAATTTACATAATTCAAGATCCTTTTAACCTCCTTGGACCCTTGATCTTTGTTAGATGACTCCCAAGTCTACATAGTCTTCTTGTGTACCTTGAATGGCTTCATGAATTGCTTTTTGATCCTTGGTGCCTCTCTCTCTCTCTCTCTCTCTCTCTCTCTCTCTCTCTCTCTGAGCCTAGGAGATCCTTAGTCCATGTGGATCCTAGTTGGCTTAAGGATAGCTAACTTAGATTTTTTGAGTGTTTTAGTTTATTTTTCATTACTTTTAGGGATTTTTAGGGATCTAGAACTTAGATCAATCTCTTGGATCTCTTAAGTGAGTTTTGTCAAGTTTTTTATCCATTTTTGCAAATATTACAAAAGTTGCACAAAATGTTGTCAGCAACTTTTGAAAAGTTGTTCGAAGTAGTTAAGGAATTGGTTCCAATAGTCATAACCATGGAGAGACTAGTTTGACACCATTCCTCTAGTTATTTAATGAATGTAAAGCCTTTGCAAAAGGTTAGAATCAAATGGCAATTGTTTGGTGCACAAAAATCAATAAAATCTTATCATTTCTAGTGAAATCATACTTTGTACGGACATGTACGAAAGCATAAGTGTTTGAAATGTTTATGGTTTAAATATTTCATGTATTTAGTCTTGAATTGCATTGGACTGATTTGATTTGGAGTTTAGTAAACAAGTTAATAGTTAGAGTTTCTAAACTATCAGGGTTTTGAGGGTTTGATAGACTTGTTTCACAAAAATGTCTCATGCTTTCATTCCCACTAGTGGAAACCCATTAAACCTTTCAAAATACAAGTTAATAGAGTAGATTTCATGATTCCAAAGGCTAGACACTGGAATCCATCGGCAGGTTGGACTAGAACCAAGCCCTAGACTGAACGTCTCTATGTGTTCAGTCAGGATTCTTGAAGAATTCATGCAGAGAATTAATATCTTGATAAAGTAAGAGTTATCAGAGTTGTTTTGAGTATAAAATAGATTGAAGAAGAGTCCTAAATACTTGAGGAGGTTCTTCAAACCCATTTCCTTGCATCCTTAGTGAAATATAGGGCTAAAGTGATCAATTAGGCATGTGACCTAAGTGTGGTTGGGCAGTGTTGGTGTAGAATCAACCCAATTTTCTTTTGGGATCAATATAAACTTGAAAAGGGTACTCAAAACTATTCTTTTTTTAAAAAGATTCATTGGGAGTCAAAATCTAAGTGGTCGAAAGTGGTGTGAGAGACCTACAAGGATTTGTAGGTGAAGTAAAAATTAGAAGGTTGCACAAGTTGCGGAAGTGTTTTGATGATTGATTCTCTATATTTAATCATCAAATACAAGGTTCCAAACATTAGTTTGATCTAGGATTTTAACTGGTGAAGAGTTCTAGCATTTGGCTCCATTTGGGAACTAGTCCCTTAGGCTAGTTAAGGGGATAAGTTAAAGTGAGTTGCTTGAAAGTGGAGAAGGGATTTGAAAGGACTTAAGTCCATCAAATTAATTTCTAACCATCCATAGTAAGGTTGGTGAAGGTTAGGAGAACCTAGAATCAAAAGAATATAAGTTAGTGGGAAATAGGCCTAAAGGGCCACTACCGCTGACATCTCTGCATCAAGTGGTATCAGAGCCACTAGGACTCTATTTGGAAGCATTTAGGAAGGCAAGATGGTAGAAGGAGAAGATGTTCCCTTGAGAATAAGAAATGTAGAGGTGGCTAAGATAGTCAAAGAGCAAATGGCATAGAGTAGGGCTCTCAGAGAAGAGAATAGAGAAATCAAGAGGGAGTTAGATAAATTGAAAGGCCAAGTGAGAAGAGGGGAGAATGAGGAGTCAGAGGAAGAAGAGAAAGATTAGTCTGGTCAAGAAAATCTACTAGAGAGTCAAAGGGCAATGCTTGCAGCCCTAGAAAGAGTGGGAAAGAAAGAGAAAATTGATCTACCTATGTTCCATGGAAAATTGGAACCAGAGGAGTGCATCGATTGGTTAGAGGCCTTAGAGAAATATTTTTAATGTGAAGAAGTGCCTCCTATCCAAAAGGTGAAGCTAGCTAAGTCTAAGTTGAAGGGACCAACCCTAAGTTGGTGGAACTTCCTTCAAAATGAGAGATTGGAAGAAGGAAATGCAATCATCTCCACTTGGACCAGGATGAAGGCAAAATTGAAAAGACAATTTGTACCTAAAGATTATGAAGTGACTTTTCATAAGAAACTTCAAAGCCTAAAACAAAGAGACCTTGATGTGAGTGCCTACACTCAAGAGTTTCACAATCTTTCTCTAAAAGCCAAGGTGTATGAAATAGAGAAACAAAAGTTAGCAAGATATATTGCATTCAGGATGAATTAACTTTGGTCAGATTGGAATCAGTCCACAAGTATTTCCAACTAGCCCTCAAGATTGAGGAGAAACAAAAGAGGAAAGGGGAACAAACTAGAGGAAGAGGAAACTTATTCAGAGGTAGACGCAAGTTTAATGGTAGAGGGACTTTCCCTAGAAGTCAAGGAGAAGCCAGCAATCAAGGTACTGATCAAGATACCAGTGGCAGAGGTTAATTTAGAGGAAGAGGACCAAACAATGGTAGGGGTAGGTCAAGAGGAAGAGGCCCTAATGTATTCACAGGGAGGTGCTTCTCATGCAATCAAGTTGGCCGCCAATCTTTTAGATGTCTTGAGAAGAATGGTAGCAACAGCCAAGGATATAGGAGGGTACACTTAGCTCATGAAGAATAGGATTTCCAAAGTACCACCTCCTACCATACCACCTCATCCAAGCAGGATGACCCTAAAAAAGGAGAGACTCTCATGTTCAATAGGTCACTATTGGTACCAATCCACAAATATCCAGCCCAAAGGAAATCTCTCTTCTAGATCACTTGCAAGGTGAAGGGTAAAGTATGCAAGGTAATTGTTGACTCTAGCTCTACTGAAAACTTGGTTTCCTTAGAAATGGTTACTAAAATTAATATGAAAATAACTCCACACCCTAACCCCTATAAAGTGTCTTGGTTGAGAAAGGATCAACAAACCATTATAAATGAGCAATGTTTAGTAGATTTGCAAATAGGAGAATATAGAGATAAGGTCATGTGTGATGTTTTTGAGATGGATGCTTGCCATATTCTTCTAGGAAGACCTTGGCAATATGATACTAATTCCCAACATGATGGGAAAACCAATGTGTTCACTATAACCAAAGATGGAGAATCTATAACTATGACCCCTTTACCTGATGTTCCTAATGAGCCAGTCTTGTCTAGTGGTGTTATATTGGTCAAAGAAAAATATTTCTTCAAAGTTCTTAAAGAGGAAAATGTACCATATTTTTCTATTGTAATCAGACCTAAAGAGATCCATCATGAAGGAATGGGGTTGAACCTAGGATTCAAAGAAAGTACTTGTCCAAAAGTAGTGGTAGATTTGTTTGATAAATATAGTGGGGTTGTGGCTGAGAGTTCTAATGATTCTCTTCCACCTAAGGGGGAGATCAATCATTGCATTGATCTAATCCCAGGGGCTACCTTGCTAGACAAAGTAGCCTATAAACTTACTCCGGAGCAGAATGCTGAGGTAGCAAGACAAATTCAAGGATTATTAGAGAAGGGTTAGATAAGGAAGAGTATTAGCCCATGTGTTGTACCTACATTCCTTGCCCCTAAAAAGGAAGGTACTTGGAGGTTATGCACTGATTCTAGAGCCATCAATATAATCATAATCAAATATCAGTTCCCAATGCCTAGGATTGAAGATCTCATGGATTGCTTAGGAGGGGAAAAGTTTCACTCAAAGATTGACCTCAAGAGTGGCTACCATCAAATCAGGATCAGAGAGGGGGATGAGTGGAAGAAAACATTCAAAACTAATAAAGGCTTATCTAAATGGATAGTCATTCCATTTGTCTTATCCAATGCTCCTAGTACTTTTATGCACCTAATGAATGAATTGTTAAAAACTTTTCTTCATAGATTTATGGTTGTTTATTTGGATGACATTTTGATTTTTAGTGGCAGCAAGGAGGAGCATCTACATCACATAGATCAAGTCTTAAGGAGACTCCATGAGGAAGACTTGAAGGTAAACTTGGAAAAGTGTTCATTCTTGCAGGAAGAGATTGTTTTCTTGGGTTTTGTGATCTCAAAGGGTAGTTTAGATGGATCCCTCTAAGGTAGAAGCCATCCTAAATTGGTCATCACCTACTTCAGCCATTGAGGTAAAAATATTTCATGGACTATGTAGTTTTTATAGGAATTTTATAAGAAACTTTAGTGGCATTTGTACTCCTATAATAAATACTATTAAAGGTGGCAGGAAATGTTTTTTTGAGTGGACAAAAGAGGCAAATGAATCCTTTGAGATGTTAAAGAGAAAGATCTTTGAACAACCATTGCTTGTGTTACCTAATTTTCATAAGGTTTTTATAGGGGAGTGTGATACTAGTAACAAAGCTATTGGAGGGTTTCTTAGCCAAGAAGGGAGCCTAGTAGCCTTCTTTAGTGAAAAAATAAATGAAGCTAAGAAAAAATATTCTACTTATGATCTTGAGCTTTATGCTATGGTTCAGTCCTTAAGGAAATGGAGGCATTATCTATTGCCAGAAGAATTCATTATTTTCACTGATAATCATGCTCTTAGCTTTCTTAATATGAAGGAGAAACTCAATCACAGTCATGTCAAATGGATGGATTTCTTGCAGGCTTACACCTTCACTATTAAGCATAAGAAAGGAGTTGCAAATAAAGTGGCAGATGCTTTGAGTAGGATAAAACTCACCATTCAGTCTATGTAGTTGGAAAGTGCAAGAATAGAGGCTATGTCAAGCATGTATGTTGTGGATGAATATTTCAAAGACATCTATAAGGTTTTCTTACACATGACAGCTAGGTACCATACTAAATTTCCTGATTTTTTTATACAAGATGGACTTCTTTTTAAGGGTGGACTGCTTTGTGTTCCAAGAGGGTCTATGAGGGAAAAATCATTAAGGAGAAGCACATTGGCAGCTTGGTAGGGTATTTTGGCTTAGATAAAATTTTAGAATCAGTCAAGAGGTTCTACTATTGGCCCCAGTTGCAGATAGATGTAAGGAAGTTTGTTGAGGCTCATTTGGTTTGTAAAAGGTCTAAAGGTCACACCTCTAATCCAATACTCTACACACCCTTACCCTTTCCATTGAAGCCATGGGACTCCACTAGTATGGATTTTGTGCCTGGGTTACCCAAAACCAAATCTGGTCATGACAGCATATTTGTAGTAGTGGATAGGTTTTCTAAAATGGCTCACTTTGTACCATGTAAGACAACTCATGATGCATCCCATGTGGTAGGGTTGTTCTTTAGGGAGATAGTTAGATTGCATGGTCTACCCCTATGCATCATATCAGACAGAGACCCAAAGTTCTTAGGTGATGCAAGAGCATCTTGGGTCCTTGGCAATCCCATGTCGCCAAAAACATATTTGAGTTTGTCTATGTTTCTCGATTTCTTCTTTGACCGAGTTGTCTCAGTAGTTAGTCAGTTTCCTTTGGTTACCGAGTGTGGTCGGTTATCTCCTGGGTGGTCGGTTGTTTCACTGGTGCTCGGTGATGCTTCTCTGTTGCTCAGTCATCCTTGTTTTCCAAGTAGTTTAATTTGAGTTTCTGTCGAGGCTGACTTGTGCATTTATTATGGGTCATGGATTTAAAGTTGGTATCCATCATTGGGAAGCATGTGGTCCTAGATCTAACCATTCCTTCGATTGATTATGGATTTGAAGGCTGACTCAGTTTGGTTGACTCTTGTATAAATGTAGTTGTTTAGTTGTAGTTTAGGGAGGCAATTTTAGATAGAAGTAAGAAGATAGAAGATTAGATATTGTTGGCAGATCCTTGCATGTTTGATGACTTTTGTAATTCATTGTAATATCTAACTGTAAATGGGAAGGCCTTACAACCTGACATGTATGAATCAAATTGAATGAATAATATTTCATTGATCTACATTTCCTCTCATTGTTCTTGTTGTTTCCTTCTGTATGTTCTTGAGTAGGCTAGATCATTAGGGTGTGCCACTGTTTGGCCCCTCTTGGACTATGTCCTTGCATCAAGTGGTATCAAAGCATGGTGAGATATGGATCTAGGTTTGTGAATCTAGATTTGTAGGTTCCTTCTTCTGAAGCCCTAGTTGAATTTTTGTGGGGTAGAAGATTGCGATCTGACCTGCAGTTGCAGAGGATTTTCAAGATGGTTCGTGGGAGGTGAGATGTGGATCCAGGATTGCCAAACATGTTAAGACAAATTGCTGCTACATTAGAAGCTATTGAAATAGCCCAGAGAAGAGGTAGACATCTTGAAGATGTTAGTGATGATGAAATTGAGGAAGAACAAACGAATGCAGAACTTGCACCTATGATGGATCAAGGTGAAGAAATATTTTTGAAGGCTTTGACAAGTCTGAATTCTACACCACATTTTAATCCTCCTGAGTATGGTGGAAAATGGGATTCTAATGAATTGGTGGACTAGATCACAGAGATGGAAAAGTATTTTAAGTATGAAAATGTACCTAAAGACAAGAAAGTGAAAATTGCAACCACAAAGTTGAAAAGTCATGCATCCTTATGGTGGGAACATCTACAACTGGATAGAAAGAGGAAAGGCAAAGACAAAATCAAGGTATGGAATAAAATGGTGAATAAATTAAAAGGAAAGTTCTTACCTTGTGATTATCAGATTAACCTAGTTAGGTGAATGCAAAGTCTAAGATAGAAAGATAGCTTGGTAAAGGAATATATTGAGGAATTCTATAGATTAGATATTAGATCTGGACATGATGAAGATGATGTGGAAAGAATTGATATATACCTGAATGGTTTGAGAGTTTCCATCCAAGAGGAAATCAGTTTGGACAAATTGGAGAACATTGAAGAGGCTTATCAATTTGCATTGAAAGTTGAGGAGAAATTGAACAAGAGACATGAGAAAAGACAAAGAGGTAGAGGTGGTAGATTCCCTAGAGGAAGAAGTAGATCCTATGGTGAAAATGGTAGATCTGAACCTGAAAAGACAAATCTAGATAAAGGCAAGACCGAGTGGAAAGGTCAAAGTTCATCTAGAAGCAGAGGCAATAACTACCAAGGTGGTTATAATAGAGGAAGTTTCTGAGGAACTTGTTACAATTGTGGAGAAGAAGGACATAGATCATTTGAATGTACACATGTAAGTAAGAAGGCCGGTAGTAGTAGAAATGCTTTGGTACAAGAAGAGTCACCGAATGAACCTGAGAAGGAAAATAACTTGATGGTAAGGAGAGCATTATGGAATGAAAGTAAAAAGGAAGATCTGGTAAGGAAAAGTTTGTTCAAGACCAAATGTAGAGTTTCTGACAAAGTTAGGAAGGTAATCATTAACAGTGGTAGCTTGTAGAATCTAGCATCTGAGGAAATGGTCACAAAGTTGCAGTTGAAAAGGTTGGAACATCCGAAGCCCTATCAGATTTCATGGATCAAGGATGAGCATACACTCTTGGTAAGTGAACAATGTTATGTGAATTTGAAGATTGGAAAGTATTATGGTAAGGTGTTGTGTGATATCATGCCTATGGATTGTTGTCATATTTTTTTGGGCAGACCTTGCCAATATGATAGACATGCTATATATGATGGGAGATTGCATAAGTATACTATTGTGGGTGATGGAAAGAAACAAATATTGTTACCTTTGATGGAAGAACCTGTTAGTAATGTTTGCAAATCTGTGAAAGTTTATTTGTGTTAGGAATGAATGCTAAATTTTTGACAACCATTCTATAGCAGTTGTTGTTGCATTCATGACTATGATTGTCATTGATGTCAACACAGTGATCTTCTGGAGACTTGCAAAGAAGCAGAAAAAGTTTGAATTAGCGCACATGGGTTATTATAGTTGGAGCTATGCAATATTGAGGATATACTCTTTGATATGTTATATGTCTATGGTTAAGAGTGTAGATAGTAATTCATTTATTCATGGAAGTTATGAGCATTTTGGTGGAAGCAGTATTCAAGCAGTGTTCCTGAGTAGCGGTTTGTGGAAATCGGATGATATCTCCTAATCGGGATGGAATCTAGTTTTGTACAGTTAAAGTGAAGTTGAATAAACATTGATAGTGATGTGGATGAAAGTGAAAACTTTGAGGTCACGCGAATGAAGATTTATTATATTTGGAAGTTGAGAGTTTTGTGTAATTCTGATGTAGCGTGTGGAAACTTTTATTTTGTAATTGTATGCTGACTCATTTGTAATTATTTGAGTGTGGTATAAAGGAAGGAATGTGTTTCCTTGTTGCATGGAGAAGAGGGTAGTAGTGTATTAATATGAAGTGAAGAAAAGAGTTAAATGTGAAAGCGAATTGTGAAGGAAGACATGTGAAGTACAGAGATCTGAAATTGAGATCTGGTGTAACAGTGAGTTTGGTTTGGCACAGTCAGAGAAGAGGTAACATATTATTCTATTGATTAATGCAAAGATTATTTGGACAGTGTGTTCAGTGATCTTACCCTGAAGTTGTTTGGGTAGTGGGTCCTTCTGTCTTCCATAACTCTTAACAGGGTTAGAATCTTTTAATAAGGATTCAAAATATCCTAACAGGGATTCATATGTACTGAATGTATTTCATAAGACTCCTAATAGAGTCCATCCTTTCATAAAAAATATTCATATTAGTGCATCTTTTGTGGGCATCATCCCACCGGTGTTTACTTTTTGATGAAGAGGTTCCCTAGTCAACATATCTTATGTCATTATGTTATTGTGTATGAATATCTTTCTATGGTTGGTAATTATATTGCTTACATAGTTTAATGTTGTTGAAGTTGATAAAAGTTATAATTATTTGATAACTGATTCACCCCCCCCCCCCCCCCTCTCATTTATCTTGGTGGACTTTACTTTCTAACAATTGGTATCAAAGTGGTAGGTCCTTGAAAAAGAAGTTTAATAGCTTAAGGAGATCCATGGCAAATTTCAGGAAAGAAAGCCCTAAGTTTGATGGAGTAAATTTTGATAGCTAGAAACAAAAGATGAAGACACACCTACTGTGTTTAGGACCAGGTTATTGGTTGACTACAAAGAATGATAAGACTATCATTGAAGAGGAAAATCTTGAAACATGTACTACTGATGAGAGAGATCTATTCATGTGTAACATACTTGCAAGAGAAGCAATTTTGACATCCCTTTCCTAGAATGAGTACAGTCAAGTAAAATGTTTGAAAAAATCTCATGAAATTTGGAAAGCTTTACACTCTACTTTTGAAGGTGATGAACATGCAAAAAGAGTTAGATTACATAATTGGATATGTGTATTTGAAGATCTAAGAATGTTGGAAGATGAATCTGTTAGAAGCTATATTGGTAGAATGTCAGAAATTGTTACAGGTATAAAATCTTTTGGAGGAACAAAGACAGAGAATGAAGTGATATGGAAAATTCTAAGGACATTGACTCCTATATTTAAGAAGACAACATAGATGATTGAACAATTTATACCTTGTACTACAAACTTTACAAGAGAGACTCTTCTTGGAAGATTAGAGCAGTAGAGATGAACCTGAGGTTATCAGGAAACTTACCTAGAATGGAGACAACATTCAGTGCTCTTAGTATTCACCCTACTTTGTCAAGAAGCATCAATGTGAGTGGAGATTATGCTGGCAACAACAGATCTAGAAATGAAGAACACAAGAAGATTGAAGAAGGTATTGCCTTGCTTGTGAAGAGAGAACTAGACGTTAAGAGAATTTTTAATTGTTGGACTTGTCAAGAATATGGTCATTTTGCATCTAAATGTCCTAAGAGAGTTCAAAAGTACAGAAAAAATTTCAAACCTAGAAGATCTAAGGAATGTTATTATGCTAATGATGAATATCTTGAAGCTAGTATAGAGAGAACCTTAAGTGAAAGTGATAATGAGAATAATGATGACATAGGATTTGTAGCAATTAAAGAAGAAAATTCTGAAACTGATGTCAAGGAAGAAAAAGCCTTAGTTTCCCAAGTTGAAAAGAAAGCTGATTGGATTATAGATAGTGGTTGTTCACATCATATGACTGGAGACATGAAAAAGTTCATAAAGTTAAACGAATATGATGGAGGAATTGTTAGAGTTGGAAACAATGCACCTTGTTTGACTAAAGGTATAGGATCTATTACTCTTGATGGAAAGACTAATACTGATGATGATTATTTTGTGGATGGATTGAAATATATCTTTTCAGTGTTGGACAGTTAGTTGATAAGGGATATCAAGTTTGGTTTACTAAGAAAACTTGTGTGATAAAAGATAAAGATGGAAATCTAATTGGAACTGGATCTAGAACCAGAGGTAATGTATTTCAATTGAATCCTACTGAGATGACATGTTTGATTACTAAAATTGATGACAATTGGTTATGGCATAGAGGGTTTTTTCATATAAACTTTGACAACATTGTGAAAGTAAGTACAACACTTGCAGTAAGAGATTTGCCTAAAATTATGAAGCCTACTAACATGATTTGCAAAGAATGTGTGATGGCTAAACAAAAAAGAAGTTCTTTTCCTAGTAAGAAGTTTACATCTGCAGAAAAGCTGGAAATTGTTCATATAGATTTGAGTGGTCCTACCAAAACTAGAGAATTCTATGGAGAAAGGTATTTTATGATTCTTGTTGATGATTTTACAAGAATGATGTGGATTGTATTTCTTAAAGAAAAATATGAGGCATTTGATAAGTTTAAGATTGTTAAGAATAAATTTGAGAATGAAGATTAAATGTTTGAGATCTGATAGAGGTGGAGAATTTACTTCTAGAGAGTTTAACACCTTTTGTGAAGAAAATGGCATTAAGAGATAGTTCTCAGCCCCTAGAACACCTGAACAAAATGGTATTGCAGAAAGAAGGAATAGATCAGTGACTGGAGCAGCAAGAGCTATGTTATTTGAGAATGATTTGGCAAAGATATTCTAGAGAAGAGAAGTAGTGAACACAGTAGTGTATACAATGAATAGAGTACAAATTAGAGCAGATACAGAAAAGACACCTTATGAATTATGGTTTGGACATGCACCCTCAGTTAAGTATTTTAGAATTTTTGGAAGAAAATGTTATATAAAGAGAGATGAAGATATTGGAAAGTTTGATCCTAGAAGTGATGAAGGTATATTTCTTGGATATTCTTTGAAAAGCAAAGCCTATATATGTTACAATAAAAGAACTAAGACTATTATTGAAAGCACAAATGTTAAAGTTGATGAAAAGTTTAAAATTCAGGAAAGAATGCTTGATTATGAATCAGATGAAGAAGCTCATCCTAAACCTAACACTGGATGTACTGAATTATTTTATGAAACTGACAGTGATTTGTTGAATGAAAGCTATAGTGAAGTCATTGAAGATCCTGCACCTAAAGTGAGATCTGAGATAGTGACACCTAGCAAGAGTTTGTTAAAGAATCATCCTATTGGACAAATTATTGGAAGCATCAAAAGAAGATTTCTAACTCAGAATAAGGTACAAGAATAGTTATGTTTGATTTCTCAAATTGAACCTAAAACTACTAGTGAAGCTTGTGAAGATGAAAGTTGGACTAATGCTATGAAAGAAGAACTGGATCAGATTAAAAAGAACAAGACACGGGAATTGGTCCCTAGACCTAAAGATAAGAATGTTATTGGAACTAAATGGGTATTCAGAAACAAGATGAATGAACAAGGAGAAGTAGTAAGAAACAAAGCAAGATTGGTATGTAAGGGATACTCACAAAAAGAAGGAATTGACTATGAAGAAACCTTTGCACCTGTTACAAGAATTGAAGTAGTAAGAATGTTTTTGGCCTATGCAGCTTACAAGAAATTCAAAATATATCAGATGGATGTGAAGTCAACATTTATGAATGGAGAATTGGAAGAAGAAGTCTACATTGAGCAACCTGAAGGTTTTCCTTTCACTCAAGAAGGAGACATGGTATGTAAACTAAAGAAAGCTTTATATGGACTAAAACAAGCACCTAGAACTTGGTATGCAAGATTGGACAAGTATTTGTTAAAGTTGGGATTTACAAAAGGAACAGCTAATAGCAATCTGTACACAAAAGAAATTGAAAATGGTTTGTTGTTGATAGTTATTTTTTTTTATGACATTATTTTTGGAGGAGAAGATGAAGCTAGTGACAAATTTGCTGATGAAATGAAGACTGAATTTGAAATGAGTATGATTGGTGAAATGAAATACTTTTTGGGATTACTAATAACATAGAACAATGATGGTATCTTTGTAAGTTAGAAAAAGTACCTGAATGACTTGTTGAAAATATTTGGAATGGAGAATTGTAAACCAGTTGGAACACCTATGGTAATTGGACATAAGTTATCTAGCACAGATGAGACTCCTGCAGTAGAACAGAAGAATTACAGATCCATGATTGGAGGACTGAAGTATTTGACACATACAAGACCTGATATAGCACATTCAGTTAGAATTGTAGCAAGATTTCAAGCTGAACCTAGAGAATCACATTATGCAACAGTAAAGAGGATATTGAGATATTTAAGAGGCACAATGGACTATGAATTATGGTATGAAAAATTTGATGATTTTACCCTATGTGCATATACAGATGCTGATTGGGGAGGCAATGTTGATGATAAGAAAAGCACTAGTGGTGCAGCATTTTTCCTTGGAGGAAGATTGGTTCCTTGGCTAAGCAAGAAGTAGAATTGTATCTCATAGAGCACAGCAAAAGTAGAATATGTAGCAGTAGCAAACAATTGTAACCAGATAATTTGGATGAAGCAAATGTTGAAGGATATTGGAATAAAGTTTTTTGAACCTATTGGCATACATTGTGACAACACCAGCATAGTTAGTATGTCTAAGAATCATGTATTACACTCTAAGACAAAGCATATAGAGATCAAGTATCATGTTGTAAGAGAGAAAGTTGTTGAGAAGGAAGTCAGACTTGAGTACATAAGCACAAAGGAGCAGATAGCAGATATATTTATAAAGCCTTTGCCAAAGGATACATTTGAGTATCTGAGAGGTATGCTTGGGGTTATGCCCCAACCTACTTTTGAGAAGTGATGCAATTGGTTGCATCCATCTAGTGGTATATGAGCCTTATCTTTCTTCTGGACTAGATGTTGGTACTTCCTCTATGGGGGAGTATGTGTATCTGAGCTGAGTCATGAGGACTCTAGTGAATGTATTTTCTGAATAGTGTCTTTTGACATTGGAGTTGTTGTTGACATAGTGATGAAATTTCTATCATTGATGTCAATGGGGGAGAAGTGTACATGAAAAAAATCTATTTGTACTATCTAAATCAGAAAATGAAGCAAGATTTGATTAATGAAGAGGATTTGAAGTAGCAGTGTTGCAGTATTGGATTTTTGGAACATTGGATTTTTTTTCATCTATGTTGCCATCAATGCCAATGGGGGAGATTGTTAGGAATGAATGCTAAATGTTTGGCAGCCATTTTGTAGCATTTTTTGTTGCATTCATGACTGTGATTGTCATTGATGTCAACACAGTGATCTTTTGGAGACTTGCAGAGAAGCAGATAGAGTTTAAATTAGCACATGTGGGTTATTGTAGTTGGAGCTTTGCGATGTTGAGGATATACTCTTTGATATTTTATATGTCTATGGTTAAGATTGCAGATAGTAATTCATTTATTCATGGAAGTTATGAGCATTTTTGTGGAAGCGGTATTTAGGCAGTGTTCTTGAGTAGCGGTTTGTGGAAATCGGATGATATCTCCTAATCAGGATGGAATCTGGTTTTGCACAGTTAAAGGGAAGTTGAATACACATTGATAGTGATGTGGATGATAGCACAAACTTTGAGGTTGCATGAATGAAGATTTATTGTATTTGGAAGCTGACAGTTTTGTGTAATTCTGATGTAGCGTGTGGAAACTTTTATTTTGTAATTGTATGTCGACTCATTTGTAATTATTTGAGTGTGGTATAAAGGAAGGAATGTGTTTCCTTTTTGTGTGGGAAGATGGTAGTAGTGTATGAACATGAAGTGAAGAAAAGAGCTAAATGTGAAAGCGAATTGTGAAGGAAGACATGTGAAGTACAGAGATCTGAAATTGAGATCTGGTGTAACAGTGAGTGTGGTTTGGCACAGTCAAAGAAGAGGTAACATATTATTTGATTGAGTAATATAAAGATTATTTGGATAGTGTGTTCAGTGATCTTACCCTGAAGTTGTTTGGGTAGTGGGTCCTTCTATCTTCCATAACTCTTAACAGGGTTAGAATCTTTTAACAGGGATTCAAAATATCCTAATAGGGATTCATATGTACTGAATGTATTTCATAAGACTCCTAATAGAGTCCATCCTTTCACAAGGAATATTTATATTAGTGCATCTTTTGTGGGCATCATTCCCACTGGGGTTTACTCTTTGATCAAGAGGTTCCCTAGTCAACATATCTTGTGTCATTATGTTATTGTGTATGAATATCTTTCTATGGTTGGTAATTATATTGCTTACATGGTTTAATGTTGTTGAAGTTGATAAAAGTTATAATTATCTGATAACTAATTCACCCCCCCCCCCTCTTAATTATCTTGGTGGACTTTACTTTCTAACAGTTTGATGGAAGGAAGAAAGTTTGTTAAAGACTTGAAGAAGAGTGATGTATGTTTTGTTGTGATTCCTAACAAACCAAGTAAGAAAATAGAGGATATTGTTCCTGAGGAGATTGATAAGTTACTCACCAAGTATAGTGAAATCATTTATGATAATTTACCTGATGGTTTTCCACTGAAGAGAAGCATTGATCATTGTATGGATCTAATCCCTGGAGCTAATTTACCAAATAAGGTACCTCATCAGTTGACACCTACCGAGAATCAGGAATTGAACTGACAGATTCAAGAGTTGTTGGAGGAAGGTTTGATCAGAGAAATTTTGAGTCCTTGTGTAGTACCTGTTGTATTGGCACCCAAGAAGAATGGAGAATGGTGAATGTGTACTAATTCCAGAGCAATCAATAAGATAACAGTGAAGTATAGGTTTCCTACACCAAGAATGGATGATATAATGGATAGTTTGACTGGAGCAAAGTATTTTACCAAAATTGATTTGAAAAGTGGGTATCATCATATCAAAATCAAAGAAAGTGATGAATGGAAGACTGCTACTTTCAAAACAAACAAAGGTTTGTATGAGTGGTTGGTTATGCCTTTTGGGTTAACTAATGCACCGAGTACTTTTATGAGGATGATGAATGAAGTTTTGAATAAATTCTTGGGTAAGTTTGTGATTGTATATCTGGATGATATTCTGATATTCAGTAAGACCAAAGAAGAACATTTGTTTCATGTAAGACAATTTTTGTAGAGATTGAAAGAGGAAAAGTTTCTGATAAATCTGAAAAAATGTTCATTCATGAAAGAGAAGATTGTGTATTTTGGATTTGTGATTTCAGCTGATGGTTTGAAAATGGATCTTGAAAAGGTTGAAGCTATTTTGAATTGGCCTACACCTGTGAATGCTAGTGAGGTAAGATCATTTCATGGTTTGGCAAGTTTTTACCAAAATTTCATAAGGAATTTCAGTTCAATTTGTAATGCTATGACTGAGACTATGAAAGGAGAAAAAAGAGAATTCAAGTGGACACATCGAGCTGATAAAAGTTTTGAGACTCTGAAGTAGAAGGTTGTTGAATTGCCTGTTTTGGCATTACCTGATTTCAGTAAGGTATTTCAAGTGGAATGTGATGCAAGTGGAAGTGCAATTGGAGCTATGTTGAGTCAAGAAGGTAAACCTATTGCTTTCTTTAGTGAAAAGTTGAATGATACTAGAAGGAAATATTATGTGTATGATCAATAATTCTATGCTATTTTTCAAGCACTAAAGAAATGGAGACATTATTTGATACCGAGTGAATTTGTGTTGTATACTGATCATAATGCTTTATAGTATTTGGGTAGTCAGAATAAGTTGAATCAGAGACATATGAAATAGGTTGAGTATTTGCAGAGTTATACATTTGTGATAAAGCATAAGAGTGGAGTCACTAACCAATTTATTGATCATTGAGTAGAAGGAGATCTTAGATGACCGAGATGAAAATTGAAGTTCTTGGTATTCAGGAAGGAATGTTGTTTAGGAAGGAATTTTTTTCAAAGGTATTCATTTGTGTATACCAAGAGGACCAATGAGAACTAATCTGATAAAGGAGAAACATAGTAGTGGTTTAGCTAGACATTTTGGTATTGACAAGACATGGAATCTTCTTAAGGAGAAATACTATTGGCCACAGTTGTATAAAGAAGATAAAAAATTTGTGAAAAGTTGTGGAGTTTATCAAGTTGCAAAAGGAGTAAGTCAGAATATTGGATTGTATACACTAATTTTTGTACCTGAGGAACCTTGGATTGACATCAGTATGGATTTTGTTCTTGGCTTACCAAAGACAATAAGAGGTAATGATTCTATATTTGTTGTTGTGGATAAATTTTCTAAAATGGCACATTTTATACCTTGTAGAAAGACATCAGATGTAATGCATGTAGCAGATCTTTTCTTTGAGGAAATTGTCAGATTGCATGGATTATCGAGGAGTATTATCTCTAACCGAGACAATAAATTTGTTGGATACTTTTGGAAGACTCTTTGGAAGAATTTTGGCACTAAGTTGAAATATAGTTCTACATTTCACCCATAAACTGATGGACAGACTGAAGTTGTGAACAGAAGTTTGGGAAACCTTTTGAGATGTTTAGTTGGAGACACACCAAGTAATTGGAATTTTGTGTTGGCACAAGCAGAGTTTGCATACAATAATTCAGTGAATAGGAGTACTGGAAAAATACCATTTGAGATTGTGAATGGCATACAGCTGAGAGGCATATCTGATTTAAGGGACACTGCTGATGAAAGTAAGAGAAGTGCTAAAGGAGTAAAATTTGTTGAGTACATGAAGACATTGCATGAAGATGTGAAGCTGAAGCTGGAAGAGAATAATAAAAAATACAAAGACAGAGCTGATAGATCAAGGAGACATAAGACTTTTGATGTTGGTGATGAACTGATGGTTCTTTTGAAGAAAGGTAGATTTCCTATTGGAACATATTGGAAGCTAAAGATGAAGAAATTTTGACCTTGCAATATTTTGAGAAAATTTGATAGTGGAAATGTATATGAGGTTGAGTTACCTTATGATATGGATATATCACCTATTTTCAATGTTGCTGATTTGTATGAGTTTCATGAACCTGATGAAGACATGGAAGTACCGATGGAATATCCTAAGAAGCAGATAGAGGAAGTTGAACAGATTTTGGAGCAAAGAATTGGCAAGAGTACAAAAGGAAAATAATATATGGAATATCTGGTGAAGTGGAAGAATAGACCGATTGAAGATAGTTCATGGATTTCATAGTCTGAGTTGGATGCAGCTTGGATCATACCTACCAAATGATTCAGAGAATCATTTCAAAATAACCCCAGGTGTCTGATGTAGGAGCATCTCAGGTCCTTGGCAATCCTGTGTCACCAAAAACATATTTGAGTTTGTCTGTGTTGCTCAATTCCTTCTTTGATTGAATTGGCTCGATAGTTAGTCAGTTTCTTTTGGTTACTGAGTGTGGTCAGCTATCTCCTGGGTGGTTGATTGTTTCACTTGCAGTCGGTGATGCTTGCCTATTTCTCGGTCATCCTTTCTTTCCAAGTAGTTTATTTTGAGTTTCTATTGAGGCCGACTTGTACATTTATTATGGGTCACATATTTAATGTTAGTATCCATCATTGGGAAGTCTGTGGTCCTAGATTTGACCATTCCTTCCATTGATTATGGAACTGAAGGCCGACTCAGTTCGGTAGACTCTTGTATAAATGTAGTTGTTTAGTTTTAGTTTACGGAGGTAGTTTTAGATAGAAGAAGATAGAAGATTATAGATTGTTGGTAGATCCTCACATGTTTGAGGACTTTTTTAATTCATTGTAATATCTAGTCATAACTGGGAAGGCCTTACAACCCAGAATGTATGAATCAAATTGAATGAATAATATATCATTGATCTTCATTTCCTCTCACTGTTCTTGTTATTTTCTTCCACGTGTTGTTGAGCAGGCTGGATCATTAGGGTGTGCCACTTTTTGGCCCCTCTTGGATTATGTCCTTGCATCATTAGGTCACTTTTGGAGGACCTTGTGGAAGAAATTGGGCACTAATGTGTGTCTTTCATCAACCTATCACCCTCAATCTGATGGGTAGATTGAGATCATCAATAGATCTCTTGGAAATCTCTTGAGGTGCTTGACTCAAGAACATGGAACAAGTTGGGATTCTATTTTGGCCTATGCAGAATTCTCATAAAATGATTCAGTCAACCGAAGTACAGGGAATACTCCATTTCAAATTATGTATGGTTTTCATCCTAGAGGTATCTTGGAGTTGAGGGAGGTTAGTGGATCAGACAAGCCTAGTTCCTTAGCTGATGATTTTGTCACTGTCATGAAGGATATCCAAGATCAGGTCAAACAAAAGCTTCAACACACTAATGCCAAGTATAAAGAACATGCAGACAAAAGAAGAAAAGACGTGTCTTTCAATGTGGGTGATTTAGAAATTGTTCCAAGTCCTCTTGGAATGCTCTCAAAAACAAACCTAATAAAATGTAGCTCGATGTCCTCTCATGTCTCTTACACATTTGGACATTGTCTCTTTATTTTCCATGCTTGCTTTTCTTCTTGAATGCCTTGTGAATGTACCTATATCCTTGCCATGCCCATCCATGCTAGCATCTGGCTATCCACACTTATATCCTATGTTCTATGTTCTCATATACCTTTTAGAAGTGTGTACCCTGTACCTTCCTTCTACATCTTCTTTTCTTCTTTTTATGCTTAAGATTTACGGACCAAATGATTAGAAATAAAAAGAAGTAACACAACCCTACCACTATTCGGCATTGGCATAACCTTGTCAACTCCACCATGCTAGAAATATGTACCACAATAGGATGCACCTACAACACAATCATACTTAGTATCAAAAACCAAAGCAATACCTTCACACTAGTATAGGTTGTCTCCATACACATGCTTGGACTAGTTTTCACATGACTCTTCATACTTATGTCATCTTCATATTTATATTCCTCATGCCTAGATACCTCTACCCCTATCAGAAACTTCTCATCATCACTGGGCCATCTTTCTTGGCCTTTCACCATTCCCTTGGTGTCTACCTTGTTATTCTCTTCCTTGACTATCCTTGTGAAAATTTTTGCCCAATCTTTAATGGACATAAAATGGTACCAAGTAGTATCATTCTTTCTTCTTCAAGCTTTGCTTCCTCTTTGTCTTCATCAGTAACTTCAATCTTTACCTCTGTCCTGCATCCTTGAACCTCTCTATCATGAGATTCACTCTTCCCCTTGCAACCTATCTTCTACAATCTTCCCTCTTGTCCTTCAAATGGACCACATACCTCAGTCTCAACCTTTGAATCAGCATTCCTGATGGCTACTTGCTCCAAAGAACCATCATTCTTCCTCAAACAAGGTTGTACTTTCTCATTGTCTTCATGTTCCTTACACCTTAGGAACTCTCTTCTTCCTATCAACCATGTCCTTGACATTCCCCATGGCATCTTATCATCCTACAGTGAACTCATAAAAAATTATTTCCCATTCTTGGTAATAACATAAGTATTTTCTCTACCATCATACAAGGCCTTAACATCAACTTGCCATACTCTACCCAAGATTACATGACAATCACTCAAAGGCATAACATCACAAAAAATAGTATCACAATATAAACCAATATTGAAAGAAATATATTCTTGTTCTTTGACATCAATCCAATTATCATTATTCATTACATACACTCTATAAGGTGCACTATGTGCTATCTTTTCTATATTCAACTTGTCAAGCATTTCATCTGAAACAATATTAGTAATGGAACCACTAGAAATAACAACCTTGCATACCTTACCCCTGCATTTGCATTGTGTCCTGAATATGGATGACCTTTGAATGCACTTTGTATCCTCATTTTCTTCCATGATGATCACTGTACCTATTATCAAATCCTCTTGCAATTAGCAACCTCTGAACTCACCTTCAATCCAAGATCTATCCAACATAGATTTGCCACCTTGGAGCACTCCCAGAGGATCATTCAACTCCAAGCATCAACAAAGGAATCCTGGTCTTCAAAATCTTAGATATTCTTCACCCCAAACCAGATCATTTACTGTACTCTGATATCACTTGATGTAGAACCCGAACCCTCTACTATCACCTTAAGGAGACCAACTCAACTCGAGGATTCAACAAGCTACTTTGAATCCACTCAAGGAATTTGCCTCAACTCAAGGATCAAGTAGAGTTCCCTAAATTTATTAATCAACCCCATAACCATGCTACACAAGTTCATCATCTCATTTCCTTGTTCCAATCTCTCCTAGCACCAACTCCATCCTAGGCCACGTAGTCCACCTAGTGCCTCCACCATGTCAAAACCTCAAGTAGACTTCCCACCCTGATCCTAACATCAAAAATAACCTCATCATGGTATATTAACCATGTTTCACCACTCCATTCACTTTTATCTATTCAACTTACACCATTCTTCTTCTATAGCCCTTCTAGGCCTGTCTAGTAGCCCTACACACACAAAAATCAGCAAATTACACCCAAAGTCTCCAAACAACCTAGTAAAGTATTTACCTTTTCAAATACCCTTTTCAAATTTATTAAACTCATCTCAATCTCAAGACTTTATCATTTGGTTGGTGAACACTTTCTCCACCCTCTAGCTCTCCATCTAGGCCTAATTAGCCCTCTCCTAACAAAGAAACCCTATCACCCACTTACTTCCAAGTCTCCATGACCCTAAAAAGTCTTGAAAAAAGACAAAATATCACCACTTTTCAACTTAGTTTGGTCTTACTCACACATCCACACTCCCATTTGATAAACCCTCACTTCTTGGGTTAATAACCTAGGCTTTATAGAGACTACCCTTACCTGCAACTCGCAACCCCAGCGCCGGTCCTAACACCTTCCATGATGTAAGGGAGAATGGGGAGAGGGTAAAAAGGCACACCCTAACCAGATCCACCTTGTAGAACCACATGCGAAAGAAACAACACACAACAGTGATAGAGAGAATGAAGATGCTTTGTTATATTATCTTCAAATTGATTCATACATGTTGGGTTGTAAGGCTTTCCCATTTTAGGCTAGATATTACAATCAAGTTCAGAAGTCCTCCAACATGTGAGGATCTTCCAATAATCTCTAATTTTTCTATCTTCTATCTTCTATCTTCTATCCCCAAATTGACTCCTAAAACTCTAACCAAACAACTAAATTCATACAAGAGGCTATCGAGCCAAGTCATCATTTAGATCCACAATCAATGGAAGGAATGACCAAATCTAGGTCCACACACTTCCCAATGATGGATACCAACATTAAATCTGTGACCCAAATTAAATGCACAAGTCGGCCTCAAAAGAAATTAAAAAAAAACAACTCAGTAAGCAAGGAAACTGAGTGCCAGACAAGCATCACCGAGCACTAGGGAAATTCATCGAGCGCCAGATAGATAACTGACCAACATCGACAAACAAAGGAAACTAAGAAACACCTAACCAACTTGGTCAAAGCAAGAACTGAGAAACACAGACAAACTCAAATATGTTTTTGGTGACACAGGATTGCCAAGGACCCGAGATGCTCCTGCATCAGACACCTGGGGTTATTTGAAATGATTCTATGAATCATGAAATAGGTATGATCTGAGTTGCATCCAACTCAAACTATGAAATCCATGAACTTTCTTCGATTGGTCTATTCTTCCACTTTACCAGATATTCCATACATTGTTTTCCTCTTGTACTTCTGCCAATTCTTTGCTCCAAAATCTTTCAACTTCTTCATTCTACTTCTTAGGATAATCCATTGATACTATCATGTCTTCATCAGGTTCATCAAACTCATACAAATCAGGAATGTTGAATATAGGTGATATATCCATGTCATCAGGTAACTCAATCTCATATGTATTTCCATTGTCAAATTTTCTCAAAATATTGCAAGGTCCAAACTTCTTCATCTTCAGCTTCCCATATGTTCCAACAGGAAATCTGCCTCTCTTCAAATGAACCATCACTTCATCACAAACATCAAAATTCTTATGTCTTCTTCATCAATCAACTCTATCTTTGTATTTTTGATTACTCTTTTCTAGCTTAAGCTTCACATCTTCATGCAATGTCTTCATGTACTTAGCAAATTTTACTCCTTCAGCACTTCTCTTTCTTTCATCAGCAATGTCTCTCAAATCTGATATACCTCTCGGTCGTATGCCATTTACAATCTCAAAAGGTGTTTTTCCAGTACTCCTATTCATTGAATTATTATATGCAAAATCTTCTTGTGCCAAAATGGAATCTCAATTACTTGGTGTGTCTCCAACTAAACATCTCAAAAGACTACCCAAACTTCTATTCACAACTTATGTCTATCCATCAATTTGTAGGTGAAATGTAGAACTATATTTCAACTCAGTACCAAACTTTATCCAAAGAGTCTTCCAAAAGTATCCAACAAATTTACTATCTTGATCAGAGATAATACTCCTCGATAATCCATCCAATCTGAAAATTTCCTTAAAGAAAAGATCTGCTACATGTACTACATCTGATGTCTTTCTACAGGGTATAAAATGTGCCATTTTAGAAAATCTATCCACAACAACAAATATAGAATCATTACCTCTTACTGTCTTCGGTAAGCCAAGAACAAAATCCATATTGATGTCAATCCAAGGTTTCTCAGGTACAAAAATCGATGTATACAATCCAGTATTCTGACTTACTCCTTTTGCAACTTGAAAAACTCCACAACTTTTCACAAACTTCTGAACATCTTTATACAATTGTGGCCAAAAGTATTTCTCCTTAAGAAAGCTCAATGTCTTATCAACACCAAAATGTCCAGCCAAACCACTACTATGTTTCTCCTTTATCAAATTAGTTCTCATTGCTCCTCTCGGTATACACAACTCAATATCTTTAAACAACATACCTCCTTTCATAAAATATTCATCCCATTTAGTACTCGGTTGGTCTTGAATAGGTCCTCTACACTTTCTCTACAGCTCAGAAAAATCAGGATCAAATTCATAAGAATCTCTCATGTCATCAAATCCTAGAACTTCAATTTTCATCTTGGTCATCAAAGATCTTCTACTCAATGCATCAACAACTCGGTTAGTGACTCCACTCTTATGCTTTATCACAAATGTATAACTCTGCAAATACTCAGCCCATTTCATATGTCTCTAATTCAACTTATTGTGACTACCCAAATACTATAAAGCTTTATGATCGGTGTTAAACACAAATTCACTCAGTATCAAATAATGTCTCCATTTATTTAGTGCTTGAACAATAGCATTGAATTCTTGATCATACACAGAATATTTCCTTTTTGCATCATTCAACTTTTCACTAAAGAAAGCAATAGGTTTACCTTCTTGACTCAATACAGCTCTAATTGCACTTCCACTTACATCACATTCCACTTGAAATACCTTACTAAAATCAAGAAATGCCAAAATAGGAAATTCAGCAACCTTCTGCTTCAAAGTCTCAAAAAATTTATCAGCTCCATGTGTCCACTTGAACTCTCTTTTGTCTCCTCTCATACTCTCAGTCATAGCATTACAAATTGAACTGAAATTCCTAATGAACTTTAGGTAAAAACTTGCCAAACCATGAAATGATCTTACCTCACTAGCATTCTTAGGTCTAGGCCAATTCAAAATAGCTTCAACCTTTTTAGGATCCATTTTCAAACCATCAACTGAAATCGCAAATCCCAAATACACAATCTCCTCTTTCATGAATGAACACTTTTTCAGATTTATCAGCAACTTTTCTTCTTTCAATCTCTGCAAAACTTGTCTAGCATGCAACAAATGTTCTTCTCTGGTCTTACTAAATATCAGAATATCATCAATATATATAATCACAAACTTACCCAATATTTTCTTCAAAACTTCATTCATCAATCTCATAAAAGTACTCAGTGCATTAGTTAAACCAAAAGGCATAACCAACCACTCATACAAACCTTCTTTTGTCTTGAAAGTAGTCTTCCATTCATCACCTTCTCTGATTTTGATCTGATGATACCCACTTTTCAAATCAATTTTAGTAAAATACTTTTCTCTAGTCAAACTATCCATTATATCATCCATTCTCGGTATAGGAAACCTATACTTCATTGTTATCTTATTGATTTCTCTGGAATCAGTACACATTTACCATTCTCCATTCATCTTAGGTGCCAATACCATAGGTACTATACAAGGACTCAAAATTTCTCTAATCAAACCTTTCTACAACAATTCTTGAATATGTCAGTTCAATTCTTGATTCTCGGTAGGTGTCAACTAATGAGGTTCCTTATTCGGTAAACTAGATCCAGGGATAAGATCCATGCAATGATCAATGCTTCTCTTCAGTGGAAAACCATGAGGTACATTATTAGAAATAATTTCATTGTAGTCAATGAGTAACTTATCACTCTCCTCAGGGATATTATCCTTTGTTTTCTTACTTGGTTTGTTAGGGATCACAACAAAACATACATCACTCTTCTTTAAATCCTTAAAAAACTTTCTTCCTTCCATCAAGAAAACTTTCATAGATGTGCAAATATTAACAAAAGGTTCTTCCATCAAAGGTAACAAGATTTGTCTTCTCCCATCACCCCAAATATTATATTTATGCAATCTCCCATCATATATAGCATGTCTATCATATTGCCAAGGTCTACCCAAGAAAATATGACAACAATCTATAGGCATGATATCACATAGCACCTTATCATAGTACTTTCCAATCTTCAAATTCACATAACATTGTTCACTTACCAAGAGTGTATGCTCATCTTCGATCCATGAAATTTGATAGGGCTTCGGATGTTCCAACCTTTTCAACTACAACTTTGTGACCATCTCCTCATATGCTAGATTTTTTGAGCTACCACTGTCAATGATTACCTTCCAAACTTTGTTAGAAACTCTAAATCTTGTCTTGAACAAACTTTTCCTTACCGGATCTTCCTTTTTACCTTCATTCCAAAGTGCTCTCCTTACCATCAAGTTATTTTCCTTCTCAGGTTAATTCAGTGACTCTTCTTGCACCAAAGCATTTCTACTACTACTAGCCTTCTTACTTCAATGTGTACACTCAAATGATCTATGCCCTTCTTCTCCACAATTGTCACAAGTTCCTCAGAAACCACCTTGATAGTTACTGCATCAGCCTCTAGATGAACTTTCACCTTTCCACTCGGTCTTGCCTTTGTACAGAGTTGTCTTTTCAGGTTCATATCTACTATTTTCACCATGGGATCTACCTCTTCCTCTAGGGAATCTACCACCTCTACCTCTTTGTCTTTTCTCATGTCTCTTATTCAATTTCTCCTCAGCTTTCAATGCAAATTGATAAGCCTCTTCAATATTCTCCAATTTGACCAAACTCATTTCTTCTTGGATGGAAACTCTCAAACCATTTAGGTATCTAGAAATTCTTTTCACATCATGTTCATCATATCTAGATCTGATATCTAATCTATAGAATTCCTCAATATATTATTTTACCGAGCTATCTTTCTGCCTTAAACTTTGCATTCGTCTAACTAGGTTAATTTGATAATCACAAGGTAAGAACTTTCCTTTCAATTTATTCACCATTTTATTCCATACCTTGATTTTTTCTTTGCCTTTCCACTTTATGTCCAGCTACAAATGTTCCCACCACAAGGATGCATGACTTTTCAACTTTGTGCTTGCAATTTTCACCTTCTTTTCCTCAGGTATATTTTCATACTCAAAGTACTTTTCCATCTCAGTGATCCAATCCACTAGCTCATCAGAATCTAATTTTCCATCATACTCAGGAGGATTAAAGTGTGATGTAGACTTCATACTTTTCAAAGTCTTCAAGAATCTTTCCTCACCCTGATCCATCACAGGTGTAGGTTCTAGATCACCTTGTTCTACCTCAATTTCATCATCACTAACATCTTCAAGATGTCTTCCTCTTCTCTGGGCTATTTCAATAGCTTCTAATCTAGCATCAAGTTGTCTCAACATGTCTACCAATCTTGGATCCACATCTCACCTCCCATTAACCATCTTGAAAACCCTCTGCAATTGTAGGTCAGATCGCAATCTTCTACCCCACAACAATTCAACTAGGGTTTGACAAGAAGGAACCCTTAAACCTAGATTTGCAAACCTAGATCCAGACCTTACCTCACTCTGATACTACCTGACACAAGGGAGGATGGAGACAGGGGCCAAAGGCACACCCTAACTAGATCCTCCTTGTAGAACCACACATAGAAACAACAACACACAATAGTGATAGAGAATATGTAGATGCTTTGTTATACTATCTTCAAATTGATTCATACATGCCAGGCTATAAGGCCTTCCTGTTAGGAATAGTCCCAAGAGATAACTGAGAGGGGGGGTGAATCAGTTATCTATTAGTTTCAATTCTTTATACAATTAAGTATACTTAAACATAAAGCTTAAACATAATGAATGAACACTTGAACACAACACCAATATTTTGGTTATGGGGAAACCCAAATAGGTGAAAAGCCTAGTGGGAATTGATACCCACTAATATTCTATACCAGTGTATTATGATCATTGTTAGAAGATCCTTAACCCTGTTAGGAGTTGCTTTAAAATATATTTAGTATAGTAGACTTGGTCAAGGTTCGGACCCTATTGGGAGTCTTTTACAATAGTCCATGTTAGGGAAGAGGGCGCACTGTCCAAAAGCACACTGCTCAAAGGGGTGAAGGCTACAACCTTTTGTTTAACAAATACACACTATATCTAGATCTTGATGAATTGCACTTTGACCTATTGTCTAGATCAATTCCAATGTATAGAAAAAATACTTTACTTGGTCACATAGACCTTCTTATGATGGCTCAACACTTCACACACTCTACTCTGCTCTTGCTGTCAACCATGAACCACATTGAAGCAATCAGAAATGACTGCCTATAAATATCTTTCCTCTAAATGATATAATCAAGTTGGCCTATTAGAACCACCTTGAAATCATATTAGAGAAGCCATAACAAACTCCAATAATAATTCAGCCAGCTCTACTAAGCATGCAACACATTTTGAGACCTGTCCAATAAGATAATTGTAGACACACTCTACACATTGTCGACTCTACCAAAATAACTGTATCTTTCTCCTCAAGCTGAATTACTTCATGCACTCTTAACTGAACATCACTAACTCTTCTCCAAGCTTAAATCCAAGGGTACATATAGAAATGATAGGTGCAACTCCAAAGCCAATATAATCTTTGTTGGCTCTTCTAAACAAACACAGGAAATTGCTACTGGTGAATAGCGACTACATAACTTCACTTCTACTAAACATCAGACTCTGCATCCATGAATGTAACATCACTAATATGTCTTCATCATATATCCAAGTGCACAAGGCTCCATGATAACTATACGGACAACCATACACAGAACATTTCCTATTACTCTATCAGGAACACTACTGAGACAAGCTGCTATATAATTGTATATACTAACAATTAACCTCTGCGCCTATGATACCATGCTGATAACATGTCCATGCTACATATACTCAAAGATTACTACATAAGTCTTCCACACATTCTACTTACCATATATTGTCATCAATGACAAACATACAGTCAGTACTAGCCTGTTGGCAAATCTCCAACAATCTCCCCCTTGGGCATTGATGGAAACATATGGAATGAAAAACTCCATCAATCCAAATGAATAATTATTTTATAACATTCTTCATTTCCTCTTCAAGACTCCCCCAAAGATGAGTCCTCCATCTTCTACAATATTCTTCAACATTCTCCATTTCCTCAATTGAATTGTTGTCATAACTAAATACTGCTCCCCCTTAGTATATTACTCCTCCTTTTACTTCTATTTTTCATGAATATTTATTACTCCCCCTTTGACATCAATGGAAAAGGGTGCCAATCAGTTTAAGCACCGGTACTACTCCAGAAGTAGAATAGTCAACCATCCATCAGTCCCTGAGGACTGATACTTTTTCTTCTTTCATCTAAGTAGAATTAGGGAAAGGAATTACTCCCAACTTCTCCCTAAGATACTCAAAAGTATCCTTTGGCAAGGGCTTTGTGAATATGTCTGCTAACTGATCTTTAGTACTCACATAGTCTAGCTTGACTTTTTTCTCTACCGCTTTCTCTCTTAGGAAGTGATACTTGATCTCAATGTGCTTTGTCTTTGCATGCATCATAGGGTTCTTCGACATGTTGATAGTGCTAGTGTTATCACAGTGAATAACAATAGGATAATCAATTTGAATACCAAAATCCTTTATCATCTGCTTGATCCAAACAATTGTAGAACAATTCAATTCTGCTACAACATACTCTACTTTTGTTGTTAACTGAGAAATACAATTATGTTTCTTGCTTGTCCAAGTGACAAGTCTATCACCAAGAAACACTGCTCCACCTGATGTAATCTTTCTGTCATCAACGCATCCTGCCCAATCTGCATCATTGTACACATGAAGCTCAACATTTTCTGGATTAGGATACCATAGACCATAGTCTATAGTGCCTTGCAAATATCTGAATATCCTTTTTACTGCCATGAGGTGACTTTGTTTAGGTTCTGCTACAAATCTTCCAACTGTGCCAACTGAATTGGAAATATCTGGTCTGGTCTGAGTAAGATAAATAAGGTTTCCAATCATAGGCTTGTACAATGTTATATCTACTACTGGTGATTCATCTTCTTTTGTAAGCTTTCACCCAGTTATCATAGGTGTCCCTACTGGCTTGCAATCATCCATCTTGAATTTCTTTAATATCTCTTTCGCATACTTGGACTGATTAATGAAAATACCTTTCTCTGTCTGCTGCACATTTAATCTCAAAAAGTATTTGATAGGTCCAATCATACTCATCTCAAATTAATTTTGCATCTCCTTAGAAAATTCATAACTAAGTTTGTCATTACCTCCAAAGATAATGTCATCAACAAATATAGCTACAAGTAGTAAACCTTCAGATATGTCTCTTATGAATAGATTACAGTCTGTTGATCCTTTCTTGAATCCAATCTTTGTTAGATATCCAGCTAGTCTCTCATACCATGCTCTAGGGGCTTGCTTAAGTCCATAGACGGCCTTCTTCAATCTACATACCATATCAGGTTTGTCTAATAAGGTGAATCCTTCTAGCTGCTCAATGTATACTTCTTCTTTCAGATCTCCATTCAAGAATGCTGACTTGACATCCATCTAATAAACTTTGAAGTTTTTGACTGTAGCATAAGCTAGAAACAACTTAATAGCTTATAATCTTCTCGCAGGTGCAAATATGTCTGAATAATCTATGCCTTCTCTTTGTGCATATCCCTTACATACTAACCTTGCTTTATTTCTTACTATTGTACCATCTCCATTCATCTTGTTTCTGAATATCCACTTTGTTCCAATCACATTCTTATCACTAGGTCATAGGACTAGTTCCCAAGTGTCATTCTTAATAATCTTATCAAGTTATTCTTTCATAGCATCATGCCAATCTGAATCATTACATGCATCTTCAACACTTAAAGGTTCAATCTAAGATAGTAAACATACCACCTCATTTCTAGCTGAGTTCTTTGTTGGTGATCTTGTTAAGATTTTTCCACTCTGATCTCCAATGATTTCTTTCTTGGAATGGTTTCTAGATGTAAAATTTGGAACTTTAGGTGATATTGTCTCATCTTCCTTAGGATTTTCCTCTTCACTTGTCTCAGGGTCATTGAATAACACATCAATACTGTCAAACATTTCTTCAATAACTGTCTCACTAGTGGAGGGTTTGGGTTATTCTTTAATCATGGGTGAGTAATTATCATATCTTTCTTGAACCATAAACTTTTCATCAATCTTAACATGAGCACTTTCAATGATCTTTTTCAATCTTAAATTGAAACATCTACAAGCTTTACTTTTAGTAGATTAACCAAGGAAAATACCTTCATCACTTCTTGCATCAAACTTGCCTACTGCTTCATCTCTCTTGATGTAGCATTTGCTTCCAAATATTCTAAAGTATTTTATTGTGGGAACATTACCAAACCATAGCTCATATGGTGTTTTGTCTGTGCCAAGCCTTAATTGAATTCTATTGATGGTATAGACTGCAGTATTGACTACATCTCTCCAATAGGTGTGTGCAACTTTTCCTTCAATCATGATGGTGCATGTATCAAGGATGATCCTATTCCTTATCTCTGTAATTCCATTTTGCTGAGGGGTTCTAGGTGCACTCAACTACCTCTTGATGCCATGTTCTTTGTAGTACTCATGGAATCTATCAGAGGTGAATTCTCCTCCTCTATCTGATCTAAAACATTTTATCTTTAGTCTAGATTCATTCTCAACCTTAGCTTTGAATATTTTGAACTTCTCAAATGCTTCTGACTTGTCTTTCAAGAATGCAACCCACATCATTCTAGTATAGTCATCAACAAACGAAATGAAATATCTTTCACCATAGTATGATCTTGTTTGAGTTGGACAACATAGGTCTATATGAATTAGATCCAACTTGTTCTCTGCTGAATTGTGCTTGCTCCTAAATGAGTTTCTCACATGCTTTCCCATCACACATTCCCTGCATATAGTATCAATTTTCTTTGCTATGCTAGGTAGATCTCTTACTTCCTTTACATTGCTTATCTTTACTATGTTATCAAAATTGATATGACATAGTATTTTATGCCACAACCAACTGTCATCTACTTTAGCAATAAAACAACTTTCTTATGGATTAAGCTTTAAAATGTTACCTTTAGTCTTTGATCCTAATGTAATTATTTCTCCTTCTTTGTTGTTAATGATGCACTTGTTTCCATTAAGTTCCAATCTGTAACCTTTGTCAAGTAACTTCCCAACAATTAGTAGGTTATGTGTCAAACCATCAACATAAAGAACATCATCAGTACTATTCTTTCCATCCAAGGTGATGGCTCCTCTACCAACAATGAGTTTAGGAGTGTTATCTCCAAATCTAACCATGCCACCATTGTATTTGTCCAGATGAACAAATCTATCTTTATCACCTATCATGTGATATAAACAACCACTATCTATAATGCAGTCTGTCCTTATATCATCTTGTGAAATCAATGCTATCTCTTGTTTTTCTTTCTCATCTTCATGATCTATCTTATTGTTCATTTTCTCTATGATAGCAATAAATCCAATTTATTCTTCAACTAAATCATCATCTGAAACTCCATCTCTAGCATAGTAACATTCCTTGGAATATTTAGGCTTGTAGTCATTTTTAAACTTTCTAGCTCTTAAAGGACATTTAGATGCAAAGTGACCAATCTTATCACATGAAAAGCATTTAAATGGAAATTGACCTTCATATTTCTATTTTCCTTTCTTTTCTCTTTTGGAAATCATAAAAATGAAATCATCTAGTGTTTTTTCTTCATCATCATCATCAAAATTACCAGAAGTGTTTGCAAATTTCTTACCATGAACTGTTGCTTTGATGGCTGTCTCACTTTTAGGTTTTGTCTTCAATCTTGAAATCTCAAAAGCTAAGATTTTGTTGATCAAGGTCTCTCTCTTGAAATTTGATGTAAGCTGCATGGTCTCATCAAGGACGTTGATCTTGTTTTCATATTTTGGAGTGAGAGTAGTCATCAATTTGTCCATAATGTCTTCTTCTGAGATCTCTCCACCATTGTTCCTGATTCCAGCAACTGCTTCATTGATCCTTTGATTGTAATCTCTGATGTTTTCTTTGGGCAGAATCTCTAATGCATTGTATCTTTTCTTCCATGGTTTTTTGCACACATACTTTTCTTATTTGTCTCCTTCAAATATGTCTTCTAGGTACTTCCATATTTTGTGGGCTGTATCTACTTTCTTTATTTCTAAAAACTCACTATCAGAAAGGTTGTTGATAAGGGCTTCTTTGGCTATTGCATTCTGATGAAACAATTCCTTTTTCTTTTCAATAGCATCATCCTTTGCAAGGTCTTCTAATGTAGGGATCTTGACTGCTTTAATAGTTACATCAAAAACTTCAAAGGCAATGCACTGCAAATAAGTCACCATCTTGTTCTTCCAATCAAGATAATTCTCCCCATCAAAATTAGGACTTTCTTTTTTGAAGAATTCCATCTGATCAACTGCAAGCTATTAAACTTTCTCTCTGAGGAACTTGGCTCTAATACCAATTGTTAGGAATAGTCCCAAGAGATAACTGAGAGGGGGGGCGGGGTTGAATCAGTTAGCTATTAGTTTTAATTCTTTATCCAATTAAGTATACTGAAACATAAAGCATAAACACAATGAAAAAACACTTTAAAAAAACACCAATATTTTGGTTACGGGGAAACCCAAATAGGTAAAAACCCTGGTGGGAATTGACACCCACTAATATTCTGCACTAGTGTATTATGATCCTTGTTAGAAGATCCTTAACCCTATTAGGAGTTTCTTTACAATATATTTAGTATAGTAGACTTGGTCAAGGGTCGGACCCTGTTAGGAGTCTTTTACAATAGTCCCTCTTAGGGAAGAGGATGCACTCTCCGAGAGCACATTGCTCAAAGGGGCAAAGGCTACAACCTTCCTGTTTAACAAATACACACTATATCTAGATCTTTATGAACTACACTTTGACCTACTGTCTAGATCAGTTCCAATGTATAGCAAAAATACTTTACTTGGTCACATAGACATTCTTCTAATGGCTCAATACTTCACACACTTTTCTCTGCTCTTACTATCAACCATGAATAACACTGAAGCAATCAAAAATGATTGCGTATAAATATCTTTCCTCTAAATGATATAATCAAGTTATCTTGTTAGAACCACCTTGAAATAATATTAGAGAATCCATAACAAACTCCAATAATAATTCAGTTGGCTCTACTAAGCACGCAACACATTTTGGGACCTATCCAATTAGATGCACGCTACATGTTGTTGGCTCTACCAAAAGAATTGTCTCTTTCTCCTCAAGCTGAATTAATTCATGTGATCTTAACTGAACATCACTAACTCTTCTCCAAGCTTAAATCCAAGGGCGCATACCAAAATGATAGGTGCAACTCTAGAGCCAATATAATCTATGTTGGCTCTTCTGAACAAACACAATTAACTGCTACTGGCGAATAGCGACTACATAAATTCACTTCTACCTAACATCAGACTCTGCATCCATGAATGTAACATCACTAACATGTCTTCATCATATATCCAAGTGTACAAGGCTCCATGATAACTGTACGGACAACCATACACAGAACACTACCTGTTACTCTATCAAGAACACCGCTAACACAAGCTATTATATAACTGTATGTACTAACAGTTAACCTCTGTGCCCATGATATCATGGTGATAACATGTCCATGCTACATATACTAAAAGCTTACTGCATAAGTCTTCCACACATGCTACTTACCATATGTTGTCATCAATGACAAACATATAGTCAGTACTAGCCTGTTGGCAAATCTCCAACACTTCCTGGTTTAGGCCAGGTATTACAATCAAGTTCAAAAGTCCTCCAACATGCGTGGATTTGCCAATAATCTCTAATTTTTCTATCTTCTAGCTTCTATCTTCTATCCCCAAACTGACTCCTAAAACTGTAACCAAACAACTACATTTATACAAGAGGCTACCAAGCCAAGTCGGCATTTAGATCCACAATCAATGGAAGGAATGACCAGATCTAGGTACACACACTTCCCAATGATTAATACCAATATTAAATTCCTGACCCGAATTAAATGCACAAGTCCACCTCCAAAGAAATCCAAAACAAACAACTCGATAAGAAAGGAAACCAAATGCTAGACAAGCATCACCGAGCACCAGGGAAATTCACTAAGTGCCAAAGAGATAATTGACCAACATCGTTGAACAAAGGAAACTGAGCAACACCGAACCAACTTGGTCAAAGCAGGAACTGAGAAACACAGACAAACTCAAATATTTTTTTGGTGACATAGGATTTCCAAGGACCCAAGATGCTCCTTCATCATTCCCCTACTTCCATATAGACATCTTCAACCCTCAAATACCCCCTCTCTTCATCAGGTATCTCTCAACCACCATTGGTGCTTTCAAGTGCACACTCCATTGTGTGTTCACCAGGCCTGTCATTGTTTCTTCTCACCTTCCATGCATAATATTCTTAAATCATAAAGATATGATATAAATCACATCTCTCCCACCCAAACACATTAGTCATAGGGGGTGGGAGAGTCCATCCATGAAGGAGACTTCTATCCCAAACTCCCTGACTGTGTTTTCAAACCAGTCCTGTTCTTGAGCACCAGTCAAGTTCTTGACTATAATAACAACAAAAATAATGTAAACACTACATAAATGTGTAAATAATATAAAAGGAAATTCTCCTAAGTCATAACCTATCCAAGATCACGTAAAATCAAACATTTGGATTCACTGGTGTATTGACTGTTCCACAAGACAGTCACAATATGCAAAGTAAAAATATTTATTTGATGTTTGTAAACATTACATAGTTTCTTCCTTACTCTTCCCCCTCAACATAATCTCCTTACTCACATGTATCAATACTAGAATAGACTCCTTGACTCTCAGAACCGACTACAACCAACTTCAAACTACCAAAAAATTGTTTAAAACTATCCCCAAACTAATAGTCGAAACAAAATAAGATGAAATGTGTTGTCAAGTTGACAACCTATGTTGTCAACTTGAAAACATGACTCTAATACCTCTTATAATGATTGTTAAAAGGTTTAGAAAAAACCTTTACAAACCAATACTAACCTATAACCCTTACTAACTCCAACTAAGCCTTTTAGGCTTATATTGCCAATATAGGCAATTTACAAGATTTTGCACTCTTAGTGCTTTTAACACCATTTAAATGCTCTAATGGCCTTATTACATCATTATAGACCCTTATAGGTCATTTCCTATCATCCCCTAACCTAGCATCAATACATAACCATTCCTAGTGACCCCTAGGTACCTTTTAGGCTTCTCATTGCCATTAAGGCTTACATTCAAGATTGGGTTACAATGTGATCAATATATGATCAAAACAACATTACATGACCATGATTGGTCTTATTACATGTTTTAATGACCATTGAAGGCCATTTGTCTTCAACTCCACCCAAGGATCCATCAGCGACCCTGGTGCACTCCATGGCTCCTGCCTTTGACCTTGGTGCTCCTGCACCACTTCTCTCTCTCTCTCTCTCTCTCTCTCTCTCTCTCTCTCTCTCTCTCTCTCTCTCTCTCTCTCTCTAGTTTTGAATGGGGCGCACACCCTATAGAATGCAAGTGCTATGTAAGAATATGGACCACATGTTTGTAGTTTTGTAGATTTCACACATGTTATAGTGCATGCACGCTATGTAAGACTAAAAAAAGATCTTATATGTTAAAGATCTCATGAAAGAGGCCCACTTTTTCTATATACTATCTAGTTTCTGTATTTTATCTAACAAATATTCACTTTTCATAGTCTTGAAGGTGACAAAAAAGCATATTCTATCAATTTGCACCATCTTCTTGTTCAAAAATCAACATTGAATTGTGAAAGTCAATCAGTCTTCACCAAAATTTATCGATTATGGTAAGTTTTTTAATATTTTACATGTGAAATGTGAATAAAGAGTCTTTTAGTTTATAATTGGTATGATATAGACTTGTTGAATACATAATTTGATATAATTGTAATTGTATGCACCCTAAAATGGTCGCCTAGACTTTGGGCCCCCATTCAGCAATTTATCAAATCCCTGAATCAATATTTTCAAAAATCAACATTTTATCAATTATATCAATTTCCTTGATCAAATCCTATTTTATCATTTTCAATTATTTGCCTTGGGCTAACCATTTTATCCTAAGTTTTTATTTAATGAAAAAGAATATTTCCTCCCCTTTTATTAAATAAAAAGCCCCCACCTTTTCCTCTTATCCTAAGTTGCACAAATAAAGCATTATTCTTATTTTATAAAAAGGGAAAAAGCACTTTTTGTCTCATATGGACACAAAAGTCAACTCTTATTTTCTCATTGGAGGATATTTGTGCACATAGATTGTTCCTCTTTGATGCTCCACCATTGATTAAGTCTTTTTCCTCTTAATCTCCATGGTCCATTTCTCCTCATTTCCTATAAAAGAAGAGCTCTCTTCCTCATTTTAGGTCATTCACTTTTATGCTAACTTTATGCTGCAGGAATTCTTGAAGACTTTGAAGCTTTTTGGAGATCATTGTTGCATCATATCTTGCCTTTCTTCATTGCTTCATAGTTTTGTTTTCATTCTTGCATAGTAGCTTCATATTTCATGCTTTCATAGTTTAGATTTTCTTTCATGCTTTACAACAACTCATCTAGTTTAATAGGAAGGATTGTAACACTTGCTATTTCCATTTCATAGTTTAGATTGCACTTTCATTTTCATAGCATAGCTTTCATATTTGCATCTTCATTCTTAGTTTACTTGCATTGCATTTCATTTGATTCTTGGAGATATTGGCAATCTTGCCCTTGTCTTCATTTGAATCTCTCATTATGTGGTTGACTAGCAAGGTCATTAAGCCTATTAGCTCTAGCTGAGAGCAATTTTAAATCTTGCAACTCCATACAAAGAGATCTATGGATCAATTTTTGAGACCTCATTCTTGAGTGTTCTTGATTGTAATGATTCATAGAAGTGCACTATTTTGTGTGTACATTTTTGGCGCCCACCGTGGGGCAGAACATTAGCGTTTTGTCCTTTATCTTCTGCATTTCTGTTAAATTTTTCATCAATTTTCAACTTTATTTTCGGTCTCTAGTTTTTTGTCTCAAAGTATCGTACGACATCTTTCACCAATGTCGTGCGACAGTTTCTTGTATAGTAGTGTGACACTTTACCAGTTAAAAGTGTCGCACTGTTTGACATAAATTGTCACCTGCAGATAAGGCACACTGTCGCATTAGGCTAAACTGTCGCACCATTATGCAGAGAAGTGTCGCATGACAATCCTACTGATTACAATGTTGCCTGTATTGACAGTGAGCTATTTTTAGATCTTTTTGGCGGAGTTTAGATTTAATTAGTTTGTTGGTTTAGTTCACTATGGTCAACCAGAGTTTAGTTGTAGATTTCATTTAGATTTTGGATTTTGCTAACCTTGTGGGCCTAACAAGTTGTGGTTGTAGGTACATTTTCTTGAAATATTTTTCCAAAAGAACATATGTCAAAGCTTCAAATGCACAAGGGCTAGTAACAGTTTTTGTAGGGCTTCCCAAAGCATAAAAACCCAATCAAGTGCTTGTTGTTTATTTCATTTCAAGTGTGGTAATCACTAGTTGTTTCATTTCATAGGAACATAATATCTTGTGGATGAGATTTTGAGGTGGTAGGAGAAGTATGCTCTTCACCCTTGTGGTGAACCAAAAAATCTTGACCCATATTAGGATTTTGGAAGCAAGAGGGTAATTAAACTTTGCTTGGTGTGTTTGGGAGAAAACTTTTGGGATAAGGGAGTATGCTCTTCACCCTTGTGGTGAAACAAAATCCTTGAACCTCATAAGTTGATCCATTTTTTGTTTAGATCTTTAGAATCATTTAGTGGGCCTACTCTTGAGCAATCAAGAGGAATGACCCAAGTGGGGACAAGCTTATTGCCAGCTATTCCAACCCACTATAAACTCAAGGCTATCAAGGACACAAAACCTTGGTAGACGTAGTGCTTGTCTTCGCTTGATATGAGTACTTGTGGGATTGTGACCATGAGGAAAATATTGAGCAAGAATGCTTAAGGTACTCTTGAGGCCGCGAGGTCCGTTACTTGCTGCAAGGTAAGGAGTCCCTTTGGGGAGCAAGAGGGGTACTATGAACGGAAGCCCTTATTAAGAACCATAGTTAGAAGCCACCCTATTTTTCCGCTTAGCTTCTTGGTGCAAGGATTGATCCAAGTGGAATAACCCGGATCACCCCAAGATTACTCACCATATGTGTTCCTTTGGTTGTGTCATTGACACTTCCATGACAAATCCAACATCTATTGTGGGTAACCACTTTGTGTGAGGCGAGGGGATATCAAGTTGTGGGCTAAGTTGATAAGTAATGAGCCTTGACTTTCTAGGATAGATATTGCTTGAAGTCTCTTCGATTGTGTAACACCAGTGTTAACATTCTGGAACATTCAAACAATCAGTAGTATTCATAGGGTGTTTTTTTATTTTGATATCACAATTGTTTCTCTTGGCAAGGTTGCTTTTGCCCTTGTTTCAAGTGTTTGAAGACATGTTTGATCCCTTACTGTTTGCAAACCTATCGAATTTCTACTGTCATTATGATTGAAATTGAAAAATTGACCCTCAAACTAAAATTTTTGAACAGACAATCCAAAAAATTGAGAATTTGCACTTCACTGGTCAAAGAGTCATGGAATACTAAAAAATTATCGCACCCTGTTCTGAGAACTGTCGTGCGATAGTTCATCGCTGCATGATTGTCACCTTGTTCACCCAAAAAGTGGCACATTACTAGCCTGGAAAGTGTCACCTAGTATGGCGCAAAGTGGCGCTTGGTCTTAAAGTGGCACACTATTTGCTTGGAAAGTGTCACCTGAGAATTTTCTATTGTATACCTGGTTTCAGTCATTTTGCAGTTGCTTTTAGTTGGCTAGGTCTTTAGGAAGGTAACTTATCTTGCCGCTGGAAGCCTATCTTTACTCTAAAATTCTATTTTTAGCCCCCTAGGGGTAGTGTCATTTCATTTACCAAGTCACCTCAGGAAGAATTGTCAGGTTAGAAGATTATTCCTATTGAGAAAGTACATCTCTAGAGTTGTTAATAGCATTCTTGGAGAATTTTAGTACTCTTTTTGTCCAAATCATTTCCATTCAAATTCAATTTTATTTATACAATTTGGCTAAGTCCATCCTCTTGGTTCAAACATGCAAGGATATTGATCCTTTGATTTAAGCACCTCTTTGATAGTGTTGGTAACGCCTTTTGCAATTTCTATCTTACCATCTCTTTTTTGGACATTAGAGAATTTTAATTATCAAAGTTTGGTGTTGACACTTTGAGAGGTCACCTTATCATCAAGAATATTTTTCTTTCATGTCAGTTACAAAAAGGTACCAAGTGAATCAAGGAAAATGACCCCCGGTTGCCTTTAATCAGTTACCCTTAGTTAAGACTCATCAACAGCGAAAGGGAAAAGAGCCTATTTTTTATCAATCTCCTAAGAGTGAGTCTAAGGTTTGTTTTGACCCAAAGAGTAATCCTAGCGAATTGAGTACCTCTGTAGCACATTTTTCATCGAATATGGATATGAGTTATACCTTGACCAAACAACAAAGAGAAATAATAGATCAATCACTTGGTGACATTTTTTAGAGGCATAGGAGAAACATGTCATTTGAAGATGGAAATCAACCTGACTCACCTCTTGTTAATTTAAGATATCTAGATGCTCATCAACAAGCTAAAAGACATTATGCACAAGCTCATCAAGATGCATGGTCACAACATGAGGACCAAAACAACACATCTAGTGAAGCTCATGTCAACATAGTGCATGCCAATGATTGGTACAAACATTCAAGACCAAGTTCCCCGCTAAACACAACTTCAAGATATACATGTGAGAGACTAAAAAGAATTGAGCAGGAAAAATAGGCTGCAGAAAATGAACGAGTTGCAAAAGAAGAAAAACTTAGGCTCCTAGAAGAGGAACAACGAGCCTTGTTGGACATAGAGAGAAAATAATTCCAAGAGGAACAAGATAGGATATTGGCCCAACAACTCAACAATCAATTCAACAATAGGGGTACCAATAGTGGAACCAACTCTCCACCATCAACTCCCTCAGCAACTCCAAGAAGTAGAAGGAGGTCAAGGATCCCTTCAAGATCGCCTAGTCCTAGAGGAAGAAAGACTTCTCGACATGCACATTATAGGAGACACACACCTCCTAGACTATCAAGAGATCCCTCCCAACAAGCACATCACGGCTCTCAACATGGAGGAAGTAGTGCCAACTTTGATACTCATGATTTTATTAGAATGAAACAAGAACCACTATTTCAAAAATATGTGGAAAAATATGTTGAGAAAAATAAGGATTAGTTCTTGGAAAGTCTAATCAATAAGGGTGCAAAAGTCCCATACAACTTTGATGTGAACAGAAAAATTAAGAAGCAAAACCCTTCAACTGATGAGGTGATTAAGCATATGCAAAAGATTATAGAGAAAATGATGGCTCCAAAGAATACCTTAAACTTGGACTCCATATGTCCCAATCCCATTGACAAGAGTGTGGTTATGGTAGATTTTCCTAGAAAGGTTGAAATCCCCACATATGCAAATATGATGGTAGTGGTGACCCCCATGACCATGTATGACAATTCTATATCATGAGCTTTGAATTTCATCATGAGGACTCCTACCTTATGAGGTTATTCCCGAGGAGCCTTAAAGGCCAAGCTATGGAGTGGTTTACTAACCTTACCCCTCCTATTAAAACATTCAAAGAACTTGTCCAAAGATTTGTGCAGCACTTTGCATATAATTTATCTAGGTCAGTCACCATGCTTGATTTGTGCAAGCTAAAACAAAATTAGGGGGAACCCTTTGTGACATTTTTACAAAGGTGGAGACATTTATGCTCCAAATATTCTAGGACCATCCCTGAGGAAGAAAGGATTGATATAATTGTGAGCAATCTAGTGCTAGAATTAAGATATGAAGTTAGAAAAATGGTCTTTAATTCTTTTGACACTATGGTAGAAACTGCATGTCACTTCGAGTCTAAAAGAATGAGGTATTTTGGCCAAACAAAGTAACAACAACAATGGCCAAAACAATAAGGATAAAAAGAACTCATATTGGAACAAAAATAAGCAAGTAGTCAATGACTGAGTTGTTGACTCTCCACAACCTAAGGAACAAGGAGTTCTTAATTTATCTAACGCAGTTCAAGCTATGAAGTTGTAGACATCCTTAGATCAACAAAAACACAAGCCCAAGTATCAAGATAAACCTAAGTTAGGAAAGAGGCAATTCACTAAGCTTGGAGACTCTTATGCAGATATTTTTAAGACCTTGATTGCTCATAATTTGGCACAACCTCAGGATCCTACAAAGTTTCACAAATCCTAAACCTTATTGGTGGAATGAGAAAGCTTACTATGTATACCACAATGGGATTGGACATGACATTGAAACTTGTTTTAAACTTAAACATCTTGTTCAAGACCTTATTGAGACTGGGAAATTACAGGTTGATGGGTTCACCACAAATGCAGACCACAAGGCCTTTAAGGAGCCCTTGCCTAAGTATGAAAAGGGGGAGACTTCTAAAAACAAGAATGACAAGGCTACAATCAATTATACCTATACAGCTACAAAAAATGTCATCAATATGCTTGAAGTTGTGGACAATGATGTTAAAATGATGAGATGGAAATATCCCTATGGTTATGATGTGAACTCACCTTCCATATTTGATGGACCCATTGTTGTGCTTAGAGGTCCTTAATCTTGAAGGTCATCTCAGCCTCTCAATGCTGTTACTAGGAGTCAGTCCCAAGGTCCTATTATCATTAGAGGTCCTAGTTCTAGCAAATCCAAGCAACCAGTGTCCAAAAGTGTTCCTCCAAAGTCTGCAGTTGGTCCTGATATGATTTACAACCTTGTTGATCAATTACAGCGAATGCCAGCGCAGATTTCCATTTTTGAGCTCTTAGAATTGTCTCCTAGACACAGGAGTGTCCATGAGGATGCCTTGCGAGCCACTATTGTCCCTAATGACATAGATGTCGATCAATTCCAGAACATGGTCAATCACCTTGCTAGCCCTTATTACCTCACATTTTCAGAAGAGGATGATAAAGCATTAAGCCATCCGCACAATTTGGCCCTTCATATCGAGGTCATGATCCACAAAACTTGTGCTAGGCGCGTGTTAAAAGATGGGGGTGTTGGGCTTAATATTTATTCTTTAAGTCTATTGAAAGCTTTGGGATATTCTGAGAAAATAATTGACACTAGGAAGAAGATCACAATTAAAGCCTATGATGAAGCAGAGTGAAGCTCTAAGGGATTGGTTGTTCTTCCTGTTAGGATCGGTCCTATGGAAAAGGACATTTTGTTCCAGATTATTGATGTCGGACCTTTGGCATATAATATCTTGTTGGGTAGGCCATGGATTCATGACATGAAAGTGGTGCCATCTACCTACCACCAATGTGTTAAGTTCCCTTATAATGGAGTTGAAGTATGCATACCAAGGGATAGCACATTATCTATTAATGCAATTTCAACTGGCTCTCATGTCCCTTTGAATAGAGAGACTGATACTTTTGATGTTGCTCTTGAGCAGTGTAAGAGTAAGTTTAAGTCCATAGACCTTGGCATGGGAGACTACCAAATGGATTCCTTCACAAAAATGCCAATCTCACCTAGGTCTTATGGAAAACCTTCACCTGAGAGGAAACCTTCATCCTCAGCTATGACCTTGTTTGGAAAGTTTGTAGAGTCCTTAGTACCTATTCATGAAGAGAAAGAGGAGGTAGCCATTAGAGATTGGATTTATAGAGAGGAAAAGTATCAACACAATGAGAATTTTGCGCCATCTCCTAAAACCTACGGGAGAGGGTATACTTTGGTTAAAAACATGGGCTACCCAGGTCATGGCCCTCTCAGTCACAAGTTAGATGCCAAGGCTAAACCACTCAACCATGCTCTTTTTGGTCGTAGGACTAAGTCAACAGTTGGCCTAGGATTTGATCATGAAAAGAAGACAAGTGTCCCTATCCTAGCTATGATGGATAGTGACAGTGACTCAGATTATACACCCAATCTTCAAAACCAGCAAGACATGATTGATGATTGGGTGCCTTCCACCAATCTCCTTTGGGGAGATTCAGATGATTCAGCAGCTGAAAATACAGACACCAGAGAAGGTGATACCCTTCACAATCTCAAAGCTTCTACATCAAGGCATCCCAAGCCTTCTTGGTGTAAACATCCCAGTAGAGATTCAGAAATAGATTCGCATGAGTTCGAGTGGGACTCTTTTTTAGATGAAGTAGTTGATTTGGACATGGATGTTGTCCATACCTATAGTACTCAACCCGATGTGACCAACGAACCTAGTGTAGGACTAGAGGATTGGACTCCTCGAATCGCCTTAGTGGATGACACTTTTTTTGGTAGGACGAGTCCTAATTCAGGTATCTTAGAAGGAGACTTGACAAATCCTAACTGTGCAATCACCAGAGATAATGCCTTTTGTATCAATAACATTGAACCAGTCATTGACCTACCCCTTGTAAACCATCATTTGATTGATTGGTCACAACTTTATCAAGAGTCTCAACTTCTCACTTTTCACAATGACTACGAGATAGCCTGTTACTTGAATGCTCTTGAACCCGTAGTCTCTTCCACCAGTGAACCTACAATGAGTATGACAGAGCCAGATATTAAGTACCTCAGTCAAAAAATAAAAGAAATGAAACAAAAGAAAAATGGTTCTGGTGGAGAAAACCACTTTGTGGCGGTGTCAGAACCCAAAATAGTAAAAATAAAAGACGTATCTGATGGTGAAAACCTCTTTGAGGTGCCTAAGGATGGGGTACTTAATAACCTATCGAATTATTTCCAAGACAGGTCATCAGTTCTTATTGAGCCTACACAACCAATAAATATGAATACGGAAGTGGCTCCACAAGTGATACATTTAGCTCAGTCTCTGTCAGTGCAAGAAAAAGAGGCATACACAAAGTTCTTACAAAAGAAGAAAATCAATTTTTCTTGGACATATTCAGACATGCCAGTGCTTGACACTAATCTCATTATGCATCACTTATCTATAGCTCCAGGAATTAAACCAGTAAAATAGAAGCTGAGGAAAATGCATCCTCGCATAGCTCTCCTTGTTAAGGCTGAATTAGAAAAGCTTTTAGGAGCAGGATTTATTAGAGCTATCGACTATGCTAAGTGGATCTCAAATATTGTTCTAGTTTCAAAACATGATGGCTCCATTCATGTATGCACAGACTTCAAAGATCTTAACAAAGCTTGCCCAAAGGATGACTTTCCACTCCCTAACATAGACATGATAGTGGATATGACTGTGGGCTATGAGATATACTCTTTAATGGATGGTTTTTCCGGTTATAACCAAATAAAAATAGCTCCCGAGGATCAAGAAAGGATAGCCTTCACATGTGCATGGGGAACCTATTGTTGGAACATCATGCCATTTGGCTTAAAAAATGCAGGAGCCACATACCAAAGAGCTATGACCACAATATTTCATGATATGATGCATAATAACATGGAGGATTATGTGAATGATACCTTGGCCAAGTCTAAGCAAAGGGATACACACCTAGAAGATTTGGAAGTAATTCTAGATCGAATGGAGCAGTTTTAGTTAAGATTGAATCCGAAAAAGTGTGCATTTGGGGTTACCTCAGGTAAACTTCTAGGATTCATAATTTCAGCTAAAGGAATAGAGGTGGATTCTGAAAAGGTTCAATTTATATTAGATATGTCGACTCCTAATAACATTAGTCAGATGAGAAGTCTTCAAGGATGACTCCAATCCATACAGAGGTTTATTTCACAACTTGCAGATAGAGCACGACCATTCAACAAGACATTGCATAAGGGAGCCACATGTGCTTGGAATGAGGATTGCCAAAAGAGCCTAGATCAAATAAAGCAGTAATTGGCTAATCCTCCCATCTTAATGCCTCCTATCCCAGGGAAACCACTCATCTTGTATGTTTCAGCAACATAATCTTCCTCGGGGGCATTATTGGCTCAACTTGATGATACAGGAAAAGAAAGAGCTATCTATTACATCAGCCGCACATTTTTTTCCTATGAGGTCAATTATACTAGTATTGAAAATTCTTGTCTGGATGTGGTGTTTACTTCCCAAAAGTTGTGACATTACATGCTTGCACATACAATACACTTGATAGCCAAAATTGATCCTCTTAAGTACCTGCTCGGCAAGGCTGCTCTCACAGGTAGACTTGCTAAATGGATGATGATTCTTTTCGAATTTGACATTGAGTATGTTGAGCATAAAGCCATAGAAGGACAAGCTATCGCTGATCAACTGGCTGATTTTCCCATTCAGGACAATATGCCCATTCAAGTTGAATTTCCAGATGAGCACATAATGTGCCTTACTACAAGAACATGCAGGATGTTCTTTGATGGCTCTTTCATGCATAATGGTTCAGGAGCTGGAGTGTTGTTTGTCTCCCCTCATGGGTGTACTCTTCCCAAGTCCTATAAATTATTGTTCCCATGCACAAACAACATTTCTAAATATGAAGCCTTAAGCAATGGATTGAAAATGGCCATAGAATGGGGAATTACAGGATTACATAGCTATTGGGTTTTGCAATTGATAATCAACCAAGTTAACGAAGAATATCAAACAAAGGATGACAAACTGATACCCTATAAGAAGATGGTTGATTCATTGCACCGATACTTCACCTTTGTTAAATTTCAACAAGTCCCTAGAGCAGAGAACAAAGAAACTGATGCTATGGCTACATTGGCTTCCATTCTTCAGCTAGAGCAACATGAATCCAGATATGAATTTCTGGTGGAAGAGCTACGTCACCCCATTTTTGACTCCTCAGAAAGCCATGTCATCTATACCTTGGTTAGTCATGATTCATCCCACTATGGTTCCATTTACTCATATCTTCATGATGGCATCATCCCTGAAACCTTTAATCGCTCTGAAAGAAGAAACCTTGTTGTGATATTGCCATCAGGATTTAACTGTGTAGTTTTTTTTAGTCAAACTCATTGACCCATGATTCATGAGTAGTGGTTCACCTAAACCCATCTCTCATGAGAATGAAATGGAACACATGATGTACCTTCTGAGAAGAAACCTTGTCCGTAACACCTCTCGCCATACCCTTATCTCTAGTGATCTGTATAGGAGGGGTTTAGATGGGACACTTCTTAGGTGCTTGGAAAAGGATGAGTCTGACCGAGCGTTAGTTGACATTCATGAGGGTATTTTTGGAGGACATTCTAATGGTCTTTCCATGACCCAAAGGTTGCTTAGGGTGGGGTACTATTGGCCCACAATGCAGATGGATGCTATAGCTTTTGCCAAATCATGTGAAAAGTGTCAGAAACATGGAAACTTGATTCATGCTCCAGGTAGGGAGCTTATTCCTTCTATTTCTCATTGGCCATTTCAATGATGGGCCTTTGACCTTGTTGGGAAGATCCATCCCAACTCATCAGGTGGACATAAATTCATTATTACTGCTACTAACTACTTTACCAAATGGGTAGAAGCCATTCCATTGTCTGTTGCTTCAGGGAAGACAATTTCCTTATTCATCTTGAATCACATCATCTGTCAATTTGGGATACCTTCTGAGATAATCACTGATAATGGAGGTCAGTTCAAAAACAAGGACCTTACACACCTCTGCAAGAAATTCAAGATAAAAAAACATTGGTCCTCCATTTACTTCCTGCAAGGAAATGGACAAGCAGAGGCTTCTAATAAGACCATTCTCAAGATTCTCCATAGAATAGTTCACAAGAATGGTTGAGACTGGCACTTACAGATCAATCCAGCCTTATGGGCTTACAGAATGAGTATACATACTCCCACAGGAGCTACTCCTTTTACCCTCACTTATGGCACTGAAGCAGTATTACCTTTAGAAGTAGAGATCCCTTCACTTAGAGTCTCTCTCAAATGTTTGATAACAGATAACGATTATCGTGCCATGAGGTTACAAGACTTAGAACTTCTAGATGAAAAGCGCAAGGCCTCATTTGATCATATGAGAGTGTATCAGAAGTGTATGTTAAAGGCATTCAACAAGAAGGTTCACCCTAGAGAGTTTCAAGTAAGTGATCTTATTTTGCGAGAGAATCCTAAGAACCAACAAAATAGAGAGCAAAAGGGTAATTTCGAACCTAATTGGCTTGGGCCATATGTCATCACAGTTGCTTTTGGGATAGGTGCTTACTTGTTATATGATGAGGATGGAGAATAGCTCCTTGATCCCATCAATGTTTTGCACCTCAAGAAGTTCTATCCATGATGCCTATTTAATCTGGGGGCATCCTTTATACATATTTTATGATCTTAAGAAAATGCCAAAAAAAAAATCATATATGATGATGAAAAAAATCTAAAAAGCATAAAATGTCCTAAAAAAAAGAGCATCCTAGTGAAAACCTAGCAATAGGCGCTTTAATGTCTCATCAAAAAAAATAAAAAAGTCAAAAAATTCAAAAAAAATAGAAAAAGTGCCTTAGTGAAAACCTGGAAACATGTGCCTTGGTAGCAAAAATACAAAAAAATTTAAAAAAATTTAAAAAAATCTATCAAGTGGTGAAAACCTAGAAACAGGCGCTACTTGAGGCCTTTGCACCCTTGTCTTTTAGCATGCATCCTTGACACTTAGCCATTCTCCATCATGCCTTGACCTTATTTGATTTGGTCTAGAATTGGTCTTTATTTTTGTCTAGGGGGCATACCTATTAGCATAGGTCCTTTAGGTGCATTTGTCTCTAGGGGCATTTCACAAACAGGTGTTTTTAACACCACCCCAAACTGTGTTTTTCAACACTACCCTAGCGTCGAGTGTTTCTCAACACTTATCAGATGTCTTACCCACCAGTCTAAGTATGATGTGATATCACTCATTAGCAAATTTGATACTCAAAGTTTGACTCTATGACCAACTGATGCAGGAGCATCCTGGGTGTAAGAGCAATCTTGCATCACCCAAAAATATTTATGTTTTTTTTTATATTCAATAAAGGTTATTTTGTGCAGAGCTGCTATTTATGGAAAGTTACTATTTTTGGTAATTTTCGTATGTGCTCAGAATGATCTGATTTCTTTCTTGGAGGTTCATTTTGGTCATATAAGTCTGCCAGTAAAGTTTCATTGCCAGATCAAGTGTATATTGGAAGATATTGAAGATTTTCGGTATTGGCAGCAGGGTACAGAAACTTCGAACTCAGTTTTGAAGGCTTTAGAGGCCCCGGATGAGGTCAAAAATTTGGGTGACAAGCGCTTGCGCCAGTCAAGCCTGTAGAGCGCTTCGTGGCGTTTCTGAAATGGGGTTATAGTGGCCGAGCGGGTCAACTGGTGATGACTTATGGTCTTCGGAAGTTGGGCCACCTGAAATGGCGAAAAATAATTTTCTTCAAAATTTCTGTTCGGGTTTCAAAGGTTATCTTGAGCCAACTATGATGTAATGAAATGTAAAATAAAATAATTCTAAGTTTGGTCGGCCTTATTGGCTAAAATTCTGGAACCTTCCCAGGCGGTGGATAATTGCCTATATAAGGAAGGCTGTATTATTGTCTTAGGCAGTTCAGAATAGTTCTGGGTAGTAGATCTGGGTAATAGTTTGAGGCTTTGTCCTACAGAATATTGTAAGGGAATGCCCATGTGGCTTTGCATATTGTAATTCTGAAAGTTTGTAATTCCACATTTGTGGAGATAATAAGAAGCCAATTTTCTGTTCTTGCATATTGTTGTTGTTTCTCTGTTTCTGTTATGTGTTTGTGGTATTAAGGGGAGCACCCTTCATCAGGTGGTATCAGAGCAGGAGTTCTTGAGTGTGTAAACAGATCGCCGACTGTGAGGCAGTTTGCACCAGGACCATGGTTAGGGTTTCAGCGCGCATCGCGAAAATGCCTCCACGAAGAGAACGTGGCGGAAGACCTGGTGCTGTGACACCTGAGGTTAGAGAGCTGCAGAGACAAGTGTGAGCATTGCAAGAAGAGATTCGCAGAGGAATGAATCTTAATGTCAGAGACGAAAGCGAGGATGAAGCCGAAGAAGAATATCAAGAAGGAGAAATTGAAATTGTGAACCAGGAGGAAGAAAGACTTTTTCGGGCGATTTCCAAGATTGGGAAAAGACCTAAGATTGAGGTTCCTACATTTTCTGGAAATCTTAACCCAGAAGAATTGATCGACTGGATCAATGAATGTGAAGAATATTTTGAGTATGAAGATGTTGAGGATCCTGATAGGGTCAAATTTGCGAAGGCCAGACTGAAAGGTCATGCGAAGATATGGTGGCAAGAGATTCGGTTGAAGCGAAATAGAAGGGGAAAGGAGAAAATCACGAGATGGGATCGGATGGTGGATAAATTGAAGTGACAGTTCATTCCTGTTGATTATGAGCTTGACCTACTGAAAAAAATGCAGAGTTTGAAGCAAGCAGGAAGATCTGTTCAGGAGTACACAGAGGAGTTCTATCGACTTCTCATCAGAACAGGCCATGCAGAAGCTGATAAGGAGAAAGTTGCCCGATACCTTAATGGGTTAAGGCCAAGCATTCAGGAGGAGCTGAATCTGGTTCGAATGAACAGTATTGAAGAGGCATACCAGTTTGCCCTAAAAGTGGAGGAAAAGCTGAACAAGAAGTTTGAGAGCAGACAAAACGGAAGAGGTCGCGGTGGACGATCTGGTGGACGGTCATATGGTGGCCGAAATGAAGATCCGAAAAAGAAGGATGAGGCCAGTAGCAGTCAAAATCAGCGAGGAAATAATTCCAATCGCTTCCAGGATCAGAATAATAGAGATCAGAGAGGAAGAGGAAGAGGACAAGGATCTGGAAGAGGTGGCTTCCGTGGAACATGTTTTCACTGTGGAGAAGAAGGTCATAGGGCATTTGAATGTCCTCAGCGCCAAGGTAGAACAGACAGGAGAAATGAAGGCCAGGCCAGAGTTGCACATGTCGATGAAGATGCTAGATCATCAAATTCTGAAGATGCTGAAAGAGGAGAAACGCTAATTAACAGAAGAGTCTTGCTGAGTGGTGAGAATGAACCTGAACAGAGGAGGAGCCTGTTTTGCACTAGATGCAAGTGCGAGGGTAAATGTTGTGATGTGATTATCGATAGTGGAAGCACTGACAATCTGGTGTCAGAAGAGATGGTGACAAAGTTGAAGCTCAAGAGATAGAAACACCCACATCCATATCGGATTGTCTGGGTGCAGGATGACCACAAGGTCATGGTCAGTGAACAGTGCCTGGTAAAGTTCAAGATCGGTGGGTACCAAGATGAGGTACTATGTGATATCATCTCTATGGATGCATGTCATATGTTATTGGGTAGACCGTGGCAGTTTGACAGATGTGCTGTACACGATGGTCGTGCGAATACCTATTCCCTGACAAAGGATGGAGTGCGACATAAGCTAAAGCCATTGAAGGAGACCGAAGAAAAGGTATGTGGTAATGCAAGAATAACATTTGTTGATGGAAGGAAATTCCTGGATGGTATGAGGCATGAGCATGTATGTTTTGCTTTAATTCTAAAAGCTGGTAAAGAGGAAGTAGAAGATGTTCCTGTAGAAGTTGCAGATTTGTTGAATGAGTTTCAGGATATTGTATCCGATAACGTGCCTGATGGATTACTACCAGTCAGGAAGATCAGTCATCAGATGGACTTGATCCCAGGAGCGAGTTTGCCGAATAAGGCAGCACATAGAATGACACCTGCAGAAAGTGAGGAGTTGAACAGACAAGTACATGAACTGTTACAAAAAGGATTGATCCGTGAGAGTCTGAGTCCCTGTGCTGTACCAGCGGTATTAGCACCAAAGAAGAATGGAGAATGGAGGATGTGTATAGATTCTAGGGCAATAAACAAGATCACAATCAAGTATAGGTTTCCATTGCCACGAATGGATGATATTATGGACTGTTTGAGTGGAGCTGTGTATTTCTCAAAGATAGATCTGAAGAGTGGATATCATCAGATTCGGATCAGAGAAGGAGATGAATGGAAGACTGCCTTCAAGACAAAGGAAGGACTATATGAGTGGTTAGTCATGCCTTTTGGGCTAACCAATGCACCGAGCACTTTCATGCGGCTCATGAACGAGGTTCTGAAAGAATTTCTAGGTAAGTTTGTCATTGTTTACCTAGATGATATTTTGATCTTTAGTAAGACATTGGATGAGCATATGATGCATATTCGTATGGTATTTGAGAAGCTGAGAGAAGAGAAATTGTTGATTAATTTGAAGAAGTGCAGTTTTGTGAAGAAAGAGTTAGTGTATTTGGGATTTGTAGTTTCAGCAGAAGGTCTAAAAATGGACCCAGAGAAGGTACAGGCTATCCTTGAATGGCCTACTCCAAGGAGTGCTACTGAGGTAAGATCTTTTCATGGTTTGGCTAGCTTTTACAGAAAGTTTATCCGAAATTTTAGCAGTATTTGTGGACCCTTGACTGAAACAATGAGAGGGGATAGAAAAGAGTTTAAGTGGACTAATGGGGCAGAAAAGAGTTTTCAATTATTGAAACAAAAAGTTACAGAATAACCTATTTTAGCACTTCTAGATTTTAATAAGGTGTTTCAAGTAGATTGTGATGCTAGTGGTACTGCAATAGGAGCTGTTATGAGCCAAGAAGGTAAACCTGTTGCTTATTTCAGTGAGAAGTTAAATGATGCCAAGAGGAAATATTCTGTTTATGATCAAGAATTTTATGCTATAGTTCAGGCATTAAAGAAGTGGAGACATTATCTGCTTCCTAAGGAGTTTGTTTTGTATACTAATCATCAAGCTTTGCAATATTTGAATAGTCAAGGAAAATTGAATCAAAGGCATTTGAAATGGGTTGAGTTTTTGTAGAGTTATACATTTGTTTTGAAACACAGGAGTGGAAAGTCTAATAAGGTTGCAGATGCTCTTAGCAGAAGGCAACTATTGCTGACAGAAATGCAGATTGAAGTGGTTGGGTTCAAGGAACTCAAGAATTTGTATCCAGAGGATCCTGATTTTGGTGAAGCTTGGAAAGCTTGTACAGAACCTGTTACTCTAGACAGGACGAAATGGTTGGATTTCATCATCCAGGATGATATGCTATTCAGAGGGAGTCAGTTGTGCATTCCACGAAGTTCTATGAGGGAGAATCTCATCAAGGAGAAGCATAGTGGAGGATTGGCTGGACATTTTGGTCGTGATAAAATCGTTACTTTGGTTGGTGAGAATTATTATTGGCCACAATTGCAGCAAGATGTGAAGAAGTTTGTACAGAGTTGTAGAGTATGTCAGATGGCGAAAGGAGTGAAGTAGAATACAGGATTGTATCAGCCATTACCTGTACCAGAGAAGCCTTGGGAGGATATCAGCATGGACTTTGTTCTTGGTTTACCGAGGACACAGCGGGGACATGATTCAATTTTTGTAGCAGTTGACAGATTTTCAAAGATGGCACATTTCATTCCCTGCAAGAAGACTAATGATGCTGTTCATGTAGCAGAATTGTTTTTCAGAGAAGTAGTGAGACTTCATGGTTTGCCAAAGACCATAGTTTCAGATCGGGACACTAAGTTTGTTGGATATTTCTGGCGTACATTGTGGAAGAAGTTGAAGACAGATTTGAAGTTCAGTTCATCACATCATCCACAGACTGATGGACAGACAGAGGTGGTGAATAGGAGTTTGGGAAATTTGCTGAGATGTTTGGTTGGAGATAAGCCAACGGGATGGGATTTGATTTTACCACAGGCAGAATTTGCATACAATAATTCTGTCAACAGGAGCACTGGTAAATCACCATTCCAGATTGTATATGGAAGTAGTCCAAGAAATGCATCTGAATTGAGGAAGATAGATAAAGGAGAAATAAGTAGTGCTGAAGCTGAGGATTTTGCAGAACACTTGAAGAACATCCATGAGGAGGTGAGGAAGCATATTACCAAGATGAACGCATAGTATAAGGCTAAGGCAGATGAGAAAAGGAGGCATAAGGAATTTCAGGTTGGTGATGAAGTCATGGTTCATTTGCGGAAGGAGCGATTTCCAGTTGGTACATATAACAAGCTAAAAATGAAGAAGTTTGGACCATGCAGGATATTGAAGAAACATGATTCAGGAAACGCATATGAGGTAGAATTGCCTACTGAGCTAAATATTTCACCAGTGTTTAACATTTCAGATCTGACAGAGTATCATGAAGGAGGTGTTGAAGATGAGATCACAGCAGCACAGTGGAGTATTCCAGCAACTAGTTCAGACACTAAGGAGATTGAAGATATACTGGATAGTCGTGTTGGTAAAAGCACAAGGAACAGGACATATGAAGAATATCTGGTCAAGTGGAAAGGACGACCTGTTGAAGATTCATCATGGCTAACAAAGGAGGAGGTTAACCATCTTGGTTTTCCTCTACACACCTGAGTCGTGACAGGGTCACTTCTCAAATTACCCCGGGTGTCTGATGCAGGAGCATCCTGGGTGTAAGAGCAATCTTGCATCACCCAAAAATATTTATGTTTTTTTTTATATTCAATAAGGGTTATTTTGTGCAGAGCTGCTATTTATGGAAAGTTACTATTTTTGGTAATTTTCGTATGTGCTCAGAATGATCTGATTTCTTTCTTGGAGGTTCATTTTGGTCATATAAGTCTGCCAGTAAAGTTTCATTGCCAGATCAAGTGTATATTGGAAGATATTGAAGATTTTCGGTATTGGCAGCAGGGTACAGAAACTTCGAACTCAGTTTTGAAGGCTTTAGAGGCCCCGGATGAGGTCAAAAATTTCGGTGACGAGCGCTTGCGCCGGTCAAGCCTGTAGAGCGCTTCGTGGCGTTTCCGAAATGGGGTTATAGTGGCCGAGCGGGTCAACTGGTGATGACTTATGGTCTTCGGAAGTTGGGCCACCTGAAATGGCAAAAAATAATTTTCTTCAAAATTTCTGTTCGGGTTTCAAAGGTTATCTTGAGCCGACTATGATGTAATGAAATGTAAAATAAAATAATTCTAAGTTTGGTCGGCCTTATTGGCTAAAATTCTGGAACCTTCCCAGGCGGTGGATAATTGCCTATATAAGGAAGGCTGTATTATTGTCTTAGGCAGTTCAGAATAGTTCTGGGTAGTAGATCTGGGTAATAGTTCGAGGCTTTGTCCTACAGAATATTGTAAGGGAATGCCCATGTGGCTTTGCATATTGTAATTCTGAAAGTTTGTAATTCCACATTTGTGGAGATAATAAGAAGCCAATTTTCTGTTCTTGCATATTGTTGTTGTTTCTCTGTTTCTGTTATGTGTTTGTGGTATTAAGGGGAGCACCCTTCATCACCAACACACACGCACTTAAACAATCAACTCAATTGAGATATGTTGACTTTATTTTTCTTTGTGTGCTGTCTATGAGGATTTCTTTGATGAGTGGTCTCTCCCTGAGAAGTTTTCGATGATGCATAGCTAGAAGACTGAGGGCATGAGGACATATTTTATTGTTTTTTCTTCTTGTGGGTATATTTTTTTGGTCCTAATTATCATTAGCATTTATGTTTGTTCCACTTGACATTGGGATCTACAAGGTATTATCCTTGACTATTTACGCAAGTGCATACTTATAGTCATCTTGACTTTCCTTGTGTCTCGATGCGAGTATAATCTTGCCATATCAAACTTAGGTAATCTCACTGCACTAGTCATCTTGACCTATATGTCTTTGGTGCCTAGGTGGAATTTCCACATTCTATCTGATATAGATCATATTCATATACCCATAGTCATACTAGTGTGTATTGTATGATCATGTGATGCTACCAATAAAGTTTGATGATGATTATTAGATGTCTATTGGCATTGTGACCTTGCAAGTCAACCACTTTTCATAGTAGTTTGCATTTTTAGGTTCATATTAGTTTAGTGTTGCACTTTGCATATGGAGAGAGCTCTCCTTTTATCTTTCACAGGCTAGTCGGTCAACTGCGTTCACCTTTCGCTTCTTCCTGATCATGTCTTTCACTCCTTGTCTTTCATATCACATCCTATTCCTATCATCACAAGGGGTTAATCTTATCAAACACCTCAAAATTGCGCGAAAATTGCACCCCTGGCTAATTTCAACGTCCTGGATCCGTTTTTGGACTCGAAATAAAAATCTGAGTTAATCTTGATAGTCAAAATTGCATTTCAAATTTTTTCCTTCTTCTACGCAGTTGGCTAACCATTTGAGGCCTAATCCTTCGATCTTCACTGGGGCATCTTCATTTCTTTCCCCCCATCTCTTTCAACCTTCTATTCTTTCATTCACCTTCGTTCACTTCATCTCTCTAAGGTTTGACTTCATCTTTCTTAGTCAAATTGGGGCATGTCTTCACTGCTTAATGGTTATCCTATCATGCTTCATCTTCGATTATGATTTCTAGTGCCTTGATCAAGTTTATCAGTTTACTGTTTCTCCTCTACCTGATTTCGATTTCGATTTAGAGGGGGCAATACCTATCAGCTTTAATCTTTGATTCAGCTTTATCATTCGGCTCAGCTTGAGATTCTTATTTTGAGACTTGATTATCACTTAACAGCAACGGTGTTGATCTTGTCTTTTGATTCTTATCTCTTATTTTTAGACTTGACTATCACTTAACAGCAACGGTGTTGGTCTTGTCTTTCAACCGGTTTATTTTTGTCCTGGCGTGTTCCCAGAATGATCACACGTCTGGATTGTTTTGTGATCCAAAATTGATCTCACATTTCAATTCTTCTTTGACCACATGTGTTCCCAGAATGATCACACATTAGTCAAAAAGGGACAAATGTATGCACCCTAAAATGGTCGCCTAGATTTTGGGCCCCCATTCAGCAATTTATCAAATCCCTGAATCAATATTTTCAAAAATTAACATTTTATCAATTATATCAATTTCCTTCATCAAATCTTATTTTATCATTTTCAATTATTTGCCTTGGGCTAACCATTTTATCCTAAGTTTTTATTTAATTAAAAGGAATATTTCCTCCCCTTTTATTAAATAAAAAGCTCCCACCTTTTCCTCTTATCCTAAGTTGCACAAATAAAGCATTATTCTTATTTTATAAAAAGGGAAAAAGCATTTTTTGTCTCATATGGACACAAAAGTCAACTTTTATTTTCTCATTGGAAGATATTTGTGCACATGGATTGCTCCTCTTTGATGCTCCACTGTTGATTTAAAAGTCTTTTGTCTCTTAATCTCCATGATCCATTTCTCCTCATTTCCTATAAAAGAAGAGCTTTTTTCCTCATTTTAGGTCATTCACTTTTATGCTAACTTTATGCTACATGAATTCTTGAAGACTTTGAAGCTTTTTGGAGATCATTTTTGCATCACATCTTGGCTTTCTTCATTGCTTTATAGTTTAGTTTTCATTCTTGCATAGTAGCTTCATATTTCATGCTTTCATAGTTTAGATTTCCTTTCATGCTTTAGAACAACTCATCTAGTTTAATAGGAAGGATTGTAACACTTACTATTTCCATTTCATAGTTTAGATTGTACTTTCATTTTCATAGCATAGCTTGCATATTTGCATCTTCATTCTTAGCTTACTTGCATTGCATTTCATTTGATTCTTGGAGATATTGGCATTCTTGCCCCTGTCTTCATTTGAATCTCTCATTGTGTGGTTGACTAGCAAGGTCATTAAGCCTATTAGCTCTAACTGAGAGCAATTTTAAATCTTGCAACTCCATACATAAAGAGCTATGGATCGATTTTTGAGACCACATTCTTGAGTGTTCTTGATTGTAATAATTCATAGAAGTGCACTATTTTGTGTGTACAGTAATAAATTTATCGTAATCAATTCATATGTAGAAATCATCATCATGTCGAGGAAACAAGAAAATACTTTAACATCGAAAGAGCATGAAAGAGACAACAAGAAGAAAAGGGAAAGAATTAGACAACTTGGTGAACAAAAAAAATTGGATACCATAGAAGAATATTTTTCTTTGGATGAGGAACATGAAACATCAATACAAAGTAAGAGAGAATTGGAATTGGAAACAAAAAGACAATGAATGAGAAACTTGTGTGCAACAAGACAATTGAATTATGAAGATGCAGGCACATCATCTATGAGTTTCCAAGTTGAAGAGACATCATCATCCAATGTTGGAGGCACACCATTGTATCATGTTGAAGGCACACCATTGTCTACTTCCGAAGGTGGGGGTACACCCTTGTATTATGTTGAAGGCACACCTGTCTACATCCCAAGGTGTACGCACCCCCTTGTATCATGTTGAAGGCACACCATTGTCTACATCCCAAAGTGTGGGTACACAATTGTATCATGTTGAAGGCACACCATTATCTACATCCCAAGGTGTAGGCACAACATCGTGTCATGTTGAAGGCACTCAAGATGGTATGCAATTCATACAATCTTTTTGATGCTCCTAGAATTATTTATAGAAAGCCAAAATATTTGATTGATATTGATACTAACATTTTGCAAGAAATGCCTGACAAAATTCCCAAGTGTACTTGTAAAAAAAATGCTAATCATATTTGGAGATCATTTTTTGAGAATTTAAACATGACAGGTTGATGTCAACTATTTGTTGAAATGATGAGAAATCTGAAATTTAGGCCCATCATGAAGATTCTTGGGCTAAGAACAATGGATGAGTCAAGTGAAAAATCTATTGTAAAAAATCTAATGACTGCATATGAGAGTGTGGGTTCTACATCATGCATGAAAGATATTAATGTCACATGACATGTACTTACATCAACAATAGTAAGCGCTCAAATGAAGAAATCTCGACTCATTATAAAGAAAAGAAAAATATTGAAAATAAGTAAAAAGTCTCTAATGAGAGCCTTGGGAAGGCATCACAGAGTGGAAGATCCAAATAGCAATGAGTTATGGGCATTTTTTGGTAGACTACTGTGAAAAGATAAAGCAATTGTTGAAGCTTTGAAATCTTTGATTGAAGATTTTTGGAAAAATAACACACGGGTATCTCCTAATCAAAGAGATGTTGTAAGGAGGATTGGTAGTCGAATTCGTGTTCCACATCCAAAAAAAAATTTGGATTCAACTCAGACACAATTCTTTGCAAAATTTATGCATATGTATCCTCAAATTAAAATTAGTCAGAGATATTTTGAAATGTGTAAATTTTTTTATGTGAAGATAAATCACACATGCACAACTTGTTGTTGTAGGGTACATATTGAATTTTCTAACCATTTTGAAGTGTATAAGAATATGTGTAGATTTGCACTCTAACAATATTTTGTAGGATTGTAACATAAATGTCCCACCTAGATCTTCAAGGGAATTAATATCTACCATTTTATGTGAAAGAGTGGATGGTCAACAATTTTATAAGTTCTCATGCTTGAATGGTACATGCATAGATTGCGAAGGTTTGCAAAAATTGCCAATTTGTCAACATATGGAGAGTACGCATGCAATCAGTAATGAAATAGTTGAATTTGAAAAATATAAGACCATGACATACAATCTAAAAGATGGAAAAGAGGCTAAAATATGTGATTTAGTAATTGAAAAAATTCCAATGTATCGGTTCATGGACATTTTTCATCAAAAAATTAGTTGAGTATGCAAGGAATACACATAGAGTGTGATGGTTGGATATGCAATTCAAGTTGTGCAAGGACACATTCTCACTTGATACCATTGTTTCAATTGTCGACTTTGCAGAGAACTACACACTACAACCATAGAATGAGGTGCAAGAAAAGTATTACAGCTCTCAATAGGTTGCTATATTTGTTCATATAGCATTCATGCATTCACCTGACAGTATAGAGGAGAATAGGAAGATATTAAGGGAGTATCATTTTTATATCAGTGATGATCACTCACATTCTTCAGAGTTTGTACATGGTTTCTTTCAACTATTTTATGGTCATTTGGCTAATAGGGGCATAAAATATCATCGACATATCATATGGTCAGATAATTGTGCATCACAATTCAAGAATTTTCGAATGTTTTATTGCTTGTGCCAGATGAATAAGATTAATGGAATTCAATATATGTGGAATTTCACAGAGGCCGGTCATGGAAAGGGAGAGAACGATGGTGCAAGTGCATGTATTAAAAGAGCCTTAGCATGTGAAGAATTGAAGTACAAAGAGAAAGAAACATTGTCAGATGCAAGATGTATTTTATAGTGATGTAATGCTACAATGGGTCTAGGTAATGAAGGTGAGTCTACAGTTCATAGATTTTTTTGGTTGATGGATGAAACTAACATTGCACCATATGAGGATTGTTGTACATTAACAGGATCAAGTGAGATACACTCTTTTAGAAGTTTTAATGCAGGTTCATGGAGTATCCACACACGACATATGGCGTGCTTTTTTTAATCATGTGTAGATGAATATTGGGATGGGTACAAGTCAAAAGAATGGGTTGACGAATGGTATACATGTATTTTAAGCCCATTTACCTCCTATCATCCCCATGAATCACTACAACTAACAGAAATGGAATCATCCATTGACTTTGATTGCTTATCTGATCTAGTACAACCAAGTAAATTTTTTACATACAAATAATATCAAATTTAGTACTTTATCATAAATATTCAGTTAACTAATATCCTTATTATGTTTATATCATTACAGGCCATGTTTTTGTTGTTATTTCTCCTAAACACAATGAAGAAAGGACAAATTATTATTGGTGTCATTGTGTCAAGGAAAAAAAGAATTTGGATCACTCAGTTATCGATGGTGAATAATTAGAATACCCTATAGGAGCAGTGTTTGTAAATGTTACATGGCTTAGGCGGTATGCTATGAAGAACCCTAGGTTTTGGTTGTTTGAGGATTGGGAGACACACAAAAAGATTCTTCATTATTCGAACGTTGTCATTGCATCAAATATCCACTTGATCAGATATGGGGGAAGACCACATAATAAAACTATTTGGATGGATCGTGAGTTAGACCACGAGGCAATACTTGAGACAATCAAGGGTAGGGCAGATCCAATTGGTTCATTGGACTAAATAGACCAACTCAACTTGAGGATTCTACAAGAAACTTGGAATCCACTCAAGGAATTAGTTTCACTCAAGGATCAAATAGAGTACTCTGACTTTTTTTAATCAATCCCACAACCACATTGAACAAGTTCACTTCCTCATTTCCTTTGCAACTTCTCTTGGCACCAACTCCATCCTAGGCCACTTAGAGCACCTAATGCCTCCATCATGTCAAAAATTCACTAGGCTTCTCACCTTGATCCTAACATCATATATCATCTTATCATGGTCTATTTACCATGTTTCAACATCCCACTCACTCTGGTCTACTCAACTTCCACCAATCCTCACCTATAGCCCTTCTAGGTTTGTAGCCTTCACCAGTCTTAAATCAGTCCCTTACTCTCAAATCTCCCAAACAACTCCAGAAAATAAAGGGTGATCTAGATACCTTTTCGATCCTTTAAATCCTCCCCAAGGCTCAGGGTAAGTTCCTTTAGACCAAAGGTCGGATCTACTACCTTACCACCCACAAACTAGGCCTAATTAGCCTCCCATAACAAAGCAACTCATATTTATACTTTCCCACGGCACTTCAAGGAATGAAACAATCTTGCACAAGGTTTCAAAACACATTATTTTTAATGTTCCACCATTCACCAAACTCTCTCACCAAAAAACCCTTGTTCCTAGGGTCATAAACATAGGGTCTATTCAAGAAGACCTCAACAACCCTCTCCAAATCGATCCAATGGTTCTAACACACCATATTGGATATGAACATTCATGTTCCTTCACCAAAAACCTCCACCCTTAAGTGTATTCGCTCCCATAATAACTGGTGCCAATTTAGGGCACTAGTTCATACAGGAAATTTCAACAATCAGTGATCTTTCAATGCCATTACTCCATTTCCCTACATAAAAACATTCTGTTACAAATATATATTACATTATTATACCTCTTCCACCAATTGTAGTTGCCATAGGGGTGGGAGAGTCACTTCATTACACTAGTTACAAATCCAAATGTTGACTGTGCCTTCAATGCCCAATCTATTCCTTCACCTTCTTAGCAAATAAAATAATGATTCAAATGCATGGAAATGTAAATAATAAACACAGAAATGTATTTACTTCAGGCCTTATAGGCTAGATCTTACCAATATAGGAAAATGCCATGTTTTATCACTTTAAGTTGGAGAAGAGCCCCAAACTATACTCAAAGTTCCACCTAGAGGTCCACAATACCCCTATTGCTATACAATCTAGGGCTTTGACAAAGAGTTCCCAAAACCCACAAGACAAGATTAGATCTCCTATCCAATCTACTACACCCTTTTTTGAAAAAAGTGACACAACTTAACCCAATCAATCCAAGGATGGAACAAGTTTTTATTCAAGTTTAAACATCAACTTCAGATGTAATGAAATGCAAATCCCACACCAAGCAACTCTGAAACACTATTTGGCCACTCAAACCCTCTATAGGGCTACAAGGAGAAAAAATGATTTCTTGAGGGAAACCTACTTGGAACTCCACCAAGAAAAGTCTTAACCACCCCCAAAGGCTTCAAATAACCTACCAACAACACCCTCCAAGTTAGGGCTTTTGATCTATTCCCCAACTCATGTTGTCCTCGAATCTCTCCTAGGCCTAATAGGGAAAATAGGCCAATTTAACAAAGGAGGTGTCTCCATTTATTTTCACCTCCAAATATAAATTATTGGAACACCATTAAAATCACATAAAATGACTAAATCCAAATATTTAGATCTCCATTCCACCCCTGGGCCGAGTTGTGTTGTCAAACCCATAATTCTGGACAATCATATGGAGATTCCTATCAAGAGGGTTTAATCATTCCTCCTCTCTCCATTGGCTTCCTGATCTAAGACCCCAAAAATATTAGATTACATCCTCCCTCCTTTATTTCCACCAAGAATCAGAATTTTTCCATGGTGGAATCTCCTAGAAAGAGGAATTTGGTGTCGAAACCCTAGGTAGGGCCTCCCTGTGACCAATGACTATATAAAATCCAATAACTTTTGATCCTAGTTGATTCAAGACCTCAAACCAAATGAAAAATTATCATAATACATAGGAACAACTATCAAGTTCCTTTAATGACACATGTGAGAACGTACAGGTCCGTACACCTTCAGAACACAATCAAATTCTCGGGAAACTAGTGAATTATTATTGAAAATGTTTATGAATTCTTCTCCAAATCTTCCAACCAACTTGGATTGAATTTTTCCAACATGTTTATACAATCCTCAATTGTTTCCAACCAACTGATATGGTTGTGTCCGTTGAGATTAAAAAAAGACAAACTTTTCGAAAAAAATTGCTTAATACAACATTGACAACTTTTGCCAAAGTTGTCAATTGTCAATCAAACTCAGTAACCTCTATCCTACACTCCACCTAGGACCTTAGAGAGGTTAAAATAAACTTATTTAAACCTTTTCTTAGGCCAACTAGACCATCCTAGTCACCTAGACTATTTTAGCCCTTCATAACCAAATTGTCCAACAATGGCTAAGGTAGACAACTAGGTTTATAACAATACCAATTGTCATATTGCCTTACAAAATAGGACTTATTTATAAAATTGGATTCAAGATCCAACTAGTACCCTAACCCTTCATGTTTGGGTCCCTTGATGTGCTAGCCATGGATGAGTTTGAGGGTGCTCCTGTCACTAGTACAAAAACAACAATATATAACTAAATAAACTACTAAAAACTGTAGATAAATGACTAATTTTGGTCACGTGACCATTAGTAGTTTATTGCCGATCATTTATCTCGCGACAAAATTTATGACTAAACTATTTTAGTCATTGATTTGGTTGTTTATTTAGTCATTTATTCAATCATTTATTTGGTCATTTATTTGGTCGTTTATTTGGTCATTTATTTAGTCATTTATTTGGTTGTTTATTTAGTCATTTATTTGGTCGTTTGTTTGGTCATTTATTTAGTCCTTAATTTAGTCATATATTTAATCATATCAGGGCATGATGGAATTGAACCATCATCCTCCTACTTGTAAAGTAGGTGCTCTTCCATTGAGCTAGTACCCTTTAAAAAATAATCATACCATGTATACTAGTACTTTCTATTAAACATGATTTCAAATTTTTCCATCTATAGTTCAAAGGTAGCAAAGCCTAAGGGGAGGATGACTAGTGATACTTTAAACTCAATGGTGAAATTATTCAATGTGCACTATAAGAATGAAGTAAATGATTTCATTGGAAAATACATTATATGTAGCTCGTTCCCCTTATTATAATGACAAACATATATCTTTAGGGGAAACCAGTCACATTAAATAGAGATAAAGTATGTACCAATGATCATACCTTCTACATTTTTACTCTTAATTAACCCATCAAAAGCTTTACTGCTTTAGAAGTCCACACTCCTGATAACCTACCAATCTATTGCACTTCTATCCAATACATCAATCATAAAATTAGTATTATTAAGGAAATTTGATAAGCAGAAACCTCTTGGGTTTTGTAGTCAATTTACCAATCTTTTCATACACACTGATGTCACCAAATTTTCAAAGTGGGATATGAAACAAAAATCCATTAGGAACCAAATCAACAATGCCAAGTTTAGTGAAAAAATTATATGTGCAAAAAATTTATTGATCAAATATCAACTAAATCCTCTTTAGTTGAGACACAAATCAAATACATAGATGTTCAAATATATTATTTACTAAAAGCATGGTGACTTATATCAAGTGGAATGGACAAAGGAGCATTTGAAATGGTGATTTGTTCAAAGAATGACAGTGAGAACAAAGGAAATCCCTATCATGAAATCCAAAGATAGATAATGACATAAATCATTAACACAAAAATATGCTTGAAGTAGTGATTGCAAGCAATGGCATTTAAGGTTTATTGATGATCAAAGGAATGGCAGTGGTACCATGCAATTAAGGTTGATTGAAGATCTATAGACATCTTACAAGAAGAACAAGCTTCCTAGTAAGACTACATTTTTGCCACTTTGTTGCAACTCCTACTCCATCTCTCTATTGTTGTTGTGCTTGAACATCCTATTTATATAGAAATTCAAAAAGGAAGGAGCATTAAATGCAAGTAGGTATGGAAATTCCAAGTCATGGTAGGAAGCTATCAAATGCATTCAATACACATTGACTTACCATATTGTTCTAATTACTTAAGCTAACTTCGTAAACTAGCCCTATTCATCTTAACAAAAATGTCCCTTTCCTCTTTCAACTTTGTTTGGAAAGAAAGTTCAACAATCAACAAGACCATTTTCCTTTTATCACTTGAATCCATTACCTATTCTCTTTAACATATTTCTTAATGGATTTTTTCTAGGTCATGGTTTCATTCTTTAGGTTCACGTGTTTCAATAGAATATCCTTATTCTGGCTTCTAATTTCCAACACTCCCTATTGAAGGTTCGGAATTTAAGTCGCTGAGATTGTATGAAGCTATTCTAGTGGCAGCAATCTTTTCCTACTGTAACTAAATTTGTTTTTAAAATTTAAAATTATTTTATTTTTCCAGTGATTGGTTCTGATATTAACATTATCTTCAATTTTTTTTATGTCAGAGGCCAGCTCAGTGGCCTCATGTAATAAATACAAGAATTTTTCATTGCTTCTTTAAGATTCATTATTTTAGGGTAAAATGATAAGATTCAACTTTCTCCATAATGTACATAGCTGGACTAAAAATTTCAGATCACCAGCCTCTGTAATGTTTGAGATCAAATTCTCAACTAGAGATGCATCCTAATAAAGTTACTCTGCGCTGCTGGAAATTTTTGGTAAGAAATGGTAAAAGTAATAGATATATTGATATCATGCCCATGAATCTCACAAAGGGCCATACAGATAACTTGAGAGATTTCACAAAACTCAGAATTTTTGAAGTGCTCATTATTAGTTTCTGAGTCGAAAAACATCCCTTTATTTTACAATGCAAATACATCCTTGAAATTCCACAACAGGAAACCCTACAACTTTTCTATAAATAAGAAAACTGTAAAATAAAAGAAGTCAAGAATTCATTCAATGAATGTATGTCATATATGAGCCATTTAGCTAGTAAAATGGGTGTTGTAAATATAGATCAAATCATATCCATGGATACTAATCTTGGGATGTTACTTGGTATTTATTCTGGCATATCCATGGCTACATCTGAAACCATTGCTTAGGAAAAAGATGCTAAAGACAATGTTGCTTCAGATGATATTTTCAAAAATGTGATTGATGATACCTTGAATGTCGATCTTTCACTAGATGAACCTAAAGATGCTCCAGATATCTCTAAAACATGCAAAAAAGAAGAGAAGGAGAAAGAAAAAGAGACAATAACCAAAAGTAGTGATGCAATTGGTCCTAGGGAAAAGAATGGTGTTACCGATTCTGCTACTTTTGATGATTCCTTGAAGTGATTGCTTGCTTCACCTCTTTCTTTCCAGCTAGTTACTTTATTTAAGTTTATAATTGACTTCGATAAAGCCAATTCGGTAAAACAAGTTTCAGGTTGGTGAGGCAATACAAGCATCTGTAAAGAATGATTTATTTGATAATTTACAGAAGAAATATAAGATTATAGAAGAAATCATTGCTGCACTGCAAAGTGCTATTTCGGATTGTACAGTAGATCCATCAACCACAAGCATTCATAAATGTAATCTGTTAATAAATTACCTAAAAAGTCAATCTTCTACAGTAGAAGAGAAACTCACAAAATAAAAGGAAAGACAATTGCAAGAGCTTGAAGGAAAATTTGTTAGTGCACATGATCATCTCTCTCAGCTTATATACAAGCCATTATAGCTCCAGCGTCAATGAAAACTGGGCGTTGTAAATATAGATTTTGCATGAGATTGTAATAGTTGACTTATCTTTTAGAACTTATTCTCTCTTTCAAAGATGTCTTACTAAGTGGATGGTTTAATATATGTCTTACTTGTTAGGATTATGGGAGATACTTGCTAGGCTCTTTCATATATATCTAATGGGGACATTAATAAAATTGAGGTTGTTATTAAAACAGGTATCTGTGTAAGGCTTGTTGAGATTTTAAGGCATCCTCCATTAGCTCTCGTATCTGCCTTGAGGATAATAGGAAATTTGGTTACTGACAATGATGTACAAACTCAGGATGCTTGTTGGGTAATCTCCAACATTGCAGCAGGGAACTAGGACCAGATTTAGGCTATTATTGACGAGGTCCGGATTCCTCCACTTCTATGGTTGATGAAAAAATTAGAGTTTGAGGTAAAGAGAGAGGCAGCTTGGGAAATTACTAATGTCACTCTACATGGAACCCATAAGCAAGTAGAGTACTTAGTAACTCACAGTTGTATAAAACCTCCATGTGATCTTCTTAGTTGTTCAGACTCAAAAATTGTGACAATATGCCTGGAGGGTTTGGCGAATATATTGAAATTTGGTGATATTGGAGGATAACTTGATAAATATGTGATCTTAATTGAGGAAATAATGGGATGAGGTGTTGCGATCCTTTGATATGGTATTAAGGAAATATCAGAATCCATACCTAAAAGGGGGGAATAGGATAAGAAACCAAGAGAATCCAGTAAGCAATTGACCCCCAATCAGATAAAAGATACATTACAGTTAGTGATATAAGCATATTGGGGATAGGGATTATAGTCAAAGTACTATACCAATCAGAAATAAGGGATAAATCAGCAGCATACTGGAATATCCAATCAGTAAAAAATATATGATATAGTCATCAAATTTTATCAACAACATATCATACGGGGATCAACATTATTAATATATAATCAATGTATTAAATGATTGAGCCGTAATCCATAAGATTGAACATAGGCATCAAATAACCACTCACATATAGCATCCAATCAGTAAGCCTTAAAATCGAATCAACATTTCCCATAAACACAGTCAACAAATAATCTATTCTGAATCAAGACATTATAGCAGTGAACAAAACTTGAGGTTATAGAAGTGCATAGACTAGGGAGTGGTATGTGGATTAGAAAAGAATAAAACAATTACATACATCACATTTGGAGGAGGAATTATATAAAAATCATTCTCAGAATTGAAGAGAAGAAGACAGAGTTTCATTGTAAAAGTGATTGTAACCTTGTGAAAGATTCAAAACTAGATTATAGCAGTCTTCATATATTTCAAATAAAAAATTACTAAGATATCAAATAGTGATTCATACGGAGAAATCAATATAGCACATTCCATGATCTTGCATATTGATAAATATCTAGATCTATATAAATCCCACCGCAATTAGATAAGGCTTGCAATTTACAGAGATCCAATTGCATTTTGACTAGTTTTCAGTAAAATGATCCAGCCAACAAGTTTCTCTCTAGTTTCCCTTTTGCTAACAACTCTTTATCTAGCAAAAACTTTTTTTCCAAAAAAAATTGTTGTTTTTCAGGATTTGGATTTGAACACTTTTTTTCAACAATCTTCTTAGCTATGAAATAATTAAATTCATTTTTTATGCTTTTCGATACAATTGTTTTTTTGCATTTTTAAACTTTTTTCTGTAAATTTATGTATTTTTTAACCATGACAGGTTTTTGCCAGACCAATTACAATAGAGAAGAACTTGGATAAAAGGATCTTCTGCTCTTACGCTTATGGAATCAACAAATAAATAACTGTATTTTATATATCTGTAACATCACTAAAGGGAAGATTAGAGAGTAAGGCTTTTGAAGATGTACACTCTAGTCGAGTGAGGAATAATACAAATTTCAAGACCTCAAAGTTACAAGGTGCACTAAAGGAGAAATTTTGTGATTTGTCTTTTTGGGCTATCAGTAACACACAAATTTGTAGGCCATGAGGCAGTAAGGAGAGATTGCACATTGTTGATTTGCACATGTGGGTGGCAAAGCATCCCCCAATAGTGCAACTGTGAAAATGATTCTCCAAATGTTGCAGTAGCTGCAAAAAATGTTTTTCCTGATAATTTATGTCTAGAAATACCTATCGCAATGGTTTCTGATGCGTTCTTGTGCAAGTGGAAATAGAGGAAGGAATTTTTCTAATATCTAATAAGTTTTTGAAGTCCAAAATGCACAGTTTGTATGGTCATGTGACCAATGAATTCTGTATAGATACATTTTGTGTATTGTTTCTAATCACTTTGATGTATGAAAAAGGACGATATCATGGAATGCTTGTCTTGTCTTGTTATGTTATAAATTAAAAAGTAGGGATAATTGAAACACATTGTGTTAGATACATAACTGCCAAATGTTTGCATGTTTCAAGGAATATGATCTTACAGAAGAAAGGGTATCGGTTGTGCTACTAGTGGGTTTTTTTAAAGTTCTTTTATATTCGAGACAAATTAAAAATAAAGTATTGTTGGCATATTATTGAATTATTAACCTATTTTTTCTTCAGGATTTTAAGAATATAAGATATGACGAATGGGATTTGAATTTGGATAATCCCTCTGTTTTCTAGTTATATCTGAAGCACATAACACTGATTCTTTAGCTGTTGGGCCTTTTTACAGAAACACATTAATTTGATCTTCATATTTCAATTTTAAATAATCATACTGTGTTTTTTCTTTCACTGAAGATCACTTTTCTACTTTTAAAAATGTAGTTATCAATGGCAATTTTATACTATGTAGTGCTATTATTTACAAATTACATAGTTTCTTGGATTAACAATTAGTTGTTGCAGCACTTCGAAAGAGATATCAGACCTGAAGGGTGAGTTGCTTTTAATTAGAATTTTACTTTCTGCTCAGGCTGCCTTAAATCATGGACTCACAGAGGGTGTTCTGGATTCATTATCAAATAGTTCTAGGATTTCCTCAATTCAGGACTCCTGCCTCAGAAGATTATGAGATTTCAAAATTAGAGAAATGGTTCTTGGAACTTCCTGATGTTCTGGATTTTATTTTAGCAGAACAAAGAGTGGATAAAGCTTTGCCTGCCCTAGATGAAGGTCAGTGTGTAGCTGCAGATGTGCAACAGAAGGATAGTTTAGGATCACACCGTTTAGGATTAGTCACAACACAATCCACAAAAAAAATTCAGATATGCAAACTACCACTTCTTTCAATTTCCCCACTTGCTTACTACCAACAAGAGGGATTAGAAAACACAAAATTATTGTTACCAGCAGGAAAATTGACAGGAAAAAAAATAGAATGGTGCCCTGACATATAGTTTTCCCATTAAAAGATATTATTCTTCTTGAAAGTTATCACCATTTTGATAAGACATAGTTTTGCATAGAACATAGAGATTCATAATAGTGGTAGTCACAGTTTTGAAGAGTGTTCACTATCATAGAATGTATTAATTATTCCTATAAGTCCATTCACTTCTACATCAAAAAGCCTAAGAATGTTATAAAGAAAAGAGGAGGAAATTGTCATGGTAGTGAAAGGAATATCATGATAATAAAGAGTAGTAGAAGTGGTATCACATTGGCACCTGAATGTATCCTACGTGTATCACTTCAAAAAAATTCAAGTGGTAGGTGACGTAAATTTAAATTCCATAACCTTTGCGAGCATCCCCCCTGCCTATGCCAAAGTAGTGATCAATCAAAAGAGGGACACAATTTTGTATTTGAAGGATAGTAAGAAAGTTAAATTAATGTTTGATTATAGTCAAAATAGTGATTCAATGAAATGAAGAGGTGATTAGTCATGTTGCAAGAACAGAATGAAGTAAGGCCATGTAAGATCAACAAGGAGGTTTCATGTGAAGACAATCAACAATGTAAGGATTGTAAAGGTCGCTGCTTTACATGAGCAAAACATTGCTATTGTTGAAGTCTTGAAGGGTAAGGTTACAAGAGAAATGATCATGCATGCATGTAAGCATTCAATCCAGCAAAGATGACAGCACAATGCAATGGCAATAGGAGATTGTAGTTGATATCAAAGGACACTGAATAAGGTTGTCACAATAATATAAATGGAATGAAGTAAAAACATAGTGAAACCCCAAGGTGTAGAAGTAGTGATTTGTCATAGATTATTAGTAGTCATTGAAAGGCAGACTGCCATAATAGTAAAGTGCATGTTGATGATACAGAGAAAACATGGGGAGAAGTGATTCTATTATCATTGATGGAGGCAGGGTGTCATGAAAAAATGATAAAGAGACAATGCAATATAACAATGTTTGTTGTTGAAGAGATGAAAGTCTATGACTACTAATGTGTAATTCCTTATGAAAATGGATGTAAAATGTATAAGAAACAATGACCAACGACTATCAACAACAGTGTTGTGAATATGCAACAAACACAGTGACTTCCAAAGGTAGAAAACATGAATTCTTAAGATCATGGGGTTTGAATAATGTGCTACAGTAGTCAGTGATTTGAAGAGCATAAGGGATTAAAGACAATCAAACGAATGTTTAAAAAAAATGAAGAACAATGCACTAGTAGTGATAAAATACACTTCTATAAATAGAAATAGTATGTGTCATATAAAATCATTGATCAAAGAATGAAGATCAAAATTCAAAAATAATAGTGAAGGTCACAAAACAGTGACATTCAATGTCATAGAGGTGCAATCATGTTAGAAGACAATATTTGTTGTCAAGAAGTCAATAGGAAAATCAAGGTAACCCCTTGGGCATCAAAGAACAGTAAGATCATATGGATAATGCATCTCTCCCTCTTAAGAAGCCATGAAATTGTGTGATAATTTTCTCCTCTTTCTCTCTTATCATCCTGATGATGGATCATAGAGTGTGATTCAAAATATTGATAAAAAAAATCTCACACAATCTACCTTGAAAATATCACTGTGAAATATCCTATGGATTCTATAACTTCTCAGTACCTAAACCATGAGGAAGATAGCCTTTGAGTAGCTAGAGATCATATAAGGATGTAAAGGAAAGAAAATCATGCAAAATACATGGTATGAATTTGAAATACCGTAGAAGATTGAGCTTGCTAAGACAAAGTCTATTAAAGCCTAATATAAATATGCCAACAAGAAGATGAAAGACAAAGTCAAGGGCAGTTGTGACATGATAGTTTGACATGGACATGAGAGGAATATTACTTTAATAACTTCTAGGTCCTTTACAATGTTTCTAGTAAATCATTAAGCTGAAACATGATACAGACCAATTTGACACTAGCAGTATTCCCTATTTTGACAATGCCAATGGCTTCATCCAAATCTGAACGAAGACAATCTTTAATGTCAACGGCAAGAAAAGATGCACAAAGAACTAAACTTTCTGTTGTTATAACTAGTCTTCCATTGAATAAGACTGGCTCACCATCATTCTGCAAATGACGACTCACAGACCACCCCACCACCTTCTCTGCCACTATAGTCAAAACAATAAAAAGCATGTTATTGCTTCAGCAGAATAAATAATAATCAACAAACAATGCAACATTAGAATCATGCATATTTTTTCAATACTGAACAACATCAAATTTTAGGCACATCATATTTTTAACAATTTTCAACAAAATAATGAGCATTTTGATGCTTCAAAAACTTACTATCATGAGTTAACATCTAGTTCTTAATCTCAAGTTTAGCCAAATCTTTACACATCACACCTGAAGATCCCATAACCTGGTAATTTCCAAATTATTTAATATTCACAACGTAATAATTGAAGTTCTATAGATGCATATCAGCATAAGATGTAAAATTGTCAATGTTAGGCAATAAGGCTAATAAGGGTCACTATGTAAGGGCAAATGGTCTAAAGGGTAGTATGAAGTGTTGGTTTATAGTTTAGTCTTTTATAGTCATTTGCAAGTGTTTAACACTAATAAGACATGTAGTTGTTGAGTTGTAAACTTGACAACAATTTACGTCTTTTTGTAATTGTCAAATTAGGGGAGCAGTCAGTTCTAATTGACTCCGGTCGGTTTATAGTTAGTTGCCAAGGTGGTTGGTCAGTCTTTGAGGCCTATTTACTTTGTATTTTTCAAAAGAAGCATGGCATGGTCGAAAGGATTTAGTTTGTAAAGTTTTGAAGCAATACAATCAAGCTTAATGTCATCAAATTTTAACATATAATCAAGTTAGAAAAAAGTTATAAGATGAAAGATAGAACAACACAAAACACACTAATAAATACTTATATCCTATCATTCATTCCTGCAATTATGTATTAGCAGCAATAAGTAGGTGGACTCTAATGCCTTCATGAATGAATTATATGGATGGGCTCTCTAATTTAAGTCTTATCAAAGACACCATTGATAGGAGATGAAAAGCTATGTTTTGTGATCTTTGTGGGTGGCAAAGGGAAAACATATCAATCTATCTATCTATCTATATATGTCTAGAAATACAAATTCTTATAATTTTAGCAATAGGCCCATATGAGACATCAAAATTCAAATTAGATATTAGTGTTATCATATATTCTATTCAATGTTCTCTGTTGACTGAATTGTAGCCATTTTTGTATAGTTTCTGTAAGTAGCCTTTTCTAATTCTCTAAGGTTAACAAGGTTTTATAATGGCCTCATTGCAATTAACCAGTTCAAGGTTGTTCAATCCCAAATAGTCCATGCATTCTACTGATTTTTCTTGTGACTTTTGCAGCCAATAAAGGCATTTAATTTGTTTGTCCAACAAAATACAACTAGTAAATTGTCAGTTTTATCTTTGGTTTTGTGCCCACGTCTTCAAAATATATAAGGGTCACTAAACTATCAATGTTTATCTTCCAACCACGTGTATCGGTTGATTTTTCTTAGATACAATGTTTTGTTAGTGTTTCATAGTGGGGTGTGGGAGAGATTTTGGGCCACCATGTCCTTTTATATTATTGTTTTATAACTGACTATTGAGGTATGCCACATATGCCATTGGCTATACTGAGGATGACTAAACATATCTTTCTTTTGCCCTCATGTAGGGACCCGAGTGGGAACATGAAATTGGGTTGGAGGACTGAGGACACATCCCCATTTATTACAGATAATACAGATAATCTGGTAGTACCTAATAGATAATAAACTGTGAACATGAGAAGCCCCAAATTGATCCCAAGGATGAACTAGCCCTACTCTTGGATGTGTCATTTAACACACATTGCTTGTGTATTGTCTTATCGTGATGTGGGGGTTTGAATTTGAGTTACTATATATGAATGCACCAGTTTACCGTGACATAGAAACCCCTTTGACTAAGAAAAGAAGAAAAGTTTCCCATTAATTACTATTCAAAAATAACTAGAAAAACATTCTAAATATAGATATTTTGGTATCAATTCTACATGCAATTTAACTTAGCCAGGTGTATTATGTCTCTGTTATATCACGTTTTATATTTTTGTTTGAGGTTTTCAAGGCTCAATTTGTGTAGAATTATTTCCCTTCTGCAGACTATATTAGTAGTTCTAACTTCTACAAGTGGCAAGTTACCAATTTTAGGAACAAAATCTACTTCCAAAAAAGAATGAATGAGATATAAACAGATATGAGATATTGTTCATCTAGTCCTCCAAAAAAATAACTATGATGACAAAGTTATAAGGTTTTCTTACATCTTCATGTGCATCCATGAAAAAAATAATCAATCTGTCTAAATTTCCAGTCAAAATGATTTGTAACTAGACAAGAAAGCAGTTCATGGAAAAAGAGTCTGATAATACTCGTGATTCTAGCAATGGGAGACAATTAGAGAACACTTAAGTTGCACACCATTTACTATTCATAAATAATCAGAAAGACATTCTAAATACACAGTGTTTTGTGTTAACTCTGCATGTAATGTAACTTAGCCAAGGAAATTATCATTGAAAACTCTTGGACAAACTCCAATATCAATGAAAATGCATTTTAAGAAATAACCATATTTACTTTATTCTCTAAATATTTTGAGTATTCATGGAAAGCCACTTACCCTAGAAAACTTTCACTGCCAATTGTTGGTGATACTCCATTTTCTGTAGTTGAACCATCAATATTTACATGCTAGGAAAAAGAGATGTCATTTAGAGAAAACTACAATGGATTACCAATAGAAAAGATAACAAAATTTTTAGAATTGAAAGCGAGTATAATTTTCTTTTTCAGAACTAAGAAGGGAGTGTAAATTTACTATCATCTATGGTATTCAACAAATTAAATATAGATATTCATCACTTTTGAAAATTCAAAAAAGTAATATTTTTTAAGACAAGAATAGTCACTAGCTGATCCTATAAATGGAAAAAAACTACTTGGATAAAAAAGAAGTCGAGTTTCAAAAAGTTCAATCGTACAAATTCATCACTAGAACTTCATCCGATGGGAAACATATGTTAACTTATAATTTAATGAATCCGAAATGACAGAAACAATTCAGAAAGCCATCTAAACTCTAACCATATTCTATCTTCCCAAACATCTACAGTTCATTCATTTCCCCACAATATTGATCATTGTCTAACTTGGAAAAGGTCAGAATTTGAAGTTCTTTTAGGGAAAACACCTTTTGAAGCTAATACTTTTTTTTTCAAAACCAGAAGAGAACAAAGCAGCAATGAAGTCAGCAGGGGATGCTCAGGCTCAAGATCTCTTGGAGTGTGTAGTAGAGTGTTTGATTATATAGAGATGAAAATCTGCTCACTACACTAAATAATGGGTGTTTTTTTGATTAATCAATAACTTACATGATACAGGGTCCCATCTGTCAGAGTTAATAAAGATCAAATTTGAAATAGACATGCCTTTGAAAATTTAGATCCTGTGGATGACATACAAAAGAAATTGAATTGTTGTCCTTGACAATAGGTATATTTTTCACTCCATATTTGTGAAAAATAGGTGATCAACAGGGAAAAATGACTAGTATAAGGGTTTTCCACATGGAGGTTGAGGTTCCTAAAGTAGCAAAAGGAATGGTTATTGGGAAGGGCGAGCAAACGACCAAAAGATTTCAACAATCTATAGGGATCTCTTTAGCCAGGTTTCTTCCCTTTGGAAAATTTCAAATTCATGGCGTTTCCAGAGAAGTCGTGCAAAGTGCCATTGCCTTCATTAAAGATCTGATAGGGTTTGCTAGTGTTATCAAAATCACAAGAGACTTACCCCCATTCTACCGCAATTATTTATGTAAATCTACAGAGAATCACCTGCTGGTTTTTGACAAAATCTCTTTCAAAAAATTTACTGGATACATTTCTTGCATTTCTTGGCAAGCTAAGAAAAATTTGTATTTCATCTAAGTTACCAATGCGGGTGCGGATTCGGATGCGGATTCGGGGTGCGGGTGCGGGGTGCGGGAAATTTTTTTTTTAGGGGGTACGGGTGCGTTTGGGTACGTGTGTATATATATATATATATATATTTTTTAATATATATATATATATATATATATATATATATATATATATATATTAATATATATATAATCTAATATATGATATATGCAGAGAAGTGCAAGAACTATACAAAAATAAAACATTTGATAGTATGAATTTCAGAATTAGAATAATTATACTTCACCATTCAGCATTTATCAAGATATTTTATTTGAAACAAAAAGAATTATATTCACTTGTAAATAAATGTATTTATGTTTTTTTTTACATCAATACATACTAAGCATCATATCTTTTCCATGTAACGCCAAAGACTCTACACAGAGGATAAACTCCCGTAATCACAGAAACAGCTGTATGCTTAAAAAAAATGACTCACATTATCATTTTTTATTACTCCCTTTTGGTGTATGATCGAAGAAGGATACCGAACGTTTTTACCTCTGCACTCAGACTCGATGTGCTTGATGCCTGGCAACTAGTTGCTAATTTCTGACCGCCCGCACATGCCTATTACTACCATAAAAAACGTTCACATCTATATTCCTTAACGCCTACCTCCCAGCAGCGTACTCGAGATAACAAAACACGTTTTTTGTTTATATGCAGGAAATCAAGTCCTTGTTCCAAATACAGAGACGTTTTTTTTAATAATCCGCTCTTGTTGTTTTGCATGTCAACTGGTGCGCCCGGGTGCCCTGTGGGTGCCACCCAGGTGCCAGCACAGGGCGCTCGGATGCGCGCGGGTGCCAGGTCGCTGGCACCCGCGCGCATCCGGGCGCCCTGTGCTGGCACCCGGGTGGCACCCACAGGGCACCCGGACCAGCATCCGCACCAGTTCGCACCCGCTTCCGAACCAGCCCCTGATGCCCACGCACCGGTATCCTAGTATTTCATGAAGGGAGAAGCAGTAAGTTTGGTTTTTGCTACTATTTCTTGTGATGCATTATCAAACACGACGCCAATTGGAATTTTCACAAAGTTCCTCTTGCATTGGGATTGTTCTGCTTATAGATCAGAGCTGTTATCTTTCTTTGACTGTCAGCAGGATGTGATGAGAAACATCAAAATGATTGCTCAATTTGGAAAGAAACTCTTCCAGGACCCTCACCATGAAGATATTCTCCACCGGGGTAGATCTAGTAAACAATAAGGTAAATCTATAAACAATCTTATATGACATTATTAGTGTCCTTCCCAACATGACCTACAAATTTAAAGAAGTTAAAACTAAAATAAGCGTCCAAGCAAGTATGTTTGATGTGCCTAATTTCATCAGATAGTTTCTAGGTGTGGCACATGTGCTCATTTTTGTAGCGAGCTTGTCTTTTTGAGAGGGGAGGCCTCACTTATATATAGACTTTTCTTATCTGTAAATATAAAATTTTCTAGGTATTTTAAATTTACTGCATGTAGGGATACTGAGATGTGCTCTTCAATTTATGTATGTTTGTGTTTAATTAAGATTGTGAATGTTTCAAGTGTTCAACTGAGGAGCTGACCTGCTGCATCATAAAATGATTGACAATAGGTGGGATGAGCTCCTTGTTATATCTAATCTCTCTTATTAAAGAAAGAACCAAACATTGGTTATAAAAGTATTTACAAATGTTGAACTTATACTCCATGATGTGATTTACCCATTCTCTTTTACTTATGTACTTCATCATTAGATCATTGCAGTCTGTTGAACAAGGAGCCCATAAAAATAAAAGAATAGAATAATAAACAGTAAGAAGCTTAGAAGGATGGAGTAAAATATTATGGCTTTCCTAAACACTAGGATAGCATGGATCAACTTGTAAAATGATAAACATAAATGTTATGGAACAGTAGATCTTTAAAGGCATTGTAGAAAGCCCTGATCATATGTTTGTAGCCGAATTAATTGAAATAAAGTAATCAACACAACCAAGGCTAGAAAACATATAAAGATTCCTTAAAGAAAAAATCAATAAATGGTACATATAATTAGGTCAACTAAGAAGACAAAACATTACAATATTTTTTGCTATGTTTCATCTTAAACTCTAAGCCATCTAATCCTGGAAATGCAAATGAGAAAAGTATGTAATAAGACTACACCCTGAAAATTTCATTAAAGTTTGAGCATTTCATAACACTACTATCCTAAAATATAAATCTATTTATCACTCAGGTAGAAGTTAGCTGCATAAGTTAACATTTAAAAGTAATGTTCTACATAAAAATTGTAGAACTAGCAAATTTCCAAATCTATTGTATTGCAACTACTTCACAGGAGTAGCTGAAAATGCTCTAAACTCATGGTTCTCTCTAAAATCAATAATGGCCCCATAAATATGTTCAGACCAGAAATAGTGGGTGTTGATAATGCTGCATATATGAAAAATGGTGAATATCAATGGTCCACTTGTCACTGAAGTAGAGAGTTCTCTCCATGTTGATAGTGAGTTACAAACAGATAATGTCAAGAATGACATGAAAAATGTACCAAAATCATATCATTTTTGTGTTTCCAATCCTTCAAATGGAAAAACATGGGATATCAACTCTAAAGTTGTGATTGAAGATGATACTGTTGACAATAATAAGAATAGGATAGAGCTAGCTAATGTTGACCCTGACTTGGGAAAACCTCTGAAACCAGATATTGTTGCTATTGATAAAGTGGGAAATCCTAAAATGGGGGATAAAATTAAATTTGTTGATCCAAATAGATCATAGGCAAGTAATATGGACATTGTTATGTTAGACATTTACAAAGAAGATGATATCACTTCTAACTACTGCCCTATTAGAAAATTTAAGCCATCTAAAATTCCAGAGGAAAACTCATTGATTGCCAGTGATAGTGGAAACCAATTGTGATCTTCAGTAGACTATGAGAATGAAAAATATTTGAAAATCCAACAAAAGGAATTTGTAATGCAACATGTGACCCTGCTTCTATTAGTTTAAAACTCTCCAATTTATATTTTGATTTGTGCTACTGCCCGATATCTTGACTTCTTAGTAAAATCTTTTTGACAAACTTACCTTCTAAGTATTCACTTTCAAAATCTCCCATGATTTTTTAGGAAAAAAAGAAGCCTTGAAAAGGATGAATCAGAAGAAAATAAAAACACGAGAAGCTCTCATAGGAAAAGGCTATGGATCTGAGTTTTTGTTGGTGGAATAGCTGTTGGAGTAAGCATGCTTTATCTTAGTTCATAGGAATATTATTTCTCTATTCTTTTTTTTAAAGTGGTTTCTCTTTTATGTGACATTGATACAATTTTCCTTCAAAAACACTACAAATTGAAAACAAAATGTAGATATAATTTGGCTGGTACTAAGGAAATATTTCATTATTAGCTATTTTCAAATTATGGTGGCATTTGTTTTCTAATCTTTTGATGGCTAGAGAACACCAGGAAATAAAAAGAATTTGAGATTAAGGAAGGAGATACATTATCAGACATATCCTAGAGAGCTGGAAAAAGGATTTGAGATTATAAAGGATTTGATAAGACTTTGGAAAAAGGATTTCTAGGATAAGTATTCTTATGTCCCTACAAGAAAGATTCAAAAGGAGACAATTTATAAATTCACATTTAAGAGAAGATAACTTGTAATCAAATGGCTGGAAATTTAATTTGGTTTAAAAATTATAAATGCATGATTGTAATGAGTTGTTGGTAATATGTTCTAACATAAGACAACAGAATGAATTTATTTTGAAAAGAAAATGTTAATGGTGCATAAAGAAATAATGTTTGAAAAAAAAATAAGAGAAGCTGCAAAATACCTGACTATATTCTATGTATCATAAGATTCCTTTTCCAAACCTTCCTCCATGGTAGAACATGTATTTTGGTGTTCATGTGTATTCACAGAAGGAAAACCACAAATGAAAGATAAAGGTCTTCTGAAGCGATGGAGGCAACTGTATGTAAGTTAGACCGTACTCCACCTTTAACATATTTGCTTCTGCGTTGTGTGTGCTTTGTGGTTAAGGAATAATTAAAATGAGATACATCCAGCTTCACTTATAAATTTTATCTAGAACCTGCACTCTTAATCAGTAGTGAGACATACCTGACCAACACAAAGACATGGTTAGTTGGCAATAAATATCACTCATCTAGGTAGAAATAAACTCTTCCAAATATCGCAAGGTTTGGACTAAAACACATGAATTTCTAGTTAATGATGACCTTGTCAGCATGTGGCGATATAAAGGGGGTTAGTTGGTGAAACTAAAAGGGAAGATAATAGGTCCTTCAATCTCAAGATCAATGATTCCTCAAAAAATGAAGAAAATGCCAAAACATAGTTAATCAGAAGCAGAAAACATGGGAAGGTAGTGGTGAATATAGATAGTAGAGTTGATGCCAATGATGTTAAGGTCTGTAATGTGAAGCAAAAATCCTGCAGCTTGAGAGGGAATGAATGTAAGAATAACCCAACACAGATAATGATAATGACCTCATTTAATAATATTCCTATCCGATTTTGATACTTGTCTCTTTTAAACCCTTGCAATGCTCCAACATAAAAACAAACTTTCAATATATTTCTCTTTAAAACTACATCCCAATTGCAAAGTTAATAATATCCTTTAGGAACACCATATCACTATTGATATTTTAGAATTCGTAAGTATTTTCCAAATGTTTCAGTTTTGTATCCATTGGATCTTATGGTTTTCTTTGTCCTTTGTAATTTCCAAGATTTTACTGTGTGAGTTGCCTCCTTTGACTTATATATTTGTAATGATAAAACCCAAGGAAATATGATGTTTTAATGCTGTTGTCTAGTGATAACTGAGAAGTGATAATTTATTGTGCTAATATATAACAATAGCTAGAATGAACCCCCTTGTGAGAACTGGCCTCTACAATAGAAACAGAATGATTATGACAGTCCAATATACTAGAAAAAAGAAAAAAGAAGAAAGAAATAGTTGTGCGTGATGCTCTGACAACTGAAATGCTCCTACATCAACACTTACCTTTAGTATCATTAAGACTTGCAACTAGATTAATCATAGAAAAATCATAGCTATTTTCCTTATTTTAGCAGAGATGGAGCTTAAGTGTAGTGTATATACAATAAAATATTTGAGTCTACAGTGAATTAAAAGAAAAACCAACAGAGGATCTTTGTTTATTTTACAAAGGATAATCATTCTTAACCACTGATAAATAAAGATATTAAAAGAGTTTTTAGGAATAGAGATGCAACCAGTCCACGACTTGTAGAAGTCACGACATAGAGAGTAATCCCTCATTCTCCCAGATATACAGAGAACATTTGCATAAATATAGAAATTAAAGCATGGACCATTAAATTGTACAAAATATCGATAGATTCTCCTAATTATTTTGAATATTATAAGCTTTGAAGTTGGTATTTCTGTTTATAAGGGTTTGAGTGTGGGTTAGGAGATAACAAAGGAAGTTCTCGTTCATTTTTAGCATCCAGAATTTACTAAGATAAGAAAACTCACTTGCAAAGACAAACTAGATCTGTATCAAATCTCAAAAAAGTCCATTCGAAATCTTCAAGCAAGACTCCGGTCAAATCCTAACCTCCATGACGACCACAACAATAGAGCAGAGCGCAAAAGATGAAAGATCAAAATGAAAATGAGATTCAAGGTTCGAGTAAGGGTTTTTAGCTCTAAAAGTGACCAAAGGCATTTAGCGCCTTTTTTAAGAATTTTTACCCAAAGATGCGGGAGTGTATTTATTATTATTTTAATTATATTTATATTTGGATTAATATTTATTGAGTAATATTTAATTCATTACTTGATATGAATGATAAATATTATTTAAATTAATATTTATTAAGTGACTAGTGTTATACTATTTCAATAATTATTATTCTGAATACAAATGAAATTAAACAAATAATTATTTTTATTTTTTTCATTGTAATTAATATTTATTTAATGGTATTTTATAACTAATAAATAAATATTAACTTAAATGCAAAAAGGTAAACATACATGTAATCATTTGGGAACTGGAGTTTGAGAGAAGTTGAGTTTGATGTTTATGGATAGAGGGGATTTTCTTTCATTTTTTGCATGATTGAGAAGTCTTTTTGGTGCACTAAGATACCTAGGCATCCAAATGGCCGAGTTAGATAGGTTTCTCATGAGAGGGACTTAAGCTCTATGGATTATGATCAAATTTGAAAGAAAAAGGAATAGAGGAGTAATCGTCATTGTTTTAGTCATTTTTATTTGTTTGACTAATTATTTAGTTGTGACTTTATTCCATGACCAAATTAGTCATTTATTTAGTCATTTACACTTGTGTTAGTATAAAGGAGTAATAATCATTCATTTAGTCATGTTTTAGGGGTGACTAATTATGTAGTCATTTATTTGGCCATTTATTTAGTCATTTATTTGGTCATTTATTTAGTCATTTATATTTTTTTGATCTTGTGATATTACCTGATGACTAAATTAGTCATTTATTTGGTCATTTATACTTGTGAATTGTAAAAAATTAGTAGAATATGATCAGTTTTAGTCACATGAATAAAATTTTTAGTCATGTAGTCATTTATTTGCTAAATTCTACTAGTGTGCACCATACTCCCGGGGTGCATTGATCGCAAGTCCTCTTGAGATGAGGTCTTACAAAGTTGAGCCATGCTTATGAATCTCCATCTCATCCATCCACATTGATTCTTCCTCAGGACTTCCTTTCCATTTCACCAAGTACTTCTTGTAAACATTCTTCCTGGTCTTCTTCATGATCTTTGTGTCCAAGATCCTTTCAAGCTATCTTTGTTCATGAGAGGGTATCCCTGCAACACCCTCTTCAAGTTCTTCAACCTGCACAACTGATCCTGCATTCACATCACCTTTGTAGTGGGTTAGATCAAAAATATTAAATATAAGAGAGATACCAAGATGAGAGGGAAACTCAATCTCATACGCATTCAGTCCATGCTTTTTCAGGATTAGATAGGTTCCAATTTGCTTCATGAATAGTTTAGTATGCTTTCCCTTAGGCAATCTTTCCTTCTTCAAGTATGCCCACACTAAGTCTCCAACCTACAATTGTACACCCCTCCTATGCTTGTCTTTGGCTTTCTTTTACTTCTCTGCACTTTTCTCAAGTTCCATCCTGACTGAATCATGTATCTCTTTCATGCTCTCTACAAACTCTTCTCCATGAGCACTGGCTAGAGTATTTGATGGGAGTTCTCTAAGTTCCAAGATTCCTCTTGGACTTTTCCCATACACAATCTGAAAGGGTATTTTCCCTATACTTCTATTTATTGAGTCATTGAAGGTAAACTCTTCATGTGGTAGGATTGAATCCCACTTGTCTCCATATTGCTTTGTTAGACACCTCAAGAGATTGCCAAGTGACTTGTTGAAAACCTTTATCTCCCCATCTATGTGTGAAGGATAGGTAGAGATAAAACTCAAATTGGTCCCTAACCTCTTCCACAAGGTCCTCCAAAAGTGACCAATAAACTTCACATCCTTGTCTGATAGTATGGTCTGAGGTAAGCCATGAATCCTCACAATTTCCTTGAAGAACAATTTTAGCAATTGATGATGCATCATTGGTACTTTTACAAGGGATAAAGTGGGCCATCTTACTAAACCTATCCACTACAACATAAATGCTATCATATCCCTTTTGTGTCCTTGGAAATGCCATCACAAACTCCATACTACAACTCTCCCAAGGCCGTGTAGGAATAGGTAGGGGTTGGTATAACCCTAAATTGGTGGATGCACCCTTAGCTCTTTGAAAAATTACACATGTCTCCACAATCTTCCTCACTTCAGTCTAAAGTTTTAGCCAATAGTAAAACCTCCTTACGTATTCCAGAGTCTTGTCCAATCCAAAATGTCCTCCTGTGCTTCCTGCATGCTTCTCCCTGATAATGTTCTCCCTCGTGGAACACTTGGGGATACACAATTGATGTCCTTTGAAAAATAGGCCATTTTGGATCAAATAATATGTATATACCACATGATAGGCTTTAGAAAGATTAGAACACACCTTATAGATATCATTGAAATCATCATCATCTTTGTACATGTCCTTCAATGAGTCTATCCTTACATTTTGAAGTTGGATTTGTTGCACAAATAAAGATCTTCGGATCAAGGCATCTGCCACCTTATTGGAAACTCCCTTCTTGTGTTTAATTGAGAAAGTGTAAGCTTGTATTGACCTCACCCACTTCATGTGCTTTTGGCTTAGTTTCTCTTGGCTATTCAAGAAACTCAAGGCTTGATTGTCTGTGAAGACAACAAATTCCTTTGGCAGGAGGTAGTGCCTCCATTTCTTTAATGATTGGACTAAGTCATATAGTTCCAAATCATAAGAGGAGTATTTCCTCTTTGCTTCATATAGTTTCTCACTGAAAAAGGCTATAGGTATGCCCTCTTGGCTCAAGATAGCCCCTATAGCTAGGTTTGATGCATCACATTCAATAGTGAAAACTTTTTGAAAATTAGGGAACACTAGTATAGGCTTTTCCCTCGCCTTTTGCTTCAGCACTTGAAAGGATTCCTCTGCCTCTTTGTTTCACACAAATTTACATTTATGTCCACCTTTTATGGTCTCAAGTATAGGTGCACATAACTGGCTAAAATTTCTAATAAATTTTCTATAAAAAGAAGCAAGTCCATGAAAGCTTCTTACTTCAATCATTGTCCTTGGAGAAGGCCAACTTAAGATGGATTCTACCTTATTAGGGTCCATCTTGATGTTCCCACCTACAATCACAAATCCCAAGTAGACAAGTTCCTCCTACATAAAAACACATTTCTCTAAATTTATAAAAAGTTTCTCTTCACGCAACCTCTTCAAGACCAAATCAAGGTCTTCCAAATGCACCTCCTTACTCTTGCTAAAGATAAGGATGTCATCAAGGTATACTATGACAAATTTTCCAAGGAATGGTTTTAGCACCTCATTCATGAGCCTCATGAATGTGCTAGGGGCATTTGATAGACCAAAGGTCATCACCCTCCATTCATATAAGCTTTCATTGGTTTTAAAGGTTGTCTTCCATTCATTACTAGCCCTGATCCTCATTTGGTGATAGCTACTCTTCAATACCACCTTAGAATAGTACCTTTCACCCCCTAGATGATCCAATAGGTCCTCTATTCTGGGCATAGGAAACCTATACCTAATTGTGATTCTATTTATGGCTCTAGAATCAGTGTACAACATCCATCTGCCTTCCTTCTTGGGAGCTAAAAGAGCAAGTACTGCATAAGGGCTGAGGCTTTTAGAGATCAAACCCTCATCCAAGAGTTATTGGATCTGTCTTGCCATATCCTTATTTTTTTCAAGGGTTAACTTGTATGCAGCTTTGTTGGGCAAGGTTGCTCCTGGGATTAAGTCTATATTGTGGCTTATATCTCTGATTGGTGGAAATTCATTGGGTGAGTCTTTGGTGAAAATGTCTTTATACTAGTCTAGTAGGTCTACAAATTATTTAGGGCCTACTCTCTTCAAGGGATCTATATCCTTCTCAGAATTCTTGGGTCTGTCATCCTTTGGAAAAAGGACTAGGGCATAACATGGAGTCTTCTCCTCTTTCAAATTTTTAAAAAACTCTTTATCACCAATAAACAAAAATTTAGAATCTTTATGTTCCTCTAAATTTTCAGATAGGGGTAAGAGTGTTACCTTTTCTCCTTTATGGTTGATGGTGTATGTGTTCAACCTCCCATCATGATGAGCCTCCACATCATACTACCAGGGTCTTCCAAGGGGAAAATGGCAGGCATCCATAGGAACAATTTTATGTCACATAGCACCTGGTCCTTATATTTTCCAAGTTGGAACTCTACCCATGCTTTCTCTTCTATGACAGTGTGTTGGGTCTTAGTGAGCCATGACACCTTGTAAGGGTTTGGATGTGGAAACCTTCTCAACTTCAACTTCTTCACTACCTCCTTGGACATAAAGTTATATGTAGATCCACTATCAATTACCAATCTGCACACTTTGCCTCCACTCTTACATGTGGTTCTGAATAGGCTCTTCCTCTATGGTGGTTCTTGAGTACAAGGAGCCTTCAATAAGGTCCTCCTCATCATGAGTGTCTATCCCTCTTATGGTGGTGCATAAGACCCAAGTGCATTGTCTCCTTGGTTGTCTTCATCTCTAACCATGTTAGCCCTTCTCTTTGTCTGATTCTTTGCCTTCTCAAGACACTTTGAGGCTAGATGCCATGGTTGGTTACATCTGTAACATCTTATGGTTCCTGAAATTCTTTTGCCAGTCCTTCCCCTTGAATCTCCTCTTCTCCCTCTATAGGAGCCTCTAGAACTTCCTTCCCCAAAGGAGTTCTCCTGACTGGACTCTTTAAAGCTTCTAGGAGTTTGTCCTCTACCACTTCCTGATCCTCTTCCTTTATTACCAAAATATCTCTGGCTTCTTCCTTTCCCAACTCGGTCTTGCTTCCTCTTGAGCTTTTCCTCCACCTTCAATGCCAATTGAAATAATTTTTGGATAGTGGTAGGGGAACACAAGCTTAATTCATCTTGGATGCTCACCCTTAACCCTTGCATATACCTAGCAAGTTTGACACTTTCTGGCTCCACCAATTTTGACTTCATAGTAAGTCTATGGAATTCTTTAGTGTAGCTTGAGATGTCCATCTCCTTCTACCTTAAACTTTGTCTCTTCTTATGAAGTTGGACTTCATAGTCTTCTGGTACATAGGCTTCCTTCACCAAGGCCACCATCTTCTTCCATGTAGCCACTTGATTCTTTTCCATCTTTACTCTTTCTTCTTGAGTAAAATTCCACCAAGTCAGGTCAGATCCCTTCAACTTGGACTTTTCTATCTTAACCTTTTGATGCTCTAGTATTTCCTCATAGTTAAAGAAACTAGTGAGTGCATCAATCCAATCAATCACTTCTTCTAGATCCATCTTCCCACTGTAGACAGGCAGGTCAAGCTTAGTATCCATGGTCCTTCTCTCCATGGACTTCAAGGTCTTCAGCAATAGCCTCTGGTCTGCATGCACTTCTTCTTCTTCTTCCTCCTGCAAAGGGGCTTCATCATCACTCCCCTCTTCTTCCATTCCAGAGTTCCCACTATGCCCTTGCTTGAGTTATTCCTTAAGCCTTTCCAATTCTTGCCTCATCCACTTCCTCTCAGCATCATGCTCTTTCACTACCCTTAGTAGTTCTGCATTAGTCATCCTATTAGGAAGGTCATTGTCTTCCCCACCATCTGACATGGTTGCAACTTTAGTCTTCCTCCAAAGATCTACTAGTTTCCCTGATACCACTTGGATTATATCCCCAAACTATACTCAAAGTTCCACCTAGAGGTCCACAATACCCCTATTCCAATACAATCCTGGGCTTTGACAAAGAGTTCCCAGAACCCACAAGACAAGATTAGATCTCCTATCCAATCTACTACACCCTTTTTGGAAAAAAGTGACACAACTCAACCCAATCGATCTATGGAAAAAGGGTTTATTCAAGGTTAAACATCAACTTCAAATGTAATGAAATGTAAATCCCACACCAAGCAACTCTGAAACACGATTTGGGCACCCAAACCCTCTATAGGGCTACAAGGAGAAAACCTAATTTCTGGAGGGCAACCTACTTGGAACTCCACCAAGACATATCTTAACCACCCCCAAAGGATTCAAATAACCTACCAAAAAAACCCTCCAAGTTAACACTTTTGATCAATTCCCCAACTCCTATTGTCCTTGAATCTCTCCTAGGCCTAATAGGGAAAATAGGCCAATTTAACAAAGGAAGTGTCTCAAGTTATTTTAACCTCCCAATACAACTTATTGGAACAATATTAGGATCACATAAAATGACTAAATCCAAAGATTTAGATCTCAATTCCACCCGTGGGCCGAGTTGTGTTGTCAAACCCACGATTTTGGACAGTCACATAAAGATGCATGTCCAGAGGGTTTAATCATTCCTCCTCTCTCCATTAACTTCCCAATCTAAGACCCCAAAAATATTAGATTAAATCCTCCCTCCTTTCTTTCCACCAAGAATCATAATTTTTCCTTGGTGGAATCTCCTGGAAAGAGGAATTTGGTGTCGAAACCCTAGGTAGGGCCTCCCTGTGACTAGTGACTATATAAAATCCAATAAATTTTGATCCTGGTTGATTCAAGACCTCAAACCAAATGAAAAATACTCATAAGACACAAGACAAACTCTCAGGTTCCTTTAATGACACATGTGAGAATGTACAGGTATGTACACCTTCAGAACATAATCGAATTCTCAGGAAACCAGTGAATTTTTATTGAAAATTTTTATGAATTCTTCTCCAAATCTTCCAACCAACTTGGATTGAAGTTTTCCAATATTTTTATACAATCCTCAATCAATTCCAACCAATTGATATGGTTGTGACCATTGAGATTAAAAAAAAAAGACAACTTTTCGAAAAAATTGCTTAATGCAACATTGACAACTTTTGCCAAAGTTTTCAATTGTCAATCAAACTCACTAACCTCTATCCTAGACTCCACCTAGGACCTTAGAGAGGTTAAAATAAACTTATTTCAACCTTTTCTTAGGCCAACTAGACCATCTTAGTCACCTAGACTATTCTAGCCCTTCATAACCAAATTGTCCAACAATGGCTAAGGTAGACAACTAGGTTTATAACAATACCTATTGTCACATTGCCTTACAAAATAGGACTTATGTAGAACATTGGATTCAAGATCCAACTAGTACCCTAACCCTTCACATTAACCCTTCATGTTTGGGTCCCTTGATGTGCTAGACATGGATGAGTTTGAGAGTGCTCCTGCACCACAAGTTCTTTTACATCATTTGGTTGGCTCTATTGGCCTTAACAAAAATATAATTGACCTTATAGGTCCTTAACTAATTCAAATACCCTAGGATCAACATAATGACTCCTACTGACTCCTAGGTATACTTTATCCTTATAAATGTCATTAAGGCTTATATCCTTGATCTCATTACAATATGATTAGTATATGATCAAGACATCATTGCATGACCATTATGGTCTATTACATTGTCCAATGACCCTTGAAGGCCATGTTGTCTTCAACTCCACCCAAGGATCTATCAATGACCTTGGTGTACTCCTTGGTTCCTACCTTTGACCTTGATGCTCCTGCACCATTTAGGCTAGTAGCCTTCACTAGTCACAAATCAACCTTTTTCTCTAAAACTTCCCAAAAAACTAGGGCCTACACAAATGGAACCTTACAATTTCTTCTAGATCAAACCAATTGATCAAACACATCAGTATGGATCCCAAAATCCATATTCTACCATAAAAACATCAACTCTTAAGGATTTACACTCACCAAAATGACTGGTGCCAAAACAAGGCTCTCCTCACACAACAAACTCCTTCATTCAGTGATCTCTCCAACATTATTCATCATATTCCTACACCAAACATTATATTACAAGGACCTACAGGACCGTGTTGCCGAGGCCTACAATAACCTATCTCAATTTTCAGAGATTCAAGTTCGTTTATATTTGGTGATACATTCTCAATCGATGTCAATACTTGAAGTGTTCCTTAGTTGAAATGGACAACATTGTGTATCTTTCAAACCATCAGTTGTAGCATTGAACCGTCTATTCCAACATCTCCCAATGGCTGGGTAAATGCTAGTGCCAACCTTGTTTGGCACACAGAGTCGCTCGAACACCATCGAACACTCTAGGCCGAAGTGTCCCTCAAGGTCCATTCAACATGAAATCGATGATATTTATGGGTTCATAACTCGGAGCTTGTGTGATGTAGCATCGATCCATCAGGTGCTATGGGACCATGTTGCCAAGGCCTACAATAACCTGTCTCAGTTTTTAGAGATTCAAGTTCATTTATATTTGGCGACACATTCTTGGTTGATGTCAAAACTCAAAGTGTTCCTTAGTTGAAATGGACAACATTGTGTATATTTGGGTAAAAGTACAAAGCTGTGTCACACTTTTATAAAGGAAAAGGTCAACAACACACAATATTTTTAACTTTAACAACATAAAAATGACATTTATGTTTAAAATTTGGAGATGATGTAAACTAATGAAATGTGTAAAAGTGGATGAAGTTTATGCCTATAATTTTTTTAATTTTTTTTGAACAAGAATTCACATAGTTTTTAAATTTTTTAAGTCCATTTTTTACTTGCTAAAAAATGCTGAAAAATGAGGGTCTTGTCCGCACCAAAAAAGTATATGCAAATAATCTTTTTTTCCTTTGATTTCAAAATATGTCATAGATAAAATGTACAGCTAGTGCAGAAAAGAAGAAAAATTAGTTTTCATTTTATATTTTCTCTGTTATAACTACTCAAAGTCGAACATACCTAAAATCGATAGTTTTCATCTCGCGTCAAATTTCCCCTATCAAATCTACACCATTCAAAAAATAAATTACACACTCTTAAAGATAACTCTCTCCTCTAGTGTTAAATACAAATTTTCAATTTTTTTGATAAGCTTTACTATCTTTTTCTATTTTTGAAGCATCTTGTTCTCGAATGTTAAAATACCTACTTGCGGTATTTTGAAATTATAATATATTAGATCTACTTAAAATACTATAAAAATTATATAATGACAATCTTGACTCTGTGCTCTAAAAAAGAGTATTTTTATATTTGTAAAAAAATATCTTTAAAAATAGTGAGAGTTATTGAAACATCATTTTTCTGAAATAATTTTATTTCTTTAGTAATTGTTATAAAACAAGCATTTAATAGATATTTCCAATTGGAAAAGGTGAAGAACTTATCTAACTTAGCTAGAATGAATCTAGCTAGACCATATGTTTGATAAAAAATAATTTTAGTTATAAATACTCAAATTCAGTTGTGCTGATAAGTTGTCCTGAAACGTGACACAGCTTTGTGCTTTTACCCATTTAAAATCACCGGTCATAGCATCGAACTGTCTATTCCAACAGATCTAAATGGTCAGATAAATGCTAGTGGAAACCTCATTTGCAACACAGAGTTGCTCGAATGCCGCCAATGACTCTGAGCCGAAGTGTCCCTCAAGGTCCCTTCAGCATGAAATCATCAATCTTTATGTGGTCATATCTCGGAGCTCGTGTGAGGTAGCATCAAACCGTAAGGTGCTACAAGACCATTTTGCCAAGGCCTAAATAACCTTTCTTATTTTTCAGAGATTCAAGTTCTTTTATATTTGGCAACACATTCTCAGTTGATGTCAAAACTCGAAGTGGTCCTTAGTTGAAATGGACAACATTATGTATCTTTCAAACCATTGGTTGTAGCATCGAACCGTCTATTCCAACAACTCTAAATGGTCGAGTAAATGCTAGTGGCAACCTTGTTTGGTGCACAGAGTCACTCGAACACCACCGACCACTCTGGGATGAAGTGTCCCTCAAGGTCCCTTCAACATGAAATCGATGATCTTTACAGGGTCATCTCTTGGAGCTCGTGCAAGGTAGCATCAAGTTGTCAAGTGCTACAAGACTATGTTTCTAAGGCCTACAATAACCTATCTCAGTTTTTAGATATTCAAGTTCATTTATATTTGGTGACACATTCTTGGACGATGTCAAAACTTGAAGTGTTCCTAAGTTAAAATGGACAACATTGCATATCTTTCAAACCATTGGTCGTAGCATCAAACCGTCTATTTCAACACTCCAAATGGCTAGGTAAATGCTAGTGGTAACCTCGTTTGGCACATAAAATCACTCAAACATTGCTGACCACTCTGGGCCGAAGTGTCCCTCAAGGTCCCTTCAGCATGAAATCGATGATCTTTACGGGGTCATATCTCAGAGCTCATGTGAGGTAGCATTGAACCGTAAGGTGCTACGGGACCATATTGCCAAGGCCTACAATAACCTGTCTTAGTATTTAGAGATTCAAGTTCATTAATATTTGGTGACACATTCTCGGTTAATGTAAAAAATTGAAGTGTTCCTCAGTTGAAATGGACAACATTGTGTATCTTTCAAACCATTGATCGTAGCATCAAACCGTCTATTCCAACATCTCCAAATGGTCAGGTAAATGCTAGTGGCAACCTCATTTGGCACATAGAGTCACTTGAACGCCGCTGACCACTCCAGGCTGAAATGTCCCTCAAGGTCCCTTCAGCATGAACTCAAAAATCTTTATGGGGTCATATCTCAGAGCTTGTGCAAGGTAGCATCAAACCATTAGGTTCTATAGGACCATGTTGCCCAGGCCTACAATAACCTATCTCAGTTTTTAGATATTTAAGTTCATTTATATTTGGCAACACATTCTCGATTGATGTCAAAACTCAAAGTGTTCCTTAGTTGAAATGGAACTCATTGCATATCTTTCAAACCATCGATCGTAGCATCAAATCGTCTATTCCAACAACTCCAGATGGCCGGTAAATTCTAGTGGCAACCTCGTTTGGCACATAGAGTCGCTCGAACGCCACCAACCACTCCGGGCTAAAGTGTCCCTCAAGGTCCCTTCATCATGAAATCAATGATCTTTACAGGTTCATATCTCAGAGATCGTGCAAGGTAGCATCGAACCGTCAGGTGCTACAGGATCGTATTGCTAAGGCCTACAATAACCTATCTCAATTTTCAAAGATTCAAGTTCATTTATATTTGGAAACAAATTCTCGGTCGATGTCAAAACTCGAAGTGTTCCTTAGTTGAAACGGTAAATATTGTGTATCTTTCAAACCGTCAGTCGTAGCATTGAACCGTCTATTTCAACATCTCTGAATGGATGGGTAAACACTAGTGGCAACATTGTTTGGCACACAGAGTCACTTGAACGTCGTTGACCACTCTGGGTCAAAGTGTCCCTCAAGGTCCCTTCAACATGAAATTGGTGATCTTTATGGAGTCATATCTGAGAGCTCGTGCGAGGTAGCATCGAACCATCAAGTGCTATAGGACCGTGTTGCCGAGGCCCATAATAACCTGTCTCAATTTTCAAAGATTCAAGTTTTTTTATATTCGGAAACACATTCTCGGTCGATGTCAAAACTCATAGTGTTCCTCAGTTGAAATGGGCAACATTGTGTATCATTCAAATGTTAGCTTGTGGTGACTGATCAGGAAGGTACTATCTAGGAAAGTACTATACACTTTTCCTCCCAACCTCACCAGGGTCTGACATATTTTTGGCTATTTTTGGGTCAAGATATTGTAACTCATTATAACCCTAAAGTGGAAAAATATTGTATAATATGGCTTAGGGTTAGGGATTTCATTATGTATGATTTTTGTACTTGGCAGTGGAATTGAGTTGTAAGGGATTACGAATTGTAATCAGGTTGTAATCACTAGATAATAATAATATTGGACTCGTTGTTGGTGGATGTAGCCCAGGGATTGGGTGAACCACATTCAATCTTTGTGTATTGTGTTCTCTTTTGTGTGGTTTATTGTTTTCTGATATTGGTTATATTTGCATGTAATTTTTATTTCTCTCTTGTTAATCCTAACAAGTGGTATCAGAGCGAGGTTGTTTTTTCAATTATCCTCTGCAAGAAGATCTCACGGTTTAGTGGGAGTCTCATGGTTGAGTGGGAGAAATGGTAGATGAGGGTAGGCTGAAGGTTGACAAGTTTAATGGGCAGAGCTTTCAATTATAGAAAATGCAAATGGAGGACTATCTCTATTAGAATGATCTATGGCGGTCCTTGGAAGGAAAAGCCAATAAACCGACAAGCATTTCTGATGAGGACTGGAGAATTCTTGATAGAAAGGCTCTTGGTAGTATTCAATTATGTTTGGCACAATCTGTGGCATTCCATATTACACAAGCAACCACGAGTGAAGATTTGATGAAAACCCTAGTGAAGTTGTATGAAAAGCCCTCCGCTTCAAATAAAGTATTTCTCATGAAGCGTTTGTTTAATATGAAAATGGTGGAAGGTGGGTCATTTTCTGATCATTTAAATGAGTTTAATATAGTTACCAGTCAATTAACTTCTATCAATATTATTTTTGATGAAGAAGTCAGGGCTCTCTTGATTTTGTGTTCTTTGCCTGAAAGCTGGAATGGCTTGGTAATGGCTGTTAGTAATTTTGTTTCTGGTTCTAATACCCTAAAATATGATGATGTTATTGGTGTTATTCTGAGTGAGAAAATTGGTAGGAAAAACTTAGGTGGATCCACATCAAGTAGTGTCTTAAATACTAAAAGCAAGGGTAGAACCAATGGGAGAGGAAACAACTCTGGAAATCATGGGAAATCAAGAGGAAAATCAAAGGGAAAGAGGTCCGAATCCAAAGGGCCAAATGATTGATGGTACTGTGGAAAACTAGGTCATAAGAAGAAAGATTGTTGGTCTCGAAAGAATAAAGGAGACAAACAAGAAGGTAACAAGGAGGTAAATGTGGTAAGCAATAAATATGAAGAGGATGCTTTGATTCTTTCTTTAGAAAGTATTGATGATTCATGGGTTTTAGCTTCTGGGGCTTCATTTCATGCTACACCCCATAGAGGTTACTTTCTTGATTATGTCGAAGGAGATTTTGGGATAGTTTATTTGGGAGATAATGAACCTTGTCAGATAGTTGGAAAGGTAAAAATTAAGATTAAGTTGCAGAATGGGAATCATTGGCTACTACAAGAGGTAAGACATGTTCCAAGGCTGAGTAGGAATTTAATTTCAGCAGGGCAACTGGGTGATGAGGGTTACACAGTTACTTTTAATGATATAAATTGGAAGGTTTCAAAAGGTTCCTTAGTAGTAGCAAAAGGTGTGAAAGTAGGCACCTTATATCTTTGTACAGGTCATATTGTTCCTTCTACTTTAATTGTTTCAGAAGATAATGAATGTTCACGAATAGTGGCTGCAGTTGAGCAAGAAGAACATCAAACCGTTGCTATAGATTCTGACACAACACTGTGACACAATAGACTTGGGAACATGAGTGAAAAAGGTATGAAATTACTTCATTCAAAGAAAGTTTTACCTGGTCTGAAATGTGTCAATATAGATTTATGTGAGAGTTGTGTGTATGGAAAACAAAAGAGAGTTAGTTTTGTGAAGAGTGAGAAAGAAAAGAAAAATGAGAGATTAGAGCTTGTGCATACAGATGTATGGGAACCAGCTCAGGTATCTTCCCTTGGTGGCTCTCTGTATTATGTCATTTATAGATGATGCAACAAGAAAAGTATGGATTTATTTCCTTAGACAGAAATATGATGTATTTCAAACTTTTAAGAAATGAAAATGCTTGGTTGAGAATGAGACTGGTAAAAGGTTAAAATGTCTCAAATCTGATAATTGTGGTGAGTATTGTAGCACATAATTTGAAGATTATTGTTCCTCTAATGGTATTCATAGGCATAAAACTATACCAAGGACTCCACAAGAAAATGGAGTGGCTGAACGCATGAACAGGACAATAATGGAGCATGCAAGGAGTATGAGGTTGTATGCTAGGCTTCCCAAAAACATGTGGGCAAAGGCTATGAACACTGTTGTTTATTTAATCAATAGAGGCCCCTCTACTCCTTTGGACTGTGGTATTCTAGAGGAAGCATGGAGTGGTAAGAAGGTGAGTTATTATTTTCTCAAAACCTTTGGTTGTGAAGCTTTTGCACATATAGATTCTAAAAATAGAACCAAGCTAGAAGCGAAGTCAAAGAAATGTGTATTTGTTGGATATGGCATTGATGAATTTGGTTATAGGCTTTGGGATTTTGAAAATCATAAAATTGTAAGAAGCAGGGATGTCATATTCAATGAGAAAGTATTGTACAAAGATATGTTGCAGCAGCATGAGAAGAAAGAAAATGACTATGTAGTACTAGATGATACTCCAAAAGATGATGTTCCAGTAGTTCCTTATGCTCCGCAACAATAGGAACAACAAATACCACACACCCAAGTGAATGTTAGACGGTCAACAAGGCTAGGTAGACCTCCAGAAAGATTTTCTCCATCTTTGTATTCTATTTTGTTAACAGATGCTGGTGAACTTGAATGTTATAATGAAGTTGTGCAGGTGGATACAAATATTCAATGGGAGTCTGCAATGACAGAGGTAATGGACTCCTTGCTGAAAAATCACACTTAGGATTTATGCAAGTTACCTACAGGTAAAAGGGCTTTACAAAATAAATGGGTTTACAGGTTGAAAGAAGAGGATGGAGGTAAGAAAATATTTAAATCCAAATTAGTTGTAAAATAATTTGCACAGAAAAAGGGTATTGATTTTGATGAGATATTTTCTCCAATTGTTAAATGACTTCTATCCGTACTATTTTAAGTATTGTGGCTACTGAAGATTTGCATTTAGAGTAGCTTGATGTTAAAACAACTTTTCTTCATGGTGATTTGGATGAAGAAATATATATGGTACAACCACAAGGATTTGAGGTCAAGGGTAAGGAGAATTTGGTGTGCAGATTGCAGAAAAGTTTATATGGCTTGAAGCAAGCACCTCAGCAATGGTATATTAAATTTGACACTTTTATGAATGAGCATGGATACAGTTGGTGTCATTCTGACCATTGTGTTTATTTTAAGAGGTTGGATGATGATAGCTACATTATTTTTTGTTTATATGTTGATGATATGCTTGTAGTTGGGTCTAACATGGATCACATTAAGGGGTTGAAATAATAGTTAGCACATTCATTTTCTATGAAGGATTTGGGGGCAGAAAAACAAATCCTTGGTATGAAAATTTGTAGAGATGGGAAAAATAGGAAGTTATCTCTATCTTAGGCTGATTATATTGAGAAGGTGTTGCAACATTTCTCTATGGAGAATGCCAAAGCTGTCAGCACACCTTTGCCTGGTCATTTGAAATTAACTAAGGAGATGTGTCCTAAGACATCAAAAGAAGAGGCAAAAATGTCTAAGGTACCTTATGCTTCAGCTATAGGGAGCTTAATGTATGCTATAGTATGTACTAGGCCAGATATTGCACATGTAGTGGGAGTCATTAGCCAATATATGAGTAACCCTGGTATTGAGCATTGGAATGCAGTCAAATGGATTCTCAGATATTTGAGAGGTACATCCAGTAAGTGTTTACACTTTGGGGGTTCTACTACTACTGTACAAGGCTATGTTGACTCAGATTTGGCAGGAGATATAGATAGCAGGCGAAGTACTACAGGCTATGTATTTACTATTGGTGGGACAGCAGTGAGTTGGATTTCTCAACTACAAAAGGTGGTTGCTTTATCCACTACAGAGGCAGAGTATGTTGCTACTACAGAGGCAGCCAAGGAGATGATATGACTTCAATTCTTCATGGAAGAATTGGGACATCCACAGACAAATAATTTTTTGCATATAGATAGCCAAAGTGCCATTCATCTTGTGAAGAATTCTTCTTTGCACTCAAAGACAAAACACATACAGTTGCGGTACTATTTCATTTGGTCAATTTTATATGATGGGAAGTTAAAGCTGGAAAAGATTCATACAAATGATAATCCAATAGATATGTTTACAAAGGTAGTAACAAGGGAGAAGTTGAACTCATGTTCAACTTTAGTTGGTCTTCTAGACTGAACAAAATAAAGGAACAACTAAGTCTAGGGTGGTTCGATCCAGTGGGAGCCTCATATGGTAGCGGTATTGCTACAAGATCAGTTTCCAAGTGGGAGGTTTTTTAGTGTGGATATTGATCAGTCACCAAGTGGGAGATTTTTAGCTTGTGGTGACTGATCAGGAAAGTACTGTACACTTTTCCTCCCGACCTCGCCGACATATTGTAACTCATTATAACCCTAAAGTGGCAAAATATTGTATAATATGGCTTAGGGTTAGGGATTTCATTATGTATGATTTTAGTACTTGTGGTAGAATTGAGCTGTAAGGGATTACGTATTGTAATTAGGTTGTAATCACTGGATAATAATAATATTGGACTTGCTGTTGGTGGACATAGCCTAGGGATTGGGTGAACCACGTTAAATCTTTGTGTATTGTGTTCTTTTTTGTGTGGTTTATTGTTTTCTGATATTGGTTATATTTGCATGTAATTGTTATTTCTATCTTGTTAATCCTAACATCAAAATGTCAGTCGTAGCATCGAACCATCTTTTCCAATAGCTCTGAATGGTCGGGTAAATGTTAGCGGCAACCTCGTTTGGCACACAGAGTCGCTTGAACGCTGCTGACCACTCTGGGACAAAGTGTCCCTCAAGGTCCCTTCAGCATGAAATTGGTGATCTTTACGGGGTCATATCTCAGAGCTCGTGTGAGGTACCATCAAACCGCCAGGTGCTACAGGACCATGTTGTCGAGGCCTACAATAACTTGTCTCAATTTTCAAAGATTCAAGTTTTTTTATATTTGGAAACACATTCTCGGTCGATGTCAAAACTCACAGTGTTCCTTAGTTGAAATGAGCAACATTGCGTATCTTTCAAACTGTCAGTCGTAGAATTGAACCGTTTGTTCCAATAGATGTGAATGGTTGGGTAAATGCTACTGACAACCTTATTTGGCACACATTGTTGTTTGAATGTCATCAACCACTTCAGGCTGAAGTGTCCCTCAAGGTGCAAGCAAGAGGATGAGTGCAAAAATGTGTTTAGATGCAAAAGGGCTTGTGGTCCATTTTGAAACTTGATGCAATAAAATATAATAAGCCTAAATGTATAAAGGTGTGTAATAGGAGATGAATGGCATTATAAGGTCAAAGTGCACCTAGGGGGGTTGTTAGGGGTCATTATGTTGATCCTAGCTTATTAGAGTGATCTAAAGACCTATAAGGTCTATAATGAATGTAATTTGGCCACTAGAACCTTTAAATGTTATAAATGCACTAAGAAGTGCCAAAGTGTGTGATTTTCCCATGTTGGAAAAACTGGCCTAGTAAGGCTTGTATGAGGGTTTTTAGTGTGTTAGGGTGTTTAAAGGTAATTTAAACCTTTAAAAGGTTCAAGGAAATGTTATACATGCCTAAGAGATGGAATGTTGTCAAAGTTGACAACTTGTTATGAACTAGACAACCAACTAAACAAGTAACTAACCGATAACAATCATTGTAACTGATTATTACGGTTGTGCAGGGTAAAACCAGCATTGAAAGGATTATTTGATGGGGAGTAGGCAAGTATTGGAAGCATGTGGAGATGGATGTGTATTGAGGAAGAATTGTAAGAAGTTTTCATTCAATAAAATAAACTTTTCTCTGCATATTGTTCACTGTCCCATGGGTACAGTCAAGGAACAGAAAGTTCTAATGATCATTTGTAACATGTTTTTGGATTGTTTTTTATGTAAGGATACTCCTTTCATTGTGTTTACTTAATTATGAAATCATTTTTGTTTTTTTGTTCGTATTGAAGTCTAGGAATAGACTGGTGCTCTTGGAACCGGGACTGGTTCAGGGTACAATCATATTTTGGGTCTGAAGCCTTGAAAATGTTGTGACTCTCTGACCCCAGTGGTGACTGTGATTGGTGTGGGAGAGTAAAAAAATATAACATTATCCTTGTATCATACTAATCATATGCAGGGATTTGGAAAGGTGTGTTTGGAGAACCACAAATGGTGGCAATTTGTTGATTGAGGGAGGCCAGTCTTACACTAGACATAATGAAAGGTGATTTCCTTGAGAATGAAAGTTTTTAGTGGTGGATTATTTATGTATGGGAACATATTGAAGTGTTAGAATAGTTGGTTTAGTCTAGAGATGATTGTGAAGGTCTCTTTGAATAGACCCTATGTGTATGACCCTACAAACAAGGGTTTAGTGGCTAAGAGCATAGATTGTCTAGGTTTGGTGGGTTGGTGAAACATGGTGTCTAGACCATGATAAGATGTTGTATGGGGTTAGAATGAAGATGGAAGGCCTATGTGAATATTTTGTGCATGGCAGGCTCTAGGTGCATTTGGGGCAACCTAGAAGGTAAGTCCTTGAGGGGACATTTGAAGTGAGAAGTTATCTCACCATTTGATAGAATGAAATCAGGGTATGGGAAAGAGACTAATACACACCACCTCTACATCAATAGGAGTTTATTTAAGTGCTTGGAGGTCTTCTATTTTAGATGGTATAGACTAGAGGCAAGATTTGTATGGACTAGAGACACGAATTGTATGGACTAGAGGCAAGAGTTGTTAAATGGGTGAATTAGGCCTCTCTAGCAAAATGAAATCAGTAGTTTTAAAGTAGTTTGTCTCAAAACAAGTTGGGTCACATTTTGGATACGTTTTAAAAATTCCATAAGGGTATCCAGATCATTAATTATTTTTTTAATTCTTTTGGGAAGATGTGGAGAAAAATGCCATTTTATGACTGGTGAAGGTTACTAGGAGCAGTCCTAGAATGATAGTTTGATAGTTTGGAGCCAACCAATGAAAGTGCATTAGGTGAAGCCTAGATAGTGGATCCTTATGAAGGATGTTTGATGTGAGAAGATTGTCTCACTTGTTACTGATTTTTCTTCTATTTCTATAAGGTTATGGGTTCAGAGTGTCTTACACACCACCTGTGCATCACATTCATGTTCTATTAAAGTATAAATCATACAGTAATAATATACATCGATAAACATACAAGAATAACTATAAGGAATGGGAAATTTATAAAGCATAAGACATCCACATAAACATAAATTAGTATACATCAATACACCAAACACATTAATTGCATACCTAAAACATAAAAAATATATTTGTAGGGCATGAAGCCAAATATATATGTCCAATAATATCATACATTGAATATATTCAATACAGTTAAATTGGCTTCCTCAAAGCCAAATGGATGTACAACGTATCGCTTATAAAATATACAAAAAATATGTCCATTAATGCCATATAGGCATACAATCTATATCCCTAATCTAGTCCTTTCCCACCAAGGGAAGAAAACAAATCCCGAGTTATCTTCGATCATCACGTCAATGGAGATGCAATGGATGTTGTAGTCTTCCGAGTGCGCTCACTAGTCCTCTTGTAGCTTGAGTTGATTAAAAAAAAATTAAGCCTCAATAACTAATATACATCAAAATTGAATTAAATGCAATGACATAAAATAGAATATTCTCTTACTACTAGCAAAGAGTCACTATGTACATCCACCGAAGGTGCATGCTGACGATCTGGAGTAATAAGTCCCTACAACAATGATCAAAATAATAATTAAAATACATACATGAATATTATCATAAAATTCAATACAAATAATTAAAATAATAATTAAAATTAAGTGATCTCTTTCATACCTCAGTCAGTGTTTCAGAACTAGCTACTGCTACAGCTACTCCATGATCCAAAGTATCATGAACAAAAGAAGGAGTCTCTAATGTCAATAACTAAAAATGAAACAACAAAAGTATTATGTAGTTATCAAGATTAAATATATTTTTTACAACCCTACTAATGAATAAATGATAACTCTATGAAGGTTCCACCGCGTCCTTCGATGTGTGGTGTCGATGTTGAAGCTCAAAAATTCAACTAGTGCACATGTACATGGAAAATTATAAGATAACCATTCATATAAGAATGTACTACTGACATGTTAATTATAATGCATTATTACATATATACCTGTGGACTCAAAGATGTCGTCACAAAGCTAGGTGAAAGAATGTGATCACCGCAATGACCACTTTGCCTCTGGATTTTGATAATAATTTGTCTAGTAATTTAGTTATTCATTCATATATTAATTAAATATAATCAAGTAAATTAAATTAACATGCAAATAAAAATACCTCAAGGAAAGTGGCATGATGCCCTTCGCTGTTTGTTGTGAATGTCGATGGTCCACCGGTGAACTAATGCACATGCACAATAAGTTATGATACAATTATTCATATAATTACATAATAATCAAATATATTAATTAAAATATTTTATTCGATACATACTTGTGGAATTGACGATGATGTGTAGAAGGGGACAGGAAGATCATTGCCACTGCCACCACCACCGACACTCTTGCCCTGAAATTTGATCATAATCAATAGATACTAAATTAATTAGTTATACTTTTATAAATGAAATATGATCAAAGCAATTTAATGAACTTGGAAATATTTACCTGTGTGTTAATGCCAAATGTCATAGTTAGAAAATCATCAGTCATCATTCCAGGATCCTCTTCCTCTCTCTCGGCAATACCAAATGTGCACAAGGATCCACATGACCAACAAATATGCCCCCTCAAAAATTGACCATGGTCACCCTCAACTAAAGGACTGGCATACTGAATGAGAGTCTATGTCAGAGCACTAATCGTGCCTAGTGTGTCCACCTCTACATGTTCCTTCACAACATAAGGAATACTAACATGATCGACATGTGGCTTTCCAATAGGAACCCTAGGTGCATTAGGGTCATGATGTGCCCCCGCTCTATCAAATGATGACCCCCCTCCTCTACCCTGAGAATCTAGATAGTTAAAATAATTTGGCACCTCCTTGAGTACAAACTCCCAATAGAGTTTCCTCAAGAAATATATATATAAGGAACCTCATGATTGTTACAGGGAGGGGAATCAAAGACCATCCACCATCTCTCCCAAAAGTTTTTTTTAATGTTTTCATTTAAGCACCAATGAATTGGTAACCTCCTTGTTGCAGTTCTAAGAGTATCTGTGTCCCCTGGTTTTTTAAAGAGTTTGCAAATGCCATCTTTTGTGATTTTTTTCTTTTTTATGTCCGCATAAGATAATTTATTTGCATAATATTGTTTTTGTTCTTCTATTTTATCTTGTCATAAATTAATTTGCCCACTAACCGAGCCTACGTGGGTCAAGATTGCTTCTAATGATTTTGCAAGTATTTCCCTTCTAGGATTTGTACCAATAGATTCTTTTAACCTCCTACTTAAAGATTCTAATTCTTTTTTCCCTTTTTCAATTTGGTTGATCAAACTTTCTTGTGTTCCAAGAGGAGGTTTCTCGATTGGTGGAGGCAGTTGAGGTTCATTTTCTTGGTTATTTTCTTCATTTGTTTCTTCATTCATTTCTTCATGAGGAGATGGAGGGTTTGGTTGAGGGTTTTGTTCAGGGAGATCATTTCTTCCTGTCAATTAAAAAAAATAGATTTTAAAATCTTAACTACACATAAAATCTAAGAAAATAGATTTTAACAAAATAAATTTTAACAAAACAAATTGCTTCAAAATTGAAATTTTAATACAAATAAGAGGCATGGGTTGTAAAAACACTTACCTCTTCCACTGGACCGAGCTTGACGATTTCGTGGAGCCATTCTATATGAAAATTGATGGATGAATGAAAATAAATGAAATGAAATGGATTGAACAAGGAAAGGGATTCCGTGCACACTTGGAAAGCCCTTTTTAGCTACAAACACAAGTTTGTGGAAAGAAAATGGGCTTTCCCAAATGCAGCAAACACTTTATAGTGTTTTTACAAAGTGCATATGCCCTATAGGGTGCACACGTTATGGTTTAGTGTTTTTACAAAGCACGTGCGCCCTATAGGGTGCATGGGCTTTAGTGCATATGCACTATGGTCGATGGGGGACCAAAAAGAAAAGTGGAACCTTTTTGGTCCCCCATCTTTGTGCATATACCCTCTACTTGATGGCATATCAACTTTTTCTTAGATTCTACACATCGAGCTAACCAATACTCTATTTTCTCTTCATTATGCTCAAGTGCAACAACAACATACACATGTCCTGCAAAACAAAATTAAGTACATGCACAAATAAAACTTGTTTAAAGATTAATAATTTAAATATAATCATATATTATATGACATACACATGTAACTAATTTAATTAAAAATTTTACAATAAATTGAATTAAATTACCAGGTTGTATGAGATCTGAAATACGATCATAATCTTCTAATGCAAAGGAATGATCCAGGTGTTAGCTTGTGGTGACTAATCAGGAAAGTACTATCTAGGAAAGTACTGTACACTTTTCCTCCTGACCTCTTGAGGCCGACTACTTTTCAGTTATTTGGGCCGACTACTTATAACTCATTCTAACCCTAAAGCGGGAAAATATTGTATAATATGGCTTAGGGTTAGGGATTTTCATTAGGTGTATGATTTTAGTACTTGCGGTAGAATTGGGCTGTAAGGGATTATGGATTGTAATCAGGTTGTAATCACTGGATAATAATAATATTGGACTCACTGTTGGTGGATGTAGCCCAGGGATTGGGTGAACCACGTTAAATCTGTGTGTCTTGTGTTCTATTCTGTGTGGTTTATTATTTTCTGATATTAGTTATATTTGCACATAATTATTATTTCTGCCTTGTTAATCCTAACAAGTGGTATCAGAGCGAAGTTATTTCATTCGTTCTTTCATCTATTCTCTGAAGCAGGTTTCACGAGTTAGTGGGAGAGTCTCTCGGTTAAGTGGGAGAAATGGCAGATGAGGGTAGGCTGAAGGTTGATAAGTTTAATGGGCAGAACTTCCAGTTATGGAAGATGCAAATAGAGGATTATCTCTATCAGAAGGATCTATGGCAGCCATTAGAGGGAGTAGCCAAGAAAGAGCAATCAATGTCTCAGGAGGATTGGGATATTTGGGATAGGAAGGCACTGGGGAGTATTCGTCTATGCCTAGCACAATTGGTGGCATTCAATATTACTGAAGCAAAGACAGCTAAAGATCTGATGGAAACCCTAGCAAAGTTGTATGAAAAGCCTTTAGCTTCAAACAAGGTATTTCTTATGAAGCGTTTATTTAATATGAAAATGGTAGAAGGTGGATCAGTTACTAATCATTTGAATGAGTTTAATACAGTTACAAGTCAATTAACCTCAGTTAAAATTACTTTTGATGAAGAGGTTAGGGCTCTCTTGATTTTGTGTTCTTTGCCAGAAAGCTGGAATGGCTTGGTAATGGCTGTTAGTAATTCTATTTCTGGTTCTAATACCCTAAAGTATGATGATGTTATTGGTGTTATATTGAGTGAGGAAATTAGTAGGAAAAGCTCAGGGGCATCCACATCGGGTAGTGTATTGAACACAGAAAGCAGAGGCAGAACAAGAGATAGAGGAAACAACTCTGGAAATCGTGGGAAATCAAGAGGAAAATCAAAGGGAAAGAGGTCCGAATCTAAAGGGCCAAATGATTGCTGGTACTGTGGAAAATCAGGTCATAAGAAGAAAGATTGTTGGTCTCGAAAGAAAGATCAAGGAGACAAAAATGATGGAAACAAGGAGGCAAATGTGGTAAGTAACAAATCCGAGGAGGATGCTTTGCTCTTGTCCTTAGAAAGTATTGATGATTCATGGGTTTTAGATTCTGGGGCTTCATTTCATGCTACACCCCATAGAAGTTATTTTGTTGATTATGTTCAAGGGGATTTTGGGCTAGTTTATTTGGGAGATAATGAACCCTGTCAGATTGTTGGAAAGGGAAAAATTAAGATTAAGTTGCAGAATGGGAATCATTGGCTACTACAAGAGGTAAGACATGTTCCAAGGCTGAGTAGGAATTTAATTTCAGCAGGGCAACTGGGTGATGAGGGTTGCACAGTTACTTTTAATGATAAAAATTGGAAGGTTTCAAAAGGTTCCTTAGTAGTAGCAAAAGGTGTGAAAGTAGGCACCTTATATCTTTGTACAGGTCATACTGTTCCTTCTACTTTAATTGTTTCAGAAGATAATGAATGTTCAGGAACAGTGGCTGCAGTTGAGCAGGAAGAACATCAAACTGTTGCTGTAGATTCTGACACAGCACTGTGGCACAACAGACTCGGGCACATGAGTGAAAAAGGTATGAAATTACTTCATTCAAAGAAAGTTTTACCTGGTCTGAAATGTGTCAATATGGATTTCTGTGAAAGTTGTGTTTATGGAAAACAAAAGAGAGTTAGTTTTGTGAAGAGTGGGAAGGAAAAGAAAAATGACAGATTAGAGCTTGTGCATACAGATGTATGGGGACCAGCTCAGGTATCTTCCCTTGGTGGCTCTCTGTATTATGTTACATTTATAGATGATGCAACAAGAAAAGTATGGATTTATTTCCTTAGACAGAAATCTGATGTATTTCAAACTTTTAAGAAATGGAAATGCTTGGTTGAGAATGAGACTGGTAAAAAGTTAAAATGTCTCAGTTCTGATAATGGTGGTGAGTATTGCAGCACAGAATTTGAAGAATATTGTTCCTCTAATGGTATTCGTAGGCATAAAACTGTACCAAGGACTCCACAAGAAAATGGAGTGGCTGAACGCATGAACAAGACAATAATAGAGCATGCAAGGAGTATGAGGTTGCATGCTAGGCTGCCCAAAAATATGTGGGCAGAGGCAGTGAACACTGTTGTTTATTTAATCAATAGAGGCCCCTCTACTCCTTTGGACTATGGTATTCCAGAGGAAGCATGGAGTGGTAAGAAGGTGAGTTATTCTTTTCTCAAAACCTTTGGTTGTGAAGCTTTTGCACTTATAGATTCTGAAAATAGAACCAAGCTGGAAGCTAAGTCAAAGAAATGTGTATTTGTTGGGTATGGCATTGATGAATTTGGTTATAGGCTTTGGGATTTTGAAAATCATAAAATTGTAAGAAGCAGGGATGTCATATTCAATGAGAAAGTATTGTACAAAAATCTGTTGCTGCAGCATGAGAAGAAAGAAAATGACTATGTAGTACTGGATGATACTCCACAAGTTCATGTTCCAGTAGTTCCTTATGCTCCGCAACAACAGCAACAACAAATACCACACACCCCAGTGAGTGTTAGACGGTCAACAAGGCTAAGTAGACCTCCAGAAAGATTTTCTCCATCTTTGTATTCTATTTTGTTAACAGATGCTGGTGAACCTGAATGTTATAATGAAGCTGTGCAGGTGGATACAAAGCTTCAGTGGGAGTCTGCAATGAAAGATGAAATGGACTCTTTGCTGAAAAATCAAACATGAGATTTATGTAAGTTACCTGCAGGTAAAAGGGCTTTACAGAATAAATGGGTTTACAGGATAAAAGAAGAGGATGGAGGTACGAAAAGATTTAAAGCCAGATTAGTCGTAAAAGGATTTGCACAGAAACATGGTATTGATTTTGATGAGATATTTTCTCCAGTTGTTGAAATGACTTTTATTCGTACTGTTTTAAGTATTGTGGCTACTGAAGATTTGCATTTAGAGTAGCTTGATGTTAAAACAACCTTTCTTCATGGTGATTTGGATGAAGAAATATATATGGTTCAGCGATAAGGATTTGAGGTCAAGGGTAAGGAGAATTTGGTGTGCAGATTGTAGAAAAGTTTATATGGCTTGAAGCAAGCACCTCGGCAATGGTATATTAAATTTGACACTTTTATGAATGGGCATGGATATAGTCGGTGTCATTTTGACCATTGTGTTTATTTTCAGAGGTTGGATGATGACAACTACATTATTTTATGTTTATATGTTGATGATATGCTTGTAGCTGGGTCTAACATGAATCACATTAAGGGGTTGAAACAACAGTTAGCAAAATCTTTTGCTATGAAGGATTTGGGGGCAGCAAAATAAATCCTTGGTATGAAAATTTGTAGAGATAGAAAAAATAGGAAATTGTCTCTATCTCAGGCTGATTATATTGAGAAGGTGTTGCAACGTTTCTTTATAGAAAATGCCAAAGCTGTCAGCACACCTTTGCCTGGTCATTTGAAATTGACTAAGGATATGTGTCCCAAGACACCAGAAGAAGAGACTAAAATGTCTAAGGTACCTTATGCTTCAGCTGTAGGGAGCTTAATGTATGCTATGGTATGTACTAGGCCAGATATTGCACACGTAGTGGGAGTCGTTAGCCATTATATGAGTAACCCTGGTATTGAGCATTGGAATGCAGTCAAATGGATTCTCAGATATTTGAGAGGCACATCCAGTAAGTGTTTACACTTTGGGGGTTCTACCACTACTGTACAAGGCTATGTTGACTCAGATTTGGCAGGAGATATAGATAGCAGGTGGAGTACTACAGGTTATATATTTACTATTGGTGGGACATCAGTGAGTTGGATTTCTCGACTACAAAAGGTGGTTGCTTTATCCACTATAGAGGCAGAGTATGTTGCTGCTACAGAGGCAGCCAAGGAGATGATATGGCTTTAATTCTTCATGGAAGAATTGGGACATCCACAAAAGGATAATTTTCTACATATAGATAGCCAAAGTGCCATTCATCTTGCAAAGAATTCTGCTTTGCACTCAAAGATAAAACACATACAGTTGCGGTACCATTTCATTTGATCAATTTTGGATGATGGACAGTTAAGGCTGGAAAAGATTCATACTGATGATAATCCAGCAGATATGTTTACAAAGGTAGTAACAAGGGAGAAGTTGAACTCATGTTCAGCTTCAGTTGGTCTTCTAGACTGAACAAAATAAAGGAATAACTGAGTTCAAGGTGGTTCAATCTAGTGGGAGCCTCATGTGGGTAGCGGTATTGCTACAGGATCAGTCTCCAAGTGGGAGGTTTTTTTTTATAGTGTGGATACTGATAAGTCACCAAGTGGGAGATTGTTAGCTTGTGGTGACTAATCAGGAAAGTACTATCCAGGAAAGTACTGTACACTTTTCCTCCCGACCTCTTGAGGCTGACTACTTTTCGGTTATTTGGGCCGACTACTTATAACTCATTCTAACCCTAAAGCGGGAAAATATTGTATAATATGGCTTAGGGTTAGGGATTTTCATTAGGTGTATGATTTTAGTACTTGCGACAGAATTGGGCTGTAAGGGATTACGGATTGTAATCAGGTTGTAATCACTGGATAATAATAATATTGGACTCGCTGTTGGTGGACGTAGCCCAGGGATTGGGTGAACCACGTTAAATCTGTGTGTCTTGTGTTCTATTCTGTGTGGTTTATTATTTTCTGATATTAGTTATATTTGCACATAATTGTTATTTCTGCCTTGTTAATCCTAACACCAGGTCTTCATTTATTATATCATCTTGATCTTGTGTCTCACTAGGTGTTAAGGATTTTTGTTTCTATTCTTCAACCCATTCTGTATTCTCTCATTCTTCCCATTCACCTACAACACAAAATTAACAAAAACATGGAAGCTCCCTAGTCCATACAGTCTAAGTGTTAGAATTAGAACTCCTAAATGAATTCCATTTAGTTGATCCACTGATTGTATCACAGTCATATCTTGAAAGGATATTCTTCTCTTCAACTAGCTAGAAAAAATGTCTGATTGTAGAGTTTTGACTTGATCCTGTAGAAAAATTTGTTCTACACCATTCAACAATTGCACGTGCATCTTTAAATTTGATTTTTTCTCAAATTTGAGTTGCTCTCTACAAAGGGCTCTTTTAACACATGCATCGGCACCTTCATGTTCTCCCTTCCCATGTCCAACCTCAAAAAAAATCAAAATTTGTTGGATATTTTTTTCTTATGTGTCCTACTCAACCAATAAAACATTCTAGCATTCTTGAATTGCCCTGTGCAATTATCTAACCATATTAGATGTTGTGTTATATGAATTTCTCTCTCCCTTAAATTTTCATAAAAGTTCCTAAAAAAATACTAGATAAACTCCGATGAGTGTAATTTATTATCACTCATATAGAAATGGTACTCTCTCAATATTTTTTGATCCTCTTCTGTACTATCAGGTGCATTCTTATAGACAATATGAACAAAACTTGTCACTTGCACTAAATTATAATATTGGATTTGGATCTCATCTTGTGGTGTAAGCGTGTAGTTCTCTGTAAAGTCAACGACTGAAAGTATACCACCAATTGGAAATGTATTCTTGCATATGAGAAATTGTCCATCAACCTATCTAAAATTTTGAGTGTTTCACATATTTAGGTACGACCTTACTTTTGAACTCATTCATAAAATCATGAACACTAATTTTTTAAGTTATTAGATCACACCATTTTCCAACCTTTCCATCCTTCAACGGATACTCAATAGTTTTAAATATTTGTGCATCAACTAATTATTGTCCAAAATCAATTGAAATATTTTCATGCAAACATTCATCTAATAATGTAAGATTGCCACATACATCACATACACCAGAAACACATGCATTCAAAAGATAAAATTGCTCATTAGGTGGGTTACAAAACAAACTTGATATAAACTCCTTTACAGTTTGAGGTGGTATATTTATACCACATTCCTGCAACATCTCATTAGTATGCATGGTAGAATGTATAGATTGAAAAATATCATAATGATAATGAAATTGAACATGAGTTTTGCAACAACAGGTGATTATTTCCTTGTTAATCCCTACATACCATGGTTTACATTTTTCAAAATATCTTTGACTAATACTAATAGTTAACATCTTACCATCCACATTTTTTTTATACAATTCAGTTTGAGTCATATCCAAAAGGTGTTTTGGATGTGGATCATGAACTTTTAAACTGACTCTTAATTTAAGAACATCTCTTGCATTAGGGGATACTCTTGTATTATCGTGCTAAAAATTTTCAATAAAAGTTTTGACTTCACCAGTAAGTTTCATGTCAGACCTTGGGAGTCAGCCACTGAAGGTCCATAAATGGTTTGTTGGATCACTTTCAAAGTTAACTCTTCACTTTACAACTATTAAATTTTTATGATGAATATTAAGATATCCACTTATGTTTAAAATCATTATTTTATCAGTAGTAGTTTTGTTTACTAAAGTTTTTTTTATTGCTCGTCGTGTCGCATTACTATATTTAGAATTCTTTTTATTTCCAATTGTGTCAAAGGCACTAGCAATAGTTGATACAACTTGTTTTAGAGACTCATCCTTCTTCTTGGATTTCACATAAATGCTTAACCTCTTCATCACTTTTCGTATTTTAGATATTTTAATTAATTGTAATAGTAGTTGACATTGAAACCCAAATTTCTTATTATAAAAAACTTGTCTAAACAATCTCATCGCATGTGTCCTAATCTATCTCTATGAAACCAAATCACGTAGATTGTCTAGCACATCACTTTTTATTTGAAATTATTTATTCATTTCATTATCATTCAAAGGAGTTTCTTTCTCAATCAGAGTTTCTATGTCTACATACACATTGTTGATTTCAATTTGAATTGGTGTTTAATTTTCACTTTCAATTGGGGTTTCACTTTCAGTTCCTTTATGAATATGATTAACATTACTAATTTGTTTAATTTGATGTGCAATTAAATTTATTACTCTATTTTTAACTAATAAAATTAAAATCATTTATATGGTAACCTTCTAGAAAATGACGAACTTCTTTATCAGAATAAGTTACATTTGGTTGTGAAGACATACCTGTATCCAATACTAGATTAGAAGATGCACCCAAATTTTCTTCTTCGACCTCTTCATCCATCATGGTGTCTTCATTGTTCTCCTCTTCTAAAACAATTGTTGAACTCAATGCTCCAACATTATTCAATTTTCAAAGTCTTTCTCTTTTTTTTCGTTGTCATTTTGCCTCCTGTCTATTTTTTGCAAACTCCTCAGTTGTCAGAACCTTCCTTATCCTCTTTCTACATTGCCTTGATCTCATGTTTGCACCAAAATTTGAGTTCAAATAATTCTCTTCATGTTAGATCCAAAACAAGACAAAAAAAGAGAATGTTGATCAAAATATTTTGTTTGCAGTATGAATCATTAAAAAATGATTGAATACTCGTCAATCATTGAGATCAGGCCCACAATCCTATTTTTTGGCTGCAACAACTCTTTATAAAATGGGCACCAATTATTTAAATGAAACGGGCACCCAATTTTTGAATTTCACAAAACGGGTGCCCCTGTTTTGAATTTAACAAAATTTGTGCCCATTTTGTAAAACTATGAGTGGGAACCATACCTGCTATCTTGGTTTTTGGTTCAGGACAGGCTTGATGGGACCAAGCCTATGCTTGGCCCTGCAAAAATATGCCAAAGGCATTACAATATAAAATTTCTGCATTGCCATAACTTTTTGCACACCTTCTTGAATGAATTTTTTGATGAAACAAAAACTCATTTTAGTTCTTATTTTGCAGATTATAAAAATATAAATTTTATAGTGATATGAGAAATTTTAATATTTTTACAATATTTATTAAGCCAATGTGACCTACCTAAACTTGAAATGCTAAGGCTAACTAAAATTTTAATAACTTTTTTAATTTTACATTTTTTGAAAAATGAGTTATATGAGATCAATCTACATAGAATTTCCTTCAAATTAAAAAACAAAATTTAAAAAAAAGTGAAGTTATCATCGAATTATGGTGGCCGTAAACGAGAGGTTTTGAAAATATACTTTATAGTCAATTAAAAATTAATAAAAAAAAATCAATTAAAAATAGATAAAATATTCTCATCAATCTTTAGTGTTTTAGGTACCTTTCCCTAGAAGGGTTCACAAAAATACATTTATTTACTTCAAAAAAGGGTGGTTGTACATGTGTGAGGTGTGGTCCTGAAATAGGCATTTTGAAAAAGTGGTTTTTAAACATGCCTACTAAACTTCAATTTATACCATGTGGGTATTGAAATAAATTACATATTTAAAAAGTAGACTCCAAGCACTAAATTTTATAGTACTGAAGTTTTTCAAGATTCAATCTTTAAGTGCCTCAAATTTTGACATCAATTGACATAAATTTTGAAAAAAAGGGAAAACACTTCCACTTTTTGCCCAAAAGTGGGACTCAACTTCTGCAGCCACCCTTTAACCAACCTAAAACTCTTCCCAGATTATTAGCGATAGAGACTCCTCTTTTTGATCTACACTTCAATCAAAGTCATTGCTTCCCGGATCATAACATGAATTAATGAGAATTCAAGTCTTTGCAAAAGACTAGTCTTCACACGATGAAGACTAAAATCTATGTTTTGTCCCCCAAACCCAAGTCTAACAATAAACTTAAGTCATGGCCTATAATTTACAATATCATGATCTACTATTTTTAATTATCAAGACTTGTATGGATGTAACCCTTTTTTAAAGAGGGGTAAATGCTTTGACCCATAGCTATGAATTGATAAGGCTACAAATGGGGCACCTCATCCCCAATGGGATTTCAACCTTGATAGTGATAACAAAAATTAAAAAAACTTAACCATCACAACATGCCACTATTAATATATAGATGTAACCCTTAATTTAGTTAGAGTATACTAAAATGAAGATCTTGGAGTATCTGATGCCTCTTCAAAAGTAATTATTTCACCTCTATCACAAACTAAATTAGATATTGTAGGTTTTAATTTGATGCAATAAGTCTTTGTGGTGAAATCCTCTTGAATGACCTTCAATAGATTGGACACATCTATCATGGTGGGTCGAGATTCAAGTGAATCATTTGAACATAGTAAACCAAGACGCATCAATGAAATGAGACATGGTTCTATTTCTATGCTAGAACTTTCCAGTAACCAAATCTAATCAGTTACCTCAAATGCCCTATCTGGAAATGACCTTTTCACCCAGTTATGTAGGTTCAAATCACCATCAAATATATTATCAATCGGTTGCCTCCTTGTTAGCATTTCCAATAACAAAAATCCATAACTATAAACATCTCCCCTTGGAGAAATCATGCCATTCAATCCATATTCTATAGATAAGTCATTGATTATAGTTGGTTACTTTGTTCTAACAAGGAAATTCATATTTATTTTTAAAAACAAATATATTTGACAAACCATACCTAGTGCAATGTAGCTCAGTCAACATTTATTGTTGAAGTTATTGAATTGGTAACAATTCTTCCCATCATTTTGGATAGTGCATAATCTGAAAGATGAGCTGTCATGCTTTCATCTAAAAGGACATTGCTTGGTTTAATGTCACAATGCAATATCTATTGGCATTAAGGTCCCTCAACCTTAGAAGTCCCAAATGGATTTAATTTAATTTTTTTAATGGTATTTTGGAAATATTTTTAGTGAGGCCAAATCTTTCACATAGATAGACTTGGAGATTTAGAAAATAATAATTAATGTTTATGAAAAAGTTATGCAAAAAGAAGTTTCTAATTACTGTTGTAGATACATTAAATGTGGACGCATTTGAGAAACTACTTATTTTTGCATTGTAATAACTATAAATACAAGTATTGCTAGAGGAGTTGCATGTAAGGAAGAGAAATTCATTTTCATAGGGTTTGTGCTACCATTTTTTCTCTAGGATGGAGCAAAATGTAAATATCCATGTAAAGGCTTAGAGTCTGAAGATTGTATTGTAACTATATTTTGTTGTTGAATAATACGATGGCACTCTGGTTTTGGAGTGTGGATTTTTTTATCCAAAAGGGTTTTACCCTCATAAATTTTGTGTTTTATCTTCTATCTTGTTCTTTTTGTTTATTAATTGTGTATTATTGAATTCATTGCTGAATAATACAATTTATCTCTAGTTTTAGAAGGGTTTTTTTACCCAAAAAGGTTTTACCCATGCAAATTTTGTGTTCTATCTTCTGTCTTGTTCATTCTATTTATTAATTTTGTATTGTTGAATCATAATGCATGTTTCCAAAATTGATTTTGCAAGTAGTTTTCTCTAAGATTTTAATCATGGGATGCCCAATTTCCCTTTCATTTGTTATCAGAGAAAGGTTCAAAGATTTGTAGGTTGCTTGCATGTGTTTTTTTTTAAATTTACATGTACTTGCTTTTTGAGTTGCATGTACTTGCATGTTGATTGCATGTATTTGCATGTCAAAGCAAGTAAGATTTATTGGTGTTATAGGTTATGGGTATTCACTCTATAATGATTTCTTAGCTTGGTAAGCTTGAGGGAATTTGAAGGAATTGGCTTAAGAAGATTGATCATTTGATGAGTGAAATTCTTGTAATTGTTTAAGTTTTAGGAGAAAACATGTGGTTTGAAGGATGGTGAAGACATAGAAAATAGATTTGGTGCTTGTGGAGGGTCCTTGGTACTACACGTTAACACTTTCTATGTGTTGTTATTGGTAGACTTGGTATGCCTTTGATCTTCTAGATTTGACATTACCCATGTAGTGGGAGTTCATGTATGTGTTTGGTCTTTATTAACTAGTTTTCACATGGAGCTTGAGAACTCGCATTTATGGGTTTCTTATGTTTGTGGCATGATTTTGTTGGTGTAGTATACCTTCAAGGTATGGGTAATTGGATGGAATAGAATTTTTTGTTGGTGCTATTTTATATCTTATGGTTTTATAAGTTGGATGGAAGAAATCTATTAGATTGTTGTTTTGATTGATGTTTTATATTGTTTTCTAGAGACTTACTTTGCAGTTGTGTTCTGGTATGAGATTTGAAGTTGATGTTGATGATGCTTCTGTATAGATCGTGAGCATAGTGGAGAGGTGGCAGTATCTTCTAGCCTTTGATGTCATTGGGATTTTTGGTTTCCTGGATGGAAGTGATGATGTGTTCTTTATCAGGTAGCTCTTAGCAATGTAAATATTGGTGTTTCTAGTGACTCTTGTAAGGTCTTCTTCAAGTGGGAGAATGTTCAGGTTAAGGTGCCTCAACCTTAGGAGTCCCAAATGGATTTAATTTAATTATTTTTAATGGTTGTTTGGAAATATTTTTAGTGGGACCAAATCTTTCACATAGATAAACTTAGACATTAAGAAAATATAAATTAATGCTTATGTAAGAGTTATGCAAAAAGAAGTTTCTAATTATTGTTGTAGATACATTGAATGTGGACACATTTGAGAAACTGCTTATTTTTTCATTGTAATCTCTATAAATACAAGTATTTCTAGAGGATTTGCATGTGAGGAAGAGGAATTCATTTTCATAGGGATTGTGCTACAATTTTTTCTCCAAGATGGAGCACGATGTAAATCTCCATGTAAAGACATACAGTTTGAAGATTGTAAATTGTAACTATATTTTATTTCTAAATAATACAATGACTATCTAGTTTTGGAGTGGGGTTTTTCACCCGAAAGGGTTTTTCCCACATAAATTCTATATTCTTGAAGGCAACTGAATCAATGATCTACTAATCATAAAATAAGAAATATGCAAGAGCCCCAAATTACCTTAAGAAAAGAGAGGTAGGGCATCCATTATATAGAAAACCAAAAGGGAGGTGAAATTATGGGATTCAACCATATTCACCAACAATATATAGAAAACCAAAAGGGGGGTGACATTATGGGATTCAACCATATTTACCAACAATACAACTACAATATTAAATATGTGTAACTATTGAAACTAAAAAATTAATAACATACAACCATCTATTTAATATCTGATTGTGAAGTCAATAAGGACTGCATAGGTAGGCCCCAAATGGGCATTATTGTTTTCATACTCCCGCATAATGACCATTGGGAAGAACATGAAGTAGATCCCTAAGCTTTCAGAACCTTCCACAATCTAGAGTTTGTGTGAAGATATCTGCAATCCGATCTTCCATACTACAGTACACAATTTTGATCAGACCTTGTTGAACCAATTCCCTAATATAGTGATGTTGTATCTCAATGTATTTGGTTCTACTATGAAATACTAGATTCTTTATCATTTGTATAGAAATATTGTGGTCACAATACAACAAGGTAGGTTCATTTTGAATTTGGTGTAAGTCTTCTAGTATCCTTCTCAACCATATGGTTTGACAAGTTGTTGATGTTGTAGCTTTGTATTCTGCCTCTACTGTAGGAAGTGATATTAGTTGGTTGTTTCTTGGACTTCCAAGAGAATACTACAGAACCAAGGCTAAAAGTGTAACCAGAAGTAGACTTATGATCATCAACAGAACCTGCCCAATCTAAATTTGTATAGCTAACCAATATGTTGTCCTCTTAATGCTGAAATTTGAAACCATAGCTCAATGTCCCTTTAACATATCTGAGAATCCTTTTAGCTCCATTCTAATGTGTTTCCTTAGGATCTGACATGAACCTAGAGAGCAAACTCACTGCAAATGTGATATCTAGATGAGTAGTACTTAAGTAGATCAAGTTTCCAATCAACTGTCTATATAGAGTGGGATTCACTGGATTTGACAAATCTAAAGTAGAAAATTTAAGTCCAACTTCAATAGGTGTTGCAATTGGTTTACAACTCTGCATCTAAAATTTTTGAAGGATATCTAAGGCATATTTTTTCTAAGACATAAATATTTCATATTTATTTTTCCATACTTCTATACCAAGAAAGTAGTGCATTTTTCCAAAATCTGTTATTTCAAACTCACTAATCATGACTTCTCTAAACTCTGCAAATAAAGCTGGATTATTCCCTGTATATATAAGATAAAAATATCTTTAGCTGAGCTTCTGATATAGAGATTTGGATCTGACTGACTTTGTGAAAAACCTTTCTATTGTAGGTATGAGTCTATTCTTGAATACCATGCTCTTAATGCATGTTTGAGACCATACAAGGCCTTCTTTAATTTAAAAACATAATGTTCTTTAGAAGGTATTTCAAAACCTTTAGGTTGTGAAACACACACTTCCTCATCAATATATCCATTCAAGAAAGAAATCTTCATGTCCATTTGATAAACTATCCAACCTATTGAGCTACCAATGCGAAAACCAATTTTATAATATCCATTCGTGCTACATTTGCAAATGTCTCAATATAATCAATACCTTCTTGTTGAGTGTACCCTTTGGTTACCAATCTATCCTTATGCTTATCAATGCTTCCATCAGATTTATACTTTGTTTTGTATACCCATCTGTGTGTGTGAATTTTGTACCTAGTTGTAGACACAACACTTTAGTAAAACATTAGAGGTTAGTTAAAATCAAAATCGTGCAGTGAAATGGAAACTAATCTAACCAAGTGATTTACTATCTTCTAGTAGATGCAAGCATGTATTCTCAGATTGGACCGAGCCAGTGACCTTGACAACACCTAAATGAAGGATTTGAATGCAGAATCTAGATATGAGATGAATGCAAATTAATCTATATTTTTGTTTTTTTGTGCAATAAGATGAAATAAACTGATATGAATCTATTCTAGATGAAAAACTGATATGCAATGCAAGCTAACAATGATATGCTAAATATGAAACTAAAATGACAAGATTGATCTCACAAATGTTGTTGATTTGCAAAGAAGCTTCAATTCTTCAGATGTCAATTCGCCAGCGTGATTGTGCGAATTCGTGGATTGATTTTGGCAAAGTAACTATGCAAACTTGGGAGATTATTTGTGAAGAGCTAAGCCTTGATTTTATAGAAATCCAGAGCTTTGGGGATGCATGGAAAAAGCCATAAATCACTCTAGTTGATTTTTGAGTCAACAAGGAATTAAAGATAGTTAACTCATAAAACATCATGCAAAAATAGCTTTTGATTTAAATCAGAAGTTGAGATCAGCTTTCAACTCAAAAGAGAGTTGAGCTTATTTTTAAAACAACTTGAATTGATTTTCTGGTTTAAAGTTTAACTATTTTGTGGATGTGCATAATTAATTATGAATTAAATTAATAAATAAAGTGATTTATCCTCAACTTAACTGATTTTAAAAATAAAACAATTGATTTATGGGTTAATCAATTATTAAATCAAACTTTTATTAAAAAACTATATTATTAAATTTGACAATTGACATTAATTAATTAAATAAGAATTTAATCAATTAGTCATAGGATATTTGATTTATTGTCAAAATGGAATAATACAATTTAGGAATAAATATAATTAAATCCAATTCAATAATTAAGTGGCAGTATTAAATCTAATTAATTAAATATTCAGAATATTCAATTAATCAAACTTTAGGATAAATAGGATTTATCACCAAATAATTATTAAATTAAAGATAATTAGGATAAATAGGAATATTGCTAGGAATATTCCCCGATGTAGAATTTATGATAATCAATTAGGATTCGATAATGCGCAGATGTGCCTTGGGTTAGGACTTTGATGTAAATTTCGTTTGATGTGTCGATGTAGGAGGTTAATGAACCTATAGCCCATTTTTGGGGTATTACATTTTGCCCCTCTTTGAATCATTGTGCGAAGTGCAGTGGTTCAAAAACAGTCTGTGTATGATGTTTGAAACTGATGTTTGAAATTGATATTGATATGAAACAAAAATTGATTGAAAAGATTTGAAGATATTAGGTCCTGAATGACCAAAGATAATGTTAACTATAACAACAATGAACCGATGATTGCAAAAAAGTGTCAAGACACCTGATTCTGAACCTTATGATTGCGAAGAAGTGAGTGACCGATTCCAGACCTGATTATCGATAAGAATCACATTGGTATCACATCTGAACCCTTCAATTACGAAGAACCAAGGAAATAACACTAATGAACCAATGGTTACAAAAAAGTGATACAGTTTACAAGATTAAGAGAATACCAGATTGATATGGATCTCGATGAATCTAATATGCCCCAAGCGATGATTAATTTGCCCCAAGTGATGAGGTCTTTTTAATGAATCAACAACTAGATGTGGTTGTTATCTTGATTATTGAGGAAATATATGATTTCAGACTTAGATTACAGAATTTGAATGATGTGTAATACCATGCCCCCTTTGGGATTAAATCAAAATCTGACAAGAAAAGTCAGCTTTGAATGATTTAGAAGCATGTTAATTGATTTGAGAATTGGTTAAACATGTTCGAGAATGCATTCTGCATCGGTTGGAGGTCTAGACAACCAAGTTTGACTAGGTTTGACCATGAGTTGACCATGGTTGACCAAGTTGAAATTTTGATAGTCTGATGTAAGATAATCAGTTAAGTTGAATACTGGATTTCTGTGATGATGGAAGGTTGATTATGCAAGCAGTAGACCGTCCTGGGTCCAAAAATTTTAAATCATGATTTTGACATAGTAAATGATCTCAGATTTTGATTTTGATCCCGAAAATGGATTCAGAACGTCTAAATTAGCTAGGGGTGCAATTTTTGTGAAAAACAGAGTAGTTTTGACAATTAGGTCAAAAAGTTATATAAAGGCCAGAAGACATAGAGAGCAAAGACTACAAAGCAGATTGCCCCAGATACTGAGATGCCAGTAGCCGATGCTGATCCTACTATTCCTCTTACTCCACAGGAGACTATCAGACGACTCAGAGTACAGGTCAGGGACTTGAAGGTTCGCAGTGCTCGGTGGGAGGAGAGATACATAGAGGTAGATAGGCAGCGTACTGAGCTTCGTGCAAAGGTGTAGAGATTGCAGGCAGAGGTGATTCATCAGATCTCACGGGCAGCTTACTATGTGTCCACATATTACACTATTGTTCCTACTGCACAAAGAGTCCCTTTGTACTCTCAGTATATGATGGCATCAGAGGGAGCCAGAGCACCCATAGCAGAGGTAGTACCGGATGCACCACCTCCTCCTCCACCAGATGCAGAGGATCATGCTGACAGTTGATCTATTTTTATATGTTTTGATATACTGTGCTCTTTTTGATCATTGATATACTGTTCTGACTTTGATAGCTCACATGAGCGTATTCTTTTGTATATTGTGCCAGTAGTGCACCCCTAACTAGTTCGAGATTTTTGATATATATATGAGATCGATATTTTGGTTGCGACTTCATGTGTAATTGTCATGTTTTAATTTATGATGATATCATGTGATGCTTATGCTATGAGTAGTGTAGAATGTATGTATGGATATATGCAATGCAATGATTTCTTTCATATGTATGGATGTTATGCAAATGTATTTGATTATGGAAAGATGTATGGATGATTTATGCTTATGCACATGGATGAAATGTAATGCAATAGATGATTGTGATATGTAAATGCAATGATACACATGATATGTTTTGTAGGTATTGATGAAGACAAGTACTCAGTCTTATGTCAAAATGATGTTTAACCTAAGAGGATAACTGCTTGCGATTCGATGAAGAGACCTTCGAGGTAGGTTTCAGCTCTTGTTAGATTTGAAGAGACAACTGAAGAATTGTTTAGGAATTGAAGTTCATTTAGCCATTGTGAGATCATGCAAACATGCAAAATGCAAAGAGACATGTAATATGAAATGCAATCTAAGACCTAGGACCTAGTCATTGATCATGTGTTGGTCATTCTCATCATTGAATTTTTAGGTAACCGGATAAATCAATACAATACCCACTAGTTAAGAAACCATAGACATATGAATATTGATTTGTATGCGCAGGAATCAATACAACACCCACTGATTAGGAAACCATGGATATATGAATATTGATTTTGTTTTCGGAATGTCGGATTAGATATAAGCATCAAGGCATAAGCGCTAGGATGACCTAAATATCATATCCATTTTGATACAACAATTTGTATAAGCATCAAAACATAAATGCCATGATGACCTGAATATGCCTTGCGGTACAAACACATCAAGCAGTCAAGAGATCATTCTAAATCTAATGTGAATTACCTATAGTGACCTTTTATCGTTCACATCCTTAGGTAAGATCGCATTACACAATAGGAGAAAGAACTCACTCAAAAAAAAGACAATAGTTAGATCAAACTTCCTTGAATTTTCTGGGTATCAATGGTCAAGGTATGCATGGCCATCCAATTCAAGATAGAGGCTCTTACAGTCGGACACCATTTCAATCCAGAATTTCCAAAGTTGTTAGATTTTCACATACAACCATAAAACAAAGAAAAGATTATGCCCCCAGTCATCACTCTCTAAATCCTGTAAAGGACATCATCGAAGAGCTCGTGGGAACATAATATGCAAAAATCTCAATGCGAATCAGTAAGCATACAAGGAGATAAAAGCATGTAAAAGCATAGATTGTTTTCAATTTGGTTTAATGTTTGATTGTGTTGGTGTAGATGCAAAATCCTTTCTAGAGATGAGACAAACTGACTGACTTGAATAAAGCTTCAAAGGACTCTAACTAGATATGACTCATCTGAGGTATACTGGAGACCATAGGATATGACATTGGTTGCCCCCAAGTTTGAACATTGATAGGATACAAATGCTTGAGTCGATTGGTGTACAGATTGACTTATTGAAAACAAGAAAGCAGGAACAAACCGGGAGATATGTACAAACTAAAGCAAGACTAAAAGCTGGGAAGGACCAAGATTGCACTGATAGATGGAGTGTTTTGAAACAAGTGGTGCCTGTTTGCCAGGTTTTCACCATCTTGGCAGAGATTCTATTTTTGCTACCAAGGTGCCTGTTTCCAGGTTTTCACCAAAGCACTTTTTCTTTTTCTCTTTTTTTTTATTTTTTATTTTTCATTTTTTAAAATATTTTTTTGTACTTTTGATATTTTTTTTACTTTTTTTGTGAATCATCAAGGCACCTATTGCTAGGTTTTCACCAAGATGTTTATTTTTTTAGGACTTTTTTCAAATTTTAAGATTTTTTCAGGACATTTTACCATAGACTGAATGCCTTAGGCGTAGAATTTCTTCAAATGGAGAACGTTGATTGGTTCTCGGAGCTGTTCTAATTCAGTCATTGAGAGTTGATAGGCACCAGAGCCAAAAGTAGCAGTGATTACAAAGGGACCCAGCCAGTTGGGTTCAAACTTTCCCTTGCATTCTCGATGTGATTGATTTTTAGGATTCTCTCTCAAAACTAGATCACCAACCTGAAATTCTCTGTGTCTGACTTTCTTGTTGTAACCTCTAGACATTCTCTTTTGATATACTCTAAGATGATCATATGTTGCTTGTCTGTGCTCATCTAGTAGTTCAAGTTCTTGCAACCTAGACACTCTATAGTCATCATCAGTTACTAGATCGTGCATTTTGATTCTTAGTGATGGGATTTCAACCTCAATAGGCAATACCGCTTCAGACCCATAAACTAAAGTGAAAGGTGTAGCCCCAGTGGGTGTTCTGATACTTGTTCTATAGGCCCAAAGAGCTGGATTGATCATGAGATGCCAGTCTCTTCCTATTTTATTAATTGTATGATGCAAAATTTTCAATAGATTCTTGTTAGAAGCCTCTGCTTGTCCATTCCCTTGAGGATAGTAGATAGAAGACCAATGTTGTGTAATCTTGAATTTAGCACATAAATTATCTAGATCTTTGTTCTTGAATTGTCCACCATTATCTGTGATTATAGAATGAGGGATCCCATAGCTGCATATAATATAGTTCAATATGAACATAGATATTTCTTTTCTAGTTGCTTGTGTCAAAGGGACTGCTTCTACCCATTTTTAAAAATAATCTGTAGCTGTGATTATATGGGTATGTCCATTAGAAGAATGAGGATGTATAGCTCCTATAAGATCAAAGGCCCATTGATGAAAAGACCATTGTGTAGTAAAGGGAATTAGATCTCTCCCTGGAGCATGAATTAAGTTACCATGTACTTGGCACTTTTGACAATTCTTTGCATACTTGATTGCATCTTTCTCCATTTCCGGCCAATAGTACCCATCCCTAATAAGTTTTTAAGCTAGTGTTAAACCATTCGAGTGTGACCCACAAATACCATCATGGACTTCCTCTAACGCATGTTGAGACTCTTCCCATTCTAAACATCTAAGTAGAGTACCATCTAGACCTCATTTGTAAATATCATGACCAATGATGACATATCGAGAGGCATTACAGATAAGGTATCTCTTTTCATGGCGGTTGAAGGTGTCGAGAATGATTTGGTCTTGGAGATAGGAGAATAGATTTTTGTATCTGGATGAATCATGACCAACAATAGTGCAAATCATGTGGGTTTCAGGGGAATCATATGCAGGATAAGATAGTGCTTCCACTAGGAACTCGTAGTGTAGCTCATGTTCAGGCTACTATAGTAGAGTAGATAATGTTGCCATTGCATCGGCAGCCTTGTTCTATGTTCTAGGAATTTGCTCAAATGTGAGAGATATGAAATACTTCTTTAAATCATCTACCATTCTCTTATAAGGAATGAGCTTTTCATCTTTAGTTTGGTACACATCATTGACTTGATGGATAACAAGTTGAGATTCTCCATGAATGTGTATCTCTGTTACTCTCCACTCAATTGCTATTTTCATGCCATTAAGAAGGGCTTCATAGTCTGCAATATTGTTTGTGCAAGGGAACTTTAATCTGAATGCTTTTGGGATTGAGTATCCTTGAGGAGTTATGAACAATATGCTTGCTCCTGATCCATTCTGTGTATAGGAGCCATCAAAGAATAACTGCCATTCTCTAGAAGAAAGAGTCATGATAGAGGAATCTAGAAATTCCATTTGCATTGTTGTATCATCAACCATAGGTGCATCTACTAATTGATCAACAATTATCTGTCCTTTTATAGCTTTCTTTCAACATATTCAATGTGAAATTCACTTAAGAGCATGACCCATTTAGCTAAGCTACCTGTGAGGGCAGCTTTGCTTAGTAGGTATTTTAGTGGATCAATTTTAGCTACCAAATGTGTGATATGAGCTAACATGTAATGTCTTAGTTTCTATGATGAAAAGATCACAACTAGACAAGCTTTCTCAATCATTGAATAATTCTTTTTCATATGCAACCAATGTTCTACTGATATAGTATATATCTCTTTCCTTTTTGTTCTCATCATGTTGTGCTAGCAATGCCCCCAATGATGTATCTGTTGCAAAGACATATAAGATCAATGGCTTCCCTTGAATGGGAGGCATCAAGATAGGAGGATTTGATAGATATTTCTTGATATGGTTAAAGTTGTTCTCACATTCTTCGTTCCATGCAAAAGTCACACCTTTATGTAATGTTTTTGTAAAAGGCTGTGATATGTCTGCTAGCTGTGATATGAATCTTCTGATAGATTTTACTCTCCCTTGCAATGTCCTCATTTGACTGATGTTTTTGGGAGGTTGCATCTCCATTATAGCCTTTACTTTAGCTGGATCAACTTCAATGCCCTTCTTTAAAACTATGTATCCTAAGAGCTTTCCAGAAGTGACACCAAAAGAACACTTAGGATTCAGTCTGAGACTAAATATTTCCATTCTATCTAGTATCTTGCTTGAGTCATTTAGATGTTCACCTCTAATCATAGATTTTTCTAAAGTATCATCAACATAATCTTCCATAGTCCTATGCATCATGTCATGAAAAATAGAAGTCATAGCTCTCTAATATGTAGCACCAACATTCTTAAGCCCAAATGGCATGACATTCCAACAGAAGGTGCCCTATGCACATGTGAAAGTAGTTTTCTCTTGATCCTCTAGAGCAATTTTTATTTGATTATATCCAGAAAAACCATCCATCACATAATACATCTCAAAACCCACAGTCATGTCCACTATCATATCAATGTTAGGTAGTGGAAAATCATCCTTGGGGCATGCTCTATTCACATCTCTAAAGTCTGTGCACACTCTGATTGATTTATCTGGTTTTGAAATAGGTACAATATTAGAGATCCATTCTGCATAATCAATAACTCGGATAAATCCAGCTTTTAGGAGCTTCTCTAATTCAGCTTTTACCAAGAGTGCAACATGATGATGCATCTTTTTTAATTTTTTTTTAACTGGTTTTACTCTAGGAGCTATAGATAAATGGTGCATTATAAGATCAGGATCCAACCCTGGCATATCTGAATATTTCCATGCAAAGTTGATCTTCTTTTCTATTAGGAATGTAGTAAATTTTTGCTTGTCTTCTTCTAATAAAGATTGTGCTACATGAGTCAACTATGGTTCTTCTGTTGTTCCCAAATTGATAGATTGAGTGGGCTTAATTAGAACTGGAGATCTATCCTATAAATGACTCGGAAGGACATAAAATATCTCATCCTTAGGTGCCTCAGAGAGGTTTTTACCTTCAGATACGTCTTTTATTTTTACTTTTGTAGGTTTTGAGACTGCCACAAAGTGGTTTTCACCCTCAGAACTCTTTTTCTTTTTATTCTTATTCTTATTTTTCTGACTAAGATACTTGATGTCCAACTCTGTCATGCTAATGCTTAGTTCACTGATGGAAGTCCACATAGGCTCAACTGCATTGAGGTAGCAAGCAAGGGCATAGTCATCCAGGAAGGTATAAATACCATGGCTCAGATTTGTGGAGGTTTGATCAAGAAGTTTAGGATGTTGGATAGTCAAAATGGGGAAAGATTGGGAAATAGTGTTTACGGATATGGATCTATTATCATTGGTCTGAACCCGACATTCAAGTTCAAAGGTGATATTACAACTTAAGACATTCAATTCATGAATAGGCTCAATGTCATTGTGATAGTCCACTTCAGCCATCGGTGGATCAGACTCGATAAGTTCATCATTTCACTCTAGATTTATGTTGGGTTTAGGTGCATATTGGTGAATAACATCAACATGTTTCTTTGTGATAAGCTCATCTTCCTCTGGAATGAATCCCCATTCATAGTCATTAGATTCATCTTCTGACTCAGGACCTCTACGAAATCTTAGGACATGTGTAAAGTCAGGATGAATACCCCAAGAAGGGTTACCCTTGGTTTTCTATTTGAACTCATACTCATGGGAACCTGTCTCAAAATAACTACCACCTTCCTCTTTGTCTATTTGATTGTCTTTGAGATTAGATGGTTCTTGTGTTGCAACTACCTCTTGGTTTATAGTAGGTTCTTGTGTTGAAACTATCTCTTGCTCTATAGTAAGTTCTTGTGTTTCTACTACATTGATTCTTTTGGTTGGATCATCTTCAACTTCAAGAAGGTCTTTGATTTCCTTAGGCAAACACTCATAGGGAATAAGTTTTGAGCTGTCTGAATCACTATCTAATGGTTTAGTTTCTTCCTTCTTAAGAAGGGGTTCTCCTGGTGTGATCTTCTCTATGACATGAGAACAATTACCTTTGAGGTGGAAGGGTTTCTTTTTAAAGCCTAAGCCAACAGTATCTTTGTTTGCCCTACCAGTATGTGAAATAGGTGTTACAAGACCTTTTCCTCTGACTCCTAGAGGTCCTTTACCTGGATATCCCATCTTAGCTATCAATTTATCTCTTGGACCATATGACTTAGAAGGGATTTTGGATACTTTAGAGTCACTAGGTTGAACAACTTGAGATTCAGGTTCATCCTTATAGAGCCATGTATGCATAGCTTCATCTTCTTCAAATTCTTGCTTGGAGACTTGTTCTGCCACAAAATTTCTTTTATATGCCTGAAGAGATTCTTTAGATTCTAGTTTAGACTATTTTAAAGACTGTCCATAAGATTTAGGTGAGATAAGGAGAGATGTAAAAGATAAGACTGGCTCTATAGTATATTCTCCCATACCATTTTCTTTGATATTGACCTCTTTTGCTATGTCTTCCATTTTAGATGTGGATGCTTCTTCTGTTGGCGTAATGGAAGATTCTCTATTATTAGGAACAATTTTATCTGCACTTTCCTTCAATGTATTGCAAGTGGTGGATATGTCCACTGGAATAGTGACCTCTACTCCTTCATAAGGAAATTTCAAACATTGGTGGAATGTAGAAGGAATAGCTTTCATTTCATGTATCCATGGTCTCCCTAGAAGAATGTTGTAAGCCAAAGGTAGATCAATAACTTGACATATAGTATCTCTAATAACTGAACTTGCTCTGATAGGTAAGACACTGGTGCCTTTAGAAGATCTTTCTTGTTCATCATAGGCTTTTATAGTTATTTTCTTTCTAGGATCAATAGCCAATTCTAAAAATCCCAATTGTGTGACCAAGAAGTAAGAACAAATGTTTAGGCTAGTGCCACCATCTATTAACACACATTTGACTCTATGGTTCTAGATCAAGACTTCTATATGCAAGGGCTGGTTATGCTGGTGACTCAAGGAGTTGTCATCTTCCTCTAAAAAGGAGATATATTGCGGAGATGTAAGATGTCCAACCATAGTCTGGAACCTATCTAAATCAAGGTCGTCAAGAACATTGGATTCGAGCAAAGCTTTGTCGAGAATAGCTCTATGAGCTAGAGATATTCAAAGCAACTCAAACATGGACATTTTTGCATTAGTGTGTTGGAGTTGTTGAACAATGCTCTAAGACGTTGGCCTCGTATCTTTAGGATTGGAAGATTTAGAAGTAGCCTTCTATTTGGAAGTGGAAGAAAGATTGAAGGGCATCTTAGGGACATTTGATGAATCTAGGATTTGTCTGTTCAGATGTGCCTGAGCCTGTGATTGAGTCACTACGTTAGCTGAAGTATGATCTCTATCTCTTTGCACAATTGTGACAACATTGCAATGCTCAGAGAGATAGGGTTGAACCATATTGATAACAACATTATTTCCAGGGTAAGCATAATTGACCTTTGCCCCCATATTAGGCTGAGAAGATGAAACTTCTTGACCATGTTTCAGAAATGGTTCTGTGAATGTTGTATGATCATTATTGCTCTTATGATTATCAATCATGATGTCTCCCTTATCAATCAGATCTTGAATAGTATGTTTCAAGTGTAAGCAGTTATTGGTTTTGTGACCTTTACCCCGATGGAAATCACAAAATTCATTCTCTCTCCATCATTTTGGCTTAGGGTTAGGATCATATTGTCAGATCTCAGGCAAAGAGATGATGTTATTAGCCAACAAAGTTCTCATAGCTGATTCCAAAGATTCTCCAAGAGGAGTGAACTTTCATTTATTATCAGCGGACCAAGATTTGTAGTTTGGCTTCTTTTGAAATGGTTCAGACACTTTTTGCTCTGAAGCTTTGATGGCTTGGGTACCAATAGTTAGATTGAAAGCTGGTGCCTTTGATGGGGCATAGATAGTATCAATAATGCCATCTATGACGATGCCTTTATTCTTGTTCCAATTTTTGTTTTTATCTTTAGAACTGGATCCTGATTCATACTTGTCCTTTTGAAGTCTAATGTCTCCTTTTTTCACAAGTACCTTTTCAATTTTGATCGCATTATCTACCATCTTATCAAAAGATGTAATATCTTGCATTTGTAGAGGGTAGTTGATCTCTGGGACAAGATTATTGATGAAGATTTCTAGTTTTTCAGTTTCTGGAATAAGTCTAGCATATAGAGAAAAAAATTTCCTCCATCTTTTGAGAAATGTCAGGAATGGTTCTCCTGGATATTGCTTGAGATTGCAGATATCAATCATGGTGACTGGATGTTGGATGTTGTAGGAGTATTGCTGATAGAACAATTTGATCAACTCCTCAAAAGTTTTGATAGTAGAAGGCAATCTAGAGAACTAATGAATGGATGCTCCCCCCAGAGATCGAGGAAAGAGATGCATCAGATAGGTTGGTTCATGCATGAACTCCATAGATTGTGTGTACAGAATTCTCTGACATGATCTTGAGGATCAAAGTGTCCATCATACTTATCATACTTAGGCATCTCCACTCTTTTTGGGAATGGCGGCATGTACAAGTCTTTGTCAAATGGAAAAGGACATAGGGCCTCTATGGAGAACTCCTTGGGTTCCTTTTCTTTCTCAAGTTTATTAAGTTTGAATTGCATGGCATGCATTTGTTTCATCATAGCAGAAATAGGGGTTTCTTCCTCATGCATAATGATATCTTCAACATTAAAGTTGGGAAGAAGTTTAGCTCCTTGATAAGATAATTGTAAAAAATATGCTTCTCTATCTTCTTTCAAGAAATGCTTCATCATTCTTTTGAAGCCATCATCATTTTGATACTGAGCAATTTCTTCAGGTGTGGGTTCCTGATCTGCACCATGTTGAGATTGAGCTCTTTGAGAGCCAAAGTTTGTCCCTTCTTGAGACATGGTAGGAGTTTTAAGACTCCCTGGGATAGATCGAGGAGGAGGAATGTAACTGGTTTTCAATAGAAAATTGCCAAGACTGTCATCTTCGTAAAGACCAGAATTGTAGAGTTGTTAAAGAGTTGGAGCCTAGAGAGTATTCAAAGGTATGGTATGGGATATTTCTCTAGATTTCTTGTGAGAGGAAGCTCTAGTTTCCACCATTAACCTCGGGTGAAGCAAAAGAATAAGATGGAGACTGTACACACAAAAGTAGTGCACTTCTATAGATCCTTACAATCAAGAACACTCAAGAATGAGGCCTTAAAAATTGATCCATAGCTCTCTATGTATGGAGTTGCAAGATGTAAAATTGCTCTCAGCTAGAGCTATAAAGCTAATGACCTTGCTAGTCAACCACACAATGAGAGATTCACAATAAGGACAAGGGCAACAATGCCAATATCCCCAAATGGAATCAAGATATACAAATGCAATGCAAACTAATATGAATATGCAAGATTAATCTATCAAAATGAAAGCACAATGCAACTATGAAAGGAAATAGCAATGGATTACAAATCTCCTAATTAAACTATGTGAAGCTAATCTATTGCATAAAAGGAAACTAAGCTAGTATGCCATGATTATGCAACTATGAAAGAAAATATGCAACTAAATGAGATGCAACAAAGATCTTCAAAGCTTGGATGCAATATGTCTTCAAAGAGCTCCAAATAACCTAGAAAACTTGCAGCATAACAATAATATGAAAGAGATGGATATGCAAATGAAGAAGAGAGCTCTCCTTTTATAAGAAATGAGGTGAAATGGACCATTGAGATTAAGAGGCAAAAGACTTAATCAACGGTGGAGAAAAATGGAAGCTTGATCCTTGTGCACAAATATCCTCCAATAGGAAAATAGGAGTTGAATTTATGTCCATATGAGACAAAAAGTACTTTTTTCCTTTTTATAAAATAAGAATGATACTTTGTTTGTGCAACTTAGGATAAGAAGAAAAGGTGGGGCTTTTTATTTATTAAAAGGGGAGGAAGTATTCCTTTTGAATAAATAAAGACTTAGGATAAAATGGTTAGCCCATAGGATAAAAATCTAATATATGATCGAAATTAAGACTTGATCAAGAGATTGATAATGTTGAAAATATTGATTATTGATAAAATTGATTCAGGATTGATAAATTGAATAAATGGGGCCCAAAGTCTAGGTGACCATTTTTGGGTGCATACATTTGCCCCTCTTTGACTAACGTGTGATCGATTTGGGAACACATGCAGTCAAAGAAGAATTGAAATGTGAGATCGATTTGGGATCACAAAACAACTCAGATATGAGGTCGATTCGGGATCACACTTGGACAAAGCATAAACGAAGGCTTTTGAACATGAGGTCGATTCGGGATCACATTCAAAGTAGGAGATAAGAATCTCAAATTTGAGCAAAAGCTCACAAAAGATGTCTGAATCAAGAGAATCAAGGAATCAGGGATGAGAATCCCATAAATACTGCCCCCTCAGAATCAAAATCGAAATCAGGTAGAGGAGAGACAGCAAATCAATAAAGATTTGATCAAATTGAAATGAAATCATAATCGAAGATAAAGGTCAATAGGATAACCATTAGGAAATGAAACATGCCCCAGCGATGAGTTGGAAGAAAAAGAGATAGGGCGAATGAAAGACTAGAAAATTGAGAGACATGAAAAGGAAGAAATTCCATCAAAGATCGAAAAATTATGCCTCAAAAGGTCAGTCAACTACACAAAAGAGGGAGAAGATTTGAAATGTGATTTTGACTAGCAAGATGACCTCAGATTTTGATTTCAAGTCTAAAAATGGATCTAGGACGTCAAAATTAGCTAGGGGTGCAATTTTTACGCAATTCTAAGGTGTTTTGAAAATTGGTCAAAAAGTCAAAATGCTATAAAAGGGGTGAAAATATCATTTTCAAAAATCATTTGTCTTTGATTGATTTGAGAATTTTGAGAGCTCTGAGAGATAGCAATGGCTCAACCAGCAGGAGTTCCCGTCCACAGACACCGATTTGAGTGCACCCGATTGCACAACCGACCTCCACATTATGGTGCCCCGGTATGTATTTGAAAACTAGCCGGTGCTTGACTCATTTATTGTATTTAATATATTAAAACATGTCAAAAATCTAGACTAGGGTGACATGTCACGCGACACTTTACATGTGTTGCGCCCTTTAAAGGAAAATGTCGCGCGACACTTCGCAGGTAAAAATAGTGTCGGGCAAACATGGAAACCAGTGTCGCGTGACACATGGTGAAATGTCACACGACACTATGCGAAGTGTCGTGTGAACAAAAAATGTCACACTGTTGTAAGAGAAAGTGTCGCGTGACACTTAGTCAAAAAATAGTGTCGCCTAAAGCAAATTTTTTACATGTTTTAACATTTTCGAGCCAAAATGACATGAGTCCTGACAATGTTTGATTTTAAGATGCTTTATACTGATACATCCTTCATGATATGTTTTGACATCTGGTATGGTTTTGTGACGTGTAGGAGGTCTTCCCCGTGCTCTGAATCAGAGCACCCTAAGTGACTGGATTGCAATTTGTCTGAGATCTGGATGATCCGGACAAGGCCGATATCAGAGCCATGGGATTCCATTATCTATTACAGTTTCTGCATATCCGAGCCAATCATGGATTGTTGACTGCTCTTGCTGAGAGATGACATAGTGAGCACAACACTTTTCATCTACTGACAAGAGAGGCATCCATCACATTAGAGGATGTCTATCGAATTCTACGGGTTCCATGCCATGGAGAGCCTGTAAGTATAATCATGTTTATAGATAAGCATAGTTGTAAAGTTTCCATATGATAGAAATTGACATGATTGTTTGGTGGCACAGGTATATTATGATCAGGATGTGACGGCAGGGCGATAAATTATCCAGGGGATGTTTCAGGATGTCACGATCGTAGATCGACATGTCAGTTGGGAGAGGTTGATGGAGGATTTTGGCAGAGACTTCCCAGTGCCATGCATTGTGGCATCGTTCATTGGACAGGCCCTTATCCCTAACAGGAGTCAGAAGGGCTTCCCCTTGGGATGGGGGAGATTACTAGCAGACCTGGTGGCACAACCACGATGGATGGCATGGGGCCTGGCTATCTTAGCCGATATGTACTATGAGCTGCATGAGATCATCTATAGAGATGGTAGGACTTGGGCATGCGGGGATATACTCACTCAGATATGGGTATGGGAGCATATTATAGTAGTGCATCCATGAGTATAGCCTAGGGAGTGCAGGTATCCCTATATATATAGATATGTAGGTTTTATCCCACATACACGTAGTGGGGATGTTTCGTACTATCGCAGGATACTGGATGAGCTTGCCTCATTCACATGGAGACCATACAGGTCATGTGAGCAGTGGAGTGACAGGCGAGAGCTAGACTACATGCTATGCAGTCGGCCATTGGTAGGCCATCACCCAGACATTGTGGAGAGATTCGTGATTACGCGAGTCTAGAGGTAGTTTGGACGCTAGCAAAGGGTGTCCACAGAGACCACTACACACGCCCAATTCCAAGATGAGGAGGGACAAGGTTGGCTGCCGATGCTGGACTACCAGCAGGTAGTACAGGATAGAACTACTATATGCCAGGAGCCCTGGGAGTACCTACCAGACATGGCAGATGTGGGTGCAGATGCAGCGTACAAGGCAGAGAGGTGCAGGACTCCATGTCTTAGGTTTACAGTCCCAGATGCACAGCCACTAGTGACACAGGGGGATGAAGGAGATGACGGGGGGGACGGAGGAGACAGAGGAGATGGAGGGAGAGGGAGAGGGAGAGGGGTGGAGAGGGGGGAGGGATTGAGATCAGGTGGCTAGAAGTAGTCATGGGGACGGAGATCGGCCACTTCGAAGGATGAGGCGAGACCAGCTCGCCGAAAGGCAGAGGCCAGGCAAGACCCACTTGCGGGAGGAGAGGATCTAAGAGCCCGAATACAAGCTCTGGAGGCAGAGATCCAGCAGCTCAAGATTACTATAGCAGTGAGAGAGCAGTAGCTCACTAATCAGCGGGCAGAGACAAAGCGGCGAGAGAGAGCCTTACAGGTTGCCCTTGCAAAGAGATAGAGAGAGGCAGCATGAGCAGCATATTATTATGGCCTCTACATACAGGCAGTGCCAGCGGGTCAGAGGGATCCTTCCTACTTAGCAGTGGTGGGCAGATTAGATGTGGTTCCAGATGTGGCACCACCCCCACCACCACCCGGTCCTCGGGACGGTGGCAGTGAGTCTTAGGTGTAGGCTTAGATTTAGATGTTTGGACATATCATGAGACTATTGATCCAAAATTTGGGATCTCATATTGTATTGTATATTGTATCATGGCTTTGATGTATATATGAGATTACTAGATGTTCGATATAGCTTGTGTTTACATCTCACTTGTGATGGATGTATCAGTTTATGTATTGCCTCATCATTTTGCTCAAAATATTTATGTATATGCGCATGTATGTTCTCTCTCATAGATGTATGTTTGATTCTCATGTGTATCATATAGACTCATGTTTCTTGAAAATGACAGTGTTGATAAAGATATGATGATATGATTAACCCCTTGTGATGACATGAACAGGTTATGAGATGAAAGACAAGGAGCGAAAGACATGAGTGGAAAAGAAAAGGTGAGCCCAGTTGACCGACAGGTCCACGTAAGATGAAAAGGAGAGCTCTCTCCATATGCAAGATGCAAAACTAGACTAACATGAACCTAAAAATGCAAGCTACTATGAAAGTGGTTGACTTGCAAGGTCACAACACTTATAGACATCTAATTATCATCATCGAGCATTATTGGTAGCGTCGTAAGATCATACAATGCACACTAGTATGACTATGTGGATATGAATATGATCTTTATCAGATAGAATGTGGAAATCCCACCTAGGCATCAAAGACATGTAGGTCAAGATGACTAATGCAGTGAGATTACCTAATTTTGATATGGCGAGATTATGCTTGTATTAAGACACATGAAAGTCAGTATAACTAGAAGCATGCACTTGCAAAATAGTCAAGGATAATACCTTGTCAATCCATAGTGTCAAGTAAGACCAGCATAAAATGCTCATGACAATTAGGACCAACAAAATATACCCACAAGCAGATAAAAAAAAAAACATGTTCTCATACCCTCAGTCTTCTAGTTGTGCATCATCGAAAACTTCTTAGGGAGAGACCACTCATCAAAGAAATCCTCATAGATAGCACAAAGAAAAATAAAGTCAACATATCTCAAGCGAGTTGATTGTTTAAGTGTGTGTGTGTAGGTCATAGAGTCAAACTCTGGTTATCACATCTGCTAATGAGAAATATTGCATCATACTGAGACTATTAGGAAAGACATCTGATAAGTGTTAAGAAACACTCGACGCAAGGGTAGTGTTGAAAAACACTGTTTGGGGTGGTGTTGAAAAACACCTATTTGTGAAATGCCCTAAGAGATAAATGCACCTAAAGGACCTATGCTAATAGTTATGCCCCCTAGACAAACACAAAGACCAATTCTAGACCAAGTCAAATAGGGTCAAGGCATGATGGAAAGTGGCTAAGTGTCGAGGACGCATGCTAACAAATAAGGGTGCAAAGGCCTCAAGTAGCCCCTGTTTCCAGGTTTTCACCACTTGGATTCTTTTGCAATTTTTCTCTTTTTTCATTTTTTGATTTTTTTCATTTTTTGTATTTTTGCTACCAAGGCACCTGTTTCCAGGTTTTCACCAAGGCACTTTTTCTATTTTTTTAATTTTTTGCATTTTAAAATTTTTTTTTTTGTATTTTTCAGGACTTTTTGTATTTTTTTAGCATCATATATCAATTTTTTTGGTATTTTTTCAGGATCATAAAATATGTACAAAGGATGCCCCCAAACAGAACGGGCATCAAGAATAGAACTTCTTTAGGTGCAAAATGTTGATGGGCTCAGGGAGCTGTTCTCCATCTTCATCTGACAATAAATATGCACCTATACCAAAAGCCGCTGTAATAATGTATGGTCCAAGCCAATTGGGTTCGAACTTGCCCTTTTGTTCTCTGTTCTGTTGATTCTTAGGGTTCTCTCGCAAAACAAGATCACCTATTTGAAACTCTCTAGGGCGAACCTTCTTGTTGAATGCTTTGGACATACGCTTCTGATATACTCTCATGTGATCAAAGGAAGCCTTACACTTCTCATCTAGAAGTTCTAGTTCTTGTAACCTCATGGCACGGTAATCCTCATCTATAATCAAACCTTTGAGAGAGACTCTGAGTGAAGGGATCTCTACTTCTAAAGGTAATATCACTTCAGTGCCATAGGTAAGGGCAAAAGGTGTGGCTCTTGTAGGTGTGCGAATGCTTGTTCTATAAGCCCATAGTGTTGGATTGATTTGCAAGTGCCAATCCATACCATTCTTGTACACTGTTCTATGAAGAATCTTAAGAATGGTTTTATTAGAGGCTTCTACCCGTCCATTTCCCTGTGGAAAGTAGATGGAGGACCAGTGTTGCTTGATTTTAAACTTTTGCATAAATGCTTTAGGTCCTTATTCTGGAATTGACCGCCATTATCAGTAATAATCTCAGAAGGCACTCCAAATCGACAAATAATATGATTCAAAATAAATAGGGAAACTATTTTGCCTGAGGCAACAGAAAGAGGGACTGCCTCTACCCATTTCATGAAATAATCAGTGGCTGTGATGATAAACTTATGTCCACCTGATGAGTTGGGGTGAATTTTCCCAACAAGGTCAAAGGCCCATCACTGAAATGGCCAATGTGAAATAGAAGGAATTAGCTCCCTACCTGGAGCATGAATCAGATTGCCATGTTTTTGACATTTCTCACAAGACTTAGAGAAAGCTATTGCATCTGTCTGCATTGTGGGCCAATAATACCCTTCCCTAAGCAACCTTTGGGCCATGGCAAGACCATTGGAATGTCCACCATAAATGCCCTCGTGGATGTCTGCTAACGCTTGGGTGGATTCCTCCTTTTCCAAGAACCTAAGAAGCATCCCATCTAAACCCCTCCTATATAAATCACCAGAGATAAGGGTGTGGCGAGAGGCATTGTGGATTAGATTTCTACGTTCTGATCGGTTGAATGTGTCGGGGATGATGCCATCACGAAGATATGAATAGATAGCACCATAGTGGGAAGACTCCTGTGTGACAAGGGTACAAATGACATTGCTTTCAAATGAGTCAAATATGGGGTGGTGTAGCTCTTCCACCAGGAATTCAAATCTGGAGTCATGTTGTTCCAACTGTAGGAGTGAAGCTAATGTGGCCATAGCATCTGCAACTTTGTTCTCTGTCCTAGGGATTTGTTGAAATGTCACGAATCAAAAGTAACGTCTCAATGATTCAACCATCTTTTTGTAAGGTACCAATTTATCATCCTTGGTTTGATACTCCTTATTGACTTGGTTGATAATTAACTGTGAATCCACAAAGACATGTAATTCTGTTATGTTCCATTCTATAGCCATTTTCAATCCATTGGTCAAAGCTTCATATTCGGCAATATTATTTGTATATGGGAATAAAAGTTTGTAAGACTTTGGAATGTTATACCCATGTGGAGAGATAAATAATACTCCAGCACCTGATCCATTTTGCATGTGGGAACCATCAAAGAACATCTTCCAAGTGCAGGTAGTCATGTATAGAATGTGTTCATCTAGGAACTCTACCTGAATAGGCACACTATCCTTAACTGGAAAATCAGCTAACTGATCAGCAATAGCTTGCCCTTTTATGGCCTTTCTCTCAATGTACTCTATATCAAATTTAGATAAAACTATCATCCACTTGGCAAGCCTACCTATGAGGGCAGCCTTACTAAGCAAGTACTTAAGAGGATCAATTTTGGCAACCAAATGTATAGTATGAGCAAGCATATAGTGTCGCAATTTTTGGGAAGCAAACACTACTACAAGACAAGACTTCTCAAAGTTATTATAATTGATCTCATAAGATACTAGAGTATGACTGCTATAGTATATGGCCCTTTCTTTCCCAGTCTCATCTAATTGAGCCAACAATGCCCCCAAGGAAGACTCTATTGCTGAAATGTACAAAATCAATGGTTTCCCTGGAATAGGAGGCATCAAATTGGAGGATTAGCCAAATACTATTTTATTTGATCAAGACTCTTTTGGCAATCCTCATTCCACACACATGTGACTCCCTTATGCAATGTTTTATTGAAAGGTTGTGCTCTATCTGCAAGTTGTGAAATAAACCTCCGTATGGATTGGAGTCATCCTTGAAGACTTCTCATTTGACTTATGTTCTTTGGAGGTGTCATATCTAAGATAGCTTGGACCTTTTCAGGATCAACCTCTATTCCTTTTGCTAAAATTATGAATCCTAGAAGTTTACCTGAGGTAACTCCAAATGCACAGTTTTTCGGATTCAATCTAAGTTGAAACTATTCCATGCGATCTAGAATCACTTCCAAATTGTCGAGGTGTGTATCCCATTTTCTTGATTTAGCCAAGGTATCATCCACATAATCTTCCATGTTCTTATGCATCATATCATGAAAAATTATGGTCATAGCTTGTTGGTATGTTGCTCCTACATTCTTTAGGCCAAATGGCATGACGTTCCAACAATAGGTTCCCCATGCACATGTGAAAGTTGTTTTCTCTTGATCTTCGGGAGCTATTTTTATCTGGTTATATCCGGAAAACCCATCCATTAAGGAATATATCTCATAACCCACCATCATATCCACTATCATGTCTATGTTTGGGAGTGGAAAGTCATCCTTTGGGCATGCTTTGTTGAGGTCTCTGAAGTCTGTGTAAATGCGAATAGATCCATCATGTTTTGAAACTGGAACAATATTGGAGATCCACTTAGCATAGTCAATTGCTTGAATGAATCCTGCATGTAAGAACTTTTCTAATTCAGCTTTAACAAGAAGAGCTATATGAGGATGCATTTTCCTCAACCTTTGTTTAACTAGTTTTATTCCTAGAGCTATAGATAGATGATGCATAATAAGATTAGTGTCAAGCCCTGGCATATCAGAATATGTCCAAGCAAAGTTTATTTTCTTCTTTTGCAAAAATTTTGTATATGCCTCCCTTTCTCCAACTGATAGAGACTAAGCTAGGTGCACTATTTGGGGAGCCTCTTCTATATTCAAATTCACTGGTTGTGTGGGCTCAATGAGAACCAATGACCTATCCTGGAAGTAACTTGGCAAGTTATTAAGTACCCCATCCTTGGGTGCCTCAAAAAGGTTTTCACCTTTAGATACATCTTTTCTTTTTACTATTTTGGGTTCTGACACCGCCACAAAGTGGTTTTCACCATCAGAAGCATCTTTCTTTTTTTCTTTTTCTTTTATTTTTAGACTGAGGTACTTAATATCAGGCTCCGTCATACTTGTTGTCAGTTCACTGGTGGAAGAGACTACAGGTTCAAGAGCATTCAGATAGCAGGCAATTTCATAGTCATTCTGAAAAGTGGGGAGTTTAGGCTCTTGATGTCGCTGAGACCAATCAATTAGGTGGAAATGGACAAGGGGTAGGTCAATGGCTAATTCAACATTGTGTATGTGGAAGGTCTTATCTCTAGTGACCATACAAGCGAGATTCATCAAGTCCCCTCCTAAGATACCCGAGTCGGGATTTGTCCTTCCAAACGAAGCGTCATCCACTAAGGCAATTCGAGGAGTACAATCCTCTATTCCTACACTAAGCTCGTTGGTCACATCGGGTTGAATACTATAAGTATGGACAACATCCATGTCCAAATCAACTGTTGCATCTGAAAGTGAGTCCCATTCGAACTCATGTGAGTCTGTTTCTGAATCATTATTTGGGCCTTGTGATGTAGAAGCCTCAAGATTGGGAAGAGTTTCCCCTTCTCCAAGACTAGCATTGTTACTATCTATCGTAGCTAGGATAGCAACACTTTCCATTGTCAATCTAGCATTCATATAGTCACTATCCGTCTCAGCTGGGATAGTAGGACTGTCAATTGTCAAATCTTTTGAATCTCCCCAAAGGAGATTTGTTGAAGGCACCCAATCATCAGACATGTCTTGCTGATTGGAGAGATTAGGTGTGTAGTCTGAGTCATTGTCACTGTCCATCGCAGCTAAGACAGGGACACTTTTCTATTCCTTATTTTCAAAACCCAAACCAACTATTGACTTATCCCTTCGTGCAAAGAGTGCATGATCTAAAGGTTCAGACCTGGCATCCAATCTGTGACTAAGGGGACTATGTCCTGAATAACCCATATTCTTGACCAATGTATATCCCCTCCCATAAGTTCTAGGGGAAGGTGCAAAATTCTCATTATGTAGGTATTTCTGTTCTCAGTAAATCCAATCCCTAATGGCAACCTCTTCTTTTTCCTCTTGAATCAGAACTAAGGATTCCACAAACTTGTCGAATAATGTCATGGCTGAAGATGAGGGTTTCATATCTTGAGAAGGTTTTCCATAAGACCTAGGGGAAATTGGCAATTTTGTAAATGAATCCAATTTGTAATCTCCCATACCAAGATCTATGGTCTTGAATTTATTCTTGCATTGTTCAAATGCAGTATCAAAAGTGTTAGCCTCCCTATTCAAAGGAATGTGAGACCCTGCTAAAATTGTGTTGACTGACAGTGTGTTGTCTCCAGGTATACAGACTTCTATTCCATTGTAAGGGAACTTTACACATTGATGATAAGTAGATGGGACTGCTTGCATCTCATGTATCCATGGTTTACCTAACAAAATATTGTAAGCCAAAGGACCGACATCAACAATCTAGAACAAAATATCTTTCTCTACAGGACCAATTCGGATAGGAAGAACGGCCAATCCTTTAGAACTACGTTCTACTTCATCATAAGCCTTGATAATTATCTTCTTCCTTGTGTCAATGAATTCTTCAAAATATCCTAGAGCCTTCAACAAACTCATGTTACAGATATTTAGCCCTGCACCCCCATCTATCAATACGCGCCTAACACGAGTCTTATGGATCATAACCTCTATGTGAAGGGCCAAATTGTGTGGGTGGCTTAATGACTTGTCATCTTCTTCTGAGAATGTAAGGTAGTGAGGGCTAGCCAAGTGGTTGACCATATTCTAGAATTGATCCACATCTATATCATTAGGGACATTAGCCGCTTGCAAGGCATCCTCAAGGACACACTTATGCTTAGGGGACAATTCCAAAAGCTCAAAGATTGAAATCTGCGCTGGTGTACATTGTAATTGGTCAAAAAGATTATAATTCAACTTAGGACCAACAAAAAATTTAGGAAGAACACCTTTTGACACTGGCTGCTTAGACTTACTAGAGTTAGGACCTCTAATAACAATGGGAGCTTGAGACTGGCTTCTAGTGACAACATTGAGGGACTGGGACATCCTTTGTGAGTGAGGACCTCTTAGGACCACAACGGGTCCTTCATCAAGCATAGGATTTGAATCCACATCATATCCATAAGGGTCTTTCCCTCTCATCATGTTGACATTATCATCAACAACTTCAAGCATATTAATAACATTTTCAGCATTTGTGTAAGTGTAGTTGATAGCAGCCTTGCCATTCTTGTTGTTAGAATTCTCTCCTTTCTCATATTTGGGCAAGGGTTCTTTAAAAGCTTTGTGATCTGCATTAGTGGTTAAACCATCAACTTGTAATTTGTTTCTCTCAATAAGGTCTTGAACAAGATGTTTAAGTCTAAAACAATTTTCTATATCATGTCCAATTCCATTGTGAAAGACACAAAAGGCCTTCTCATCCCACCAATGAGGTTTAGGATCTGGTATGCGGTGCTTGGCAGGATCCTAAGGGTGTGCCAAATTGTGAGCAATTAGTGTCTTGAAAATGTCTGCATAGGAGTCCCCAAGTTTGGTAAATTGTCTCTTTTCCTTTTTAGGTCTCCCTTGATACTTGGGTTTATTATCCTGTTGTGCCGAAGATGTTTGCAGCTTCATGGCTTGGACTGCATTAGAGAGATTAAGAACTCTTTCATTCTTAGGTTGTGATGAGTCAACAACTCCATCATTAACCACTTGCTTATTCTTATTCCAATAGGAGGTCTTTCTGTCCTTGTTACCATTATTATTATTATTTTGGCCATTATTGTTGTTAGTTGTTTTGGCCAAAATTCCTTGTTCTTTTAGGACATCCTCTATGTGACACGCCACTTCAACCATGGTATCAAAAGAATTAAATGGGATTTTCCTTACTTCATACCTTAATTCCGGTACCAAGTTACTCACAATGATGTCTATTCTTTCCTCCTCAGGAATTGTCCTTGGGTATTTTGAGCACAAACGTCTCCATCTTTGAAGGAAGGTAACAAAGGATTCCCCTTGATTCTGCTTGAGTTTGCACAAATCAAGCATGGTGACTGACCTTGAGAAGTTGTAAGTAAATTGTTGAACAAATCTTTCCACAAGCTCCCTAAATGTCTTAACTGGAGGAGTAAGGTTAGTAAACCATTCCATGGCTTGACCCTTGAGACTCCTTGGGAATAATCTCATCAAGTAGGAGTCTTCATGGTGAAAAGAAAAGCTCATTATGTAGAACTGTCTAACATGGTCATGAGGGTCACCAACGCCATCATATTTGTCATAGGTTGGAAACTCAACTTTCTTAGGAAACTCAACCAACACCACACTCTTGTCAATTGGGTTGGGACATATGGAATCCAAATTAAATGTGCTCTTAGGAGCCCTCATCCTTTCCATGTCCTTTTGCAGTTGTTTGATCACCTCATTAGTTGATGGATCTTGATTCTTTACCTTTCGGTCCACATCAAAATTATATGGGACCTTAGCACCTTTGTTGATGAGACTTTCTAGGAATTGATCCTTGTTTTGTTCCACATACCTTTCTACATATGCTTGAAAGGATGGTTCTTGTTGCATAGTCATAAAATCTATATGATCGAAGTTGGCATAACTTCCTCCATGTTGTGAGCCATGATGTGCTCATTGGGAGGGTTGTTTTGAAAGTCTAGGAGGTGACTGTCTCCTATGGTGATCATATCTTGAAGTCCTTCTACCTCGAGGACTTGGAGATCTTGAGGGCATCCTTGACCTTCTTCTAGGACTTGGTGAAGGGGTAGATGGGGGTGAGTTGGTCCCACTATTGGTACCCCTCCCATTAAATTTCTTTTGGAGTTGTTGTGCATAGAGCCTATCTTCTTCTTCTTGGGTGACTCTCTTTCTTATGTCCAATAATGCATGTTTGTATTTTTTTAGTTGTCTAAATTTCTCCTTTTTGGTAGCTTGTTCATCGAGATAGGCTTTCTTCTCCCTTTCAATGCTTTTCAATCTCGTATTGGCATACTGAGAGGTATTTTTAAGTGGAGAAGATTGTCTGGAATGCCTTATTGCATTGGCTGCATTGATGTGATGGTCACTAGATTCTTTGTTCTGGTCCTCGTGTTGTGACCCTAAATCTGAGTGAGTTTTCTTATAATGTCTCTCAGCTCGTTGGTGAGCATCAAAATATCTTGTGTTGTTGGGGGGTGACCCGGGTGGACTAGCATGAGAAGAACCACTGTACTCTCTCTTATGTCGTTGGAAGATATCCTCAAGAGTTTGATTCATGGCTTCTCTTTTTTATCGAGGGAAAGTGTAACTCATGTCCATACTTGATGAAAGTGATGCTAAAGAGGTGCTCATTTCACTAGGATTACCTTTTGGATTAAAACAAATCTCAGATTCACTTTTAGGAGATTGATCAAAAAGGGGTTTTTTTCCCTTATGCTATTGACGAGTCTTAACTGGTGGTAACTGGCTAAAGACAATAGGGGGTCGCTTCCCTTGATTGACTTGGTACCTTGTTGTAACTAACATGAAAGAAAGAGACTCTGAATGATAAGATGACCTCTCAAAGTGTCAACACCAAACTAGGATAATCAAAGTTCTCTATTGTCCAAAGAGAAATGAAAAGATAGAAAAAGGGGCTTTACCAACACTGTCAAAGAGGTGCTTCAAATCAAAGGGTGACTACCCTTGCACTTTTGAATCAGGAGGTTGGACTAGGCCAGAATACAACTGAAATTGATTAAATGAAAGTGATTTGGATAATAAGAGGACTAAAATTCTCCAAGAATGTAGCTAACAACCCTAGAGATAAACTTTCTCACCAAGAAGACCTTCTAACTTGACAACTATTTCCAAAGTGGCCTTGTAAACCAAGTGATGTTATTCCTAGAGGGAAAAAACTAGAGATTTAGAGCCAAAACAGGTCTCCAACAACAGAGCAAGAAACCCACTCCAAGACTCAATTTGACTAGCAGCAACTGAAACTAAAAAAAAACCAGCATAAATTGCCCAGGTGACACTTTCCAGGCAAGGAGGGCGACAGTTATGTTTAGGTGACACTTCACCTTAAACCAGGTGATAGTTTACACTTAGGTGACACTTCGCCTTAAATCGGGTGACAGTTGCCAAGCTATCTACGCACCACTTCTCGTCAAATAGGGTGACAGTCTTTCAGGGGCGAACTGGCGCATGACAATTCTCACAACAGGGTGCGCCACTTGTTCAATGTCGTATGACTTTATGACCAGTGAGTGTCAAAATCTTAGTTTTAAGGCTTGTTCGTTCAATATTTTCAGTCTGAGGGTTAATTTTTTGAATGTAATCACAATGACAACAGTAAATTGACAGGTTTGCAAATAGTATGGGATCAAACGTGTCTCCAAGCACTTGAAACAAGGGCAAAAGCAACTTTGCCAAGACAAACAATTATGATATCAAAATTGAAAAAGTACCCTATGCACACTACCAATTGTTTGTATGTCGAAAATATTTACGCTAGTATCACACAATCGAGGACACTTCAAGCAATACCTACCTACAAGACAAGGCTCAATACTTATCGACTTAGCCCACAACTTGATGCCCCCTTGCCTCACACCAAGTGGTTGCCCACAAAAGATGTTGGCTTTGTCGTGGAAGTGTTAAACAACACAACCAAAGGGACACATATGGTGAGTATCTTGGGGTGATCCGGGTTAGTCCACTTGGATCAATCCTTGCACTAAGAAGATAAGCGGCTAAATAAAGGTGGCCTCTAACCTATGGTTCTTAGTAAGGGCTACTGTTCATAACACCCCTCTTGCTCCTCATAAAGGACTAGTTACTCGCGGCCTCAAGAGTACCTTAAATATTCTTTCTCAATGCTTTTCCCATGGTCACAATCCCATGAGTTACTCACATCAAGCGAAGACAAGTGTTTTGTCTACCAAAGTTTTGTGTCCTTGATAGTCTTGAGATTATAGTGGGTCGGAATAGCCAGCAAAAGACTTGTCCCCACTTGGGTCATTCCCCTTGATTGCTCAAGGGCAAGCCCGCTAAAGGATTCCTAATACTAAACAAAGAGTGGATGATTTTTGAGATTCAAAGTTTTTTGGTTCACCACAAGGGTGAAGAGCATAATCCCTTATCTCAAAAACTTCTCCCAAACACACCAAGCAAATTCAATTACCCCCTTGCTTTCAAAATCCCAAGATGGGTCAAGATTTCTGTTTCACCACAAGGGTGAAGAGCATACTCTCCTACCACCTCAAAATTCCTACAACAAGGTATTAAGTGCCTATGAAATGAAACAAGTAGTATATGCCGCACTCAATAAAAAAAGCAATTAAAAAATCACTTGATTTGGTTTTTTTATGCTTAGGGCAGCCCTGCAAAAACCATTAGTAGCCCTCTTTGACATGCATTTTTTTTTTTGGTAAATTTTTAAGCAATGAGAGCACCTATAAGCACAGCTCGTTAGCTCCACAATGGTTAGAAAAATCCTAAAATCCAATTAGCTCCAAGCAATCCACTATCAACAAGTATTTAAAGCACTAAAGGTGGAACACTTAACTCTTCAAGTAAACGTGAAGTGAGTCCAAAAGTGGGACACTTAACCCTTCAAGTGAATGTGAAGCGAGTCCAAGAGTGGAACATTTAACCCTTCAAGAAAATATGAAGTGAGTCCAAAAGTGAAACATTTAACCCTTCAAGTGAATGTGAAGCGAGTCCAAAAGTGGAACATTTAACCCTTCAAGAAAATGTGAAGTGAGTCCAAAAAGTGGAACACTTAACCCTTCACACAAACTCAAAGTGAGTCCAAAAGTGGAATATTTAACTCTTCACACTAACTCAAAGTGAGTCCAAAAGTGGAACATTTAACTCTTCATACCAACTCAAAGTGAGTCCAAAGGTGGAACATTTAACTCCTCACATTAACTCAAAGTGAGCCCAAAAGTGGAACATTTAACTCCTCACATCAACTTAAAGTGAGTCCACACTTTAGAAAACAAGTGAGTTCCAAAAAGCACAAAAGGGTTCCTTTAATGTGGCACTGATCTTGCAACCACGGAGCGAAAATGAGGGGCCGGTGGATTAGCGAGTCCAATAACCCAAGATAACAATCTAGATCAATCACAAGCAATCTAAGACTGCTAATCAATACTACTGATTAGTTTAGATTTAAGAGCAGATTTAAAGGTTAGAATAGATATTATTAACAAGAACCAAACTAATCAGCAATGAAAGTTACATTATAAGCATAGAAAATAGATGTAAAACAAGAAATCAACAGATTAGAGAGTTATATATTGTCAAGATATACAAAAATATTTTAATCAGCAAAGAGAATGAAATAAATAATGAATTTGTTATTTGATGCAATGAGAAATGTCTGCAAAAAAGAGTAAAATATCTGCATGCAAGGGATTAGAAATATGAAAAAAAATGAGTGAGGCCTGCAACAAGTGAAAAAACCTGCATGCACAAGATTTTAGAAAACTGAATATGAAAGGTTAGATAAAACCATAAACCAAATGAAATGAAGATTGGGTTTGGCGGTGAACCAACCAAACCAAAAAAAAACCAAAAAAAACTAAGATACTCTTTGGTGGCAAGCCTTCCAAACAGGGTTAGAAAAAACAAACTTAATAAATAAACAAGTTAGAACTGCAAAAAAAGTTAGATCTATAAGGTAAAACTTGAAAAATCTTGCTCCTTTGAATGTCGCCTTCCATAAATCAAAACACTTAAACAAAGATTAGTAGCTAGCTCTGATACCATGTTAGAATAAATAAATGAAAGAAAACAAGATCAAAATCAATCCAAGAAGTGAAGTGCAAGAAGAGTTTTACCATAAATCAAATGAGAGAGAGATGCAAGATCAACCACCAAAACCAAGATAAGACTCCAAGAATCCAACAAGAGCCAAGAGATTTTTGTAAGGGGAAAAGCAAAGAAAAACCTCTTTGTGTATTATGAATGAGGCATGAAAAGCCTAAAGAGAGAGAGAAAGATTATGAGCAAGAAGCTCAATACAATATGATAGAACTACTATGCAAGAGGAGAGAAATTGTGTGAGAGAATTGTGAGAAAATTAGTGTTGAGTGTTGGAGAAATATCTCTTTAAGTAGAGATGAGTGAAGGAGTTTGCATGTAACTCCCTATGTGCATGAGTGCCACATTCATATTTAGTGTGATGCAGGAGCATCCTGGGTGTAAGAGCAATCTTGCATCACCCAAAAAAATATTTCTATTTTTTTATTCAATAAGGGCTATTTTGTGCAGAGCTGCTATTTATGGAAAGTTACTATTTTTGATAATTTTTCGTATGTGCTCAGAATGATCTGATTTCTTTCTTGGAGGTTCATTTTGGTCATATAAGTCTGCCAGTAAAGTTTCATTGCCAAATCAAGTGTATATTGGAAGATATTGAAGATTTTCGGTATTGGCAGCAGGGTACAGAAACTTTGAACTCAGTTTTGAAGGCTTTAGAGGCCCCGGATGAGGTTAAAAATTTGGGTGACGAGCACTTGCGCGAGTCAAGCCTGTAGAGCGCTTCGTGGCGTTTCCGAAATGGGGTTATAATAGCCGATCGGGTCAACTGGTGATGACTTATGGTCTTCGAAAGTTGGGCCACCCGAAATGGCAGAAAATAATTTTCTTCAAAATTTCTGTTCGGGTTTCAAAGGTTATCTTGAGCCGACTATGATGTAATAAAATGTAAAATAAAATAATTCTAAGTTTGGTCGGCCTTATTGGCTAAAATTCTGGAACCTTCCCAGGCGGTGAAAAATTGCCTTTATAAGGAAGGCTGTATTATTGTCTTAGGCAGTTCAGAATAGTTCTGGGTAATAGTTCGAGGCTTTGTCCTACAGAATATTGTAAGGGAATGCCCATGTGGCTTGCATGTTGTAATTCTGAAAATTTGTAATTCCACATTTGTGGAGATAATAAGAAGCTAATTTTCTGTTCTTGCATATTATTGTTGTTGTTTCTCTATGTCTGTTATGTGTTTGTGGTATTAAGGGGAGCACCCTTCATCAAGTGGTATCAGAGCAGGAGTTCTTGAGTGTGTAAACAGATCGCCGACTGTGAGACAATTTGCACCAGGACCGTGGCTAGGGTTTCAGCGCGCATCGCGAAAATGCCTCCACGAAGAGAACGTGGCGGAAGAGCTGGTGCTGTGACACTTGAGGTTAGAGAGCTGCAGAGACAAGTGCGAGCATTGCAAGAAGAGATTCGCAGAGGAATGAATCTTAATGTCAGAGACCAAAGCGAGGATGAAGCCGAAGAAGAATATCAAGCAGGAGAAGTTGAAATTGTGAACCAGGAGGAAGAAAGACTTTTTCGGGCGATTTCCAAGATTGGGAAAAGACCTAAGATTGAGGTTCCTACATTTTCTATAAATCTTAACCCAGAGGAATTGATCGACTGGATCAATGAATGTGAAGAATATTTTGAGTATGAAGATGTTGAGGATCCTGATAGGGTCAAATTTGCGAAGGCTAGACTGAAAGGTCATGTGAAGATATGGTGGCAAGAGATTCAGTTGGAGCGAAATAGAAGGGGAAAGGAGAAAATCACAAGATGGGATCGGATGGTGGATAAATTGAAGCGACAGTTCATTCTTGTTGATTATGAGCTTGACCTACTGAAGAAAATGCAGAGTTTGAAGCAAGCAGAAAGATCTGTTCAGGAGTATACAGAGGAGTTCTATCGACTTCTCATCAGAACAGGCCATGCAGAAGCTGATAAGGAGAAAGTTGCCCGATACCTTAATGGGTTAAGGCCAAGCATTCAGGAGGAGCTGAATCTGGTTCGAATGAACAGTATTGAAGAGGCATACCAGTTTGCCCTAAAAGTAGAGGAAAAGCTGAACAAGAAGCTCAAGAGACAGAAACACCCACATCCATATCGGATTGTCTGGGTACAGGATGACCACAAGGTCATGGTCAATGAACAATGCCTGGTGAAGTTCAAGATTGGCGGATACCAAGATGAGGTACTGTGTGATATCATATCTATGGATGCATGTCATATGTTGTTGGGTAGACCATGGCAGTTTGACAGATGTGCTGTACATGATGGTCGTGCGAATACCTATTCCCTGACAAAGGATGGAGTGTGACATAAGCTAAAACTATTGAAGGAGACTGAAGAAAAGGTATGTGGTAATGCAAGGATAACTTTTGTTGATGGAAGAAATTTCCTAGATGGTATGAGGCATGAGTATGTATGTTTTGCTTTAATTCCAAAAGTTGGTAAAGAGGAAGTAGAAGATGTTCCTGTAGAAGTTGTAGATTTGTTGAATGAGTTTCAGGATATTGTATCCGATAACGTGCCTGATGGATTACCACCAGTCAGGAAGATCAGTCATCAGATGGACTTGATCCCAGGAGCGAGTTTGCCGAATAAGGCAGCACACAGAATGACACCTGCAGAAAGTGAGGAGTTGAACAGACAAGTACATGAACTGTTACAGAAGGGGTTGATTCGAGAGAGTCTGAGTCCCTGTGCCGTACCAGCGGTATTAGCACCAAAGAAGAATGGAGAGTGGAGGATGTGTATAGATTCTAGAGCAATAAACAAGATCACAATCAAGTATAAGTTTCATTTGCCACGAATGGATGATATTATGGATTGTTTGAGTGGAGCTGTGTATTTCTCAAAGATAGATCTGAAGAGTGGATATCACCAGATTCAGATCAGAGAAGGAGATGAATGGAAGACTGCCTTCAAGACAAAGGAAGGACTATATGAGTGGTTAGTCATGCCTTTTGGACTAACCAATGCACCGAGCACTTTCATGCGGCTCATGAACGAGGTTTTGAAAGAATTTCTGGGTAAGTTTGTCATTGTTTACCTAGATGATATTTTGATCTTTAGTAAGACATTGGATGAGCATATGATGCATATTCGTATGGTATTTGAGAAGTTGAGAGAAGAGAAATTGCTGATTAATTTGAAGAAGTGCAGTTTTGTGAAGAAAGAGTTAGTGTATTTGGGGTTTGTAGTTTCAGGAGAAGATCTAAAAATGGACCCAGAGAAGGTACAGGCTATCCTTGAATGACCTACTCCAAAGAGTGCTACTGAGGTAAGATCTTTTCATGGTTTGGCTAGCTTTTACAGAAAGTTTATCAAAAATTTTAGCAGTATTTGTGGACCCTTGACTGAAATAATGAGAGGGGACAGAAAAGAGTTTAAGTGGACTAATGGGGCAGAAAAGAGTTTTCAATTGTTGAAACAAAAAGTTACAGAACAACCCGTTTTAGCACTTCCAGATTTTAATAAGGTGTTTCAAGTAGATTGTGATGCTAGTGGTACTGCAATAGGAGCTGTTATGAGCCAAGAAGGTAAACCTGTTGCTTATTTCAGTGAGAAGTTAAATGATGCCAAGAGGAAATATTCTGTTTATGATCAGGAATTTTATACTATAGTTCAGGCATTAAAGAAGTGGAGACATTATCTGCTTCCTAAGGAGTTTGTTTTGTATACTGATCATCAAGCTTTGCAATATTTGAATAGTCAAGGAAAGTTGAATCAGAGGCATTTGAAATGGGTTGAGTTTTTGCAGAGTTATACATTTGTTTTGAAACACAGGAATGGAAAGTCTAATAGGGTTGCAGATGCTCTTAGCAGAAGGCAACTATTGCTGACAGAAATGCAGATTGAAGTGGTTGGGTTCAAGGAACTCAAGAATTTGTATCCAGAGGATCCTGATTTTGGTGAAGCTTGGAAAGCTTGTACAGAACCTGTTACTCTAGATAGGATGAAATGGTTGGATTTCATCATCTAGGATGATATGCTATTCAGAAGGAGTCAGTTGTGCATTCCACGAAGTTCTATGAGGGAGAATCTCATCAAGGAGAAGCATAGTGGAGGATTGGCTGGACATTTTGGTCGTGATAAAACCCTTGGTTTGGTTAGTGAGAATTATTATTGGCCACAGTTGCAGTAAGATGTGAAGAAGTTTGTACAGAGTTGCAGAGTATGTCAGATGGCAAAAGGAGTGAAGCAGAATACAGGGTTGTATCAGCCATTACCTATACCAGAGAAGCCTTGGGAGGATATCAGTATGGACTTTGTTCTTGGTTTACCAAGGACACAGCGGGGACATGATTCAATTTTTGTGGTGGTTGACAGATTTTCAAAGATGACACATTTCATTCCCTGCAAGAAGACTAATGATGCTGTTCATGTAGCAGAATTGTTTTTCAGAGAAGTAGTGAGACTTCATGGTTTGCCAAAGACCATAGTTTCAGATCGGGACACTAAGTTTGTTGGATATTTCTGGCGTACGTTGTGGAAGAAGTTGAAGATAGATTTGAAGTTTAGTTCATCACATCACCCACAGACTGATGGACAGACAGAGGTGGTGAATAGGAGTTTGGGAAATTTGCTGAGATGTTTGGTTGGAGATAAGCCAACAGGATGGGATTTGATTTTACCATAGGCGAAATTTGCATACAATAATTCTGTCAATAGGAGCACTGGTAAATCACCATTCCAGATTATATATGGAAGTAGTCCGAGAAATGCATCTGAATTAAGGAAGATAGATAAAGGAGAAATAAGTAGTGCTGAAGCTGAGGATTTTGCAGAACACTTGAAGAACATCCATGGGGAGGTGAGGAAGCATATTACCAAGATGAACGCACAGTATAAGGCTAAGGCAGATGAGAAAAGGAGGTATAAGGAATTTCAGGTTGGTGATGAAGTCATGGTTCATTTGCGGAAGGAGCGGTTTCCAGTTGGTACATATAACAAGCTGAAAATGAAGAAGTTTGGACCATGTAGGATACTGAAGAAACATGATTCAGGAAACGCATATGAGGTAGAATTGCCTACTGAGCTAAATATTTCACCAGTGTTTAACATTTCAGATCTGACAGAGTATCATGAAGGAGGTGTTGAAGATGAGATCACAGCAGCACAGTGGAGTATTCCAGCAACTAGTTCAGACACTAAGGAGATCGAAGATATACTAGACAGTCGTGTTGGCAGAAGCACAAGGAACAGGACATATGAAGAATATCTGGTCAAGTGGAAAGGATGACCTGTTGAAGATTCATCATGGCTGACAGAGGAGGAGGTTAGCCATCTTGGTTTTCCTCTGCACACCTGAGTCGTGACAGGGTCACTTCTCAAATTACCCTGGGTGTCTGATGCAGGAGCATCCTGGGTGTAAGAGCAATCTTGCATCACCCAAAAAAATATTTCTATTTTTTTATTCAATAAGGGCTATTTTGTGCAGAGCTGCTATTTATGGAAAGTTACTATTTTTGGTAATTTTTCGTATGTGCTCAGAATGATCTGATTTCTTTCTTGGAGGTTCATTTTGGTCATATAAGTCTGCCAGTAAAGTTTCATTGCCAGATCAAGTGTATATTGGAAGATATTGAAGATTTTCGGTATTGGCAGCAGGGTACAGAAACTTTGAACTCAGTTTTGAAGGCTTTAGAGGCCCCAAATGAGGTCAAAAATTTGGGTGACGGGCGCTTGCGCGGGTCAAGCCTATAGAGCGCTTTGTGGCATTTCTGAAATGGGGTTATAATAGCCGATCGGGTCAACTGGTGATGACTTATGGTCTTCGGAAGTTGGGCCACCCGAAATGGCGGAAAATAATTTTCTTCAAAATTTCTGTTCGGGTTTCAAAGGTTATCTTGAGCCGACTATGATGTAATAA